>OAMR01000939.1:139873-158959 GCA_900205405.1 Echinochloa crus-galli
AAGGTATTATTTAAGAAATTATGCTACCCTACTTTGTCACCATATAAATTACGATACCTCGGGATACTCCCAGGTGAAGTGCTACAGTGGTGATTCTGTGCGCTTGCAGAATATTCACATATTTTACTAGCCATAAGGAAAACCACTGAAACACTCCTTACCCCAGTACCAGGATTCTCAATTTTGATATTGGATCGTAAGAAGTGCCAACAACCTACCACCCACAGAAAGGGATGAGAAGGGGTGTGATCTATCCTGCACTGGGGGATCCTACAGGCCGAGACAGACATGATGGACTACGAAGACCGCAAGGGCTGTCACCACCTAACGGCTACCACCTCCCTGGACTTGGGGGCAAACTAAGTTAGCCTCAAGTCTAGACACCACGCCTACACTAGTCGACTAATACTTATCTCCTATAGAAAGATAGGCACCCAAGCTAAGCAACCAGTATACAATTATTCCAATCAACTAAGCATTGAACGAATAACCAGCAAGCATATAAAAGTAAGAACTGAATGCTCAATTAATCAGAGAGAGATACAAGAGTTACCAGACACGAGCCAGATGTCACTCGAAGCAGAGCCGCATCCGTAGAGGTACAGCGGGAACAGGGGCCGACACTCCGGCTCCTCCCCGGGATGCTCACCTCTCCTCTCTCCATTTTTCTACTGATACAAGTGGCGGAACTTCGCAACACCTACTCGCTCTTGTGTTGTGTGTTTTGCAGGTGAAGGAGGGCCTCTATTTATAGTGCCCAGGGTCGGTTTGAGGTGGAGCACCGGCCAAGGCAGCTTGGAGGCAGTGCCCGACTTGTTCGGCCGAATATGCCGGTTCAGCCGAACTGGCACATGCTACCGCCTCAGTGCCTACGGCCTGGATTCACCCCTTGGAGTCGGTTCCCAAGGTCGGTTGCATGGGGACATGCCTTGGGCTGGTTCAGCCGAACCAATCCGTTCGGCCGAAATTGGTTTTTGGTCCAGCAGCGCTCCCCTGCACCACCTCTCCCTCCTGGACCCTCGGGGCTGCCTTTCCTTGGTGGTCTTCATGCTCTTTTTGCCTAGAGGTGACATGGCGGTGGTCCACGTGTCGTGTCTGGTCACTACTTGGTTGTCGGTAATGTGGACGGCCTCCCGATCGTGCTCCGTGTCGGGTACGACTAAGGGGGGTAACCGGCCGAATGGTGTTGTTCGGACAAATCGGTCATTTCCGACCCCTATAGCATGTATTCCTCGTTGTCATACATGCACAATGGACAATCACCAAAACTTGTGGAAATAGTTAGTGATAAGCCCTATAGCTATGGTGTTTGGTTCCATTGTATTTATTATAGAGTAAATTACACCAACCATAC
Organism: Echinochloa crus-galli; assembly: GCA_900205405.1. Classification (NCBI taxonomy): domain Eukaryota; kingdom Viridiplantae; phylum Streptophyta; class Magnoliopsida; order Poales; family Poaceae; genus Echinochloa; species Echinochloa crus-galli. The sequence continues at coordinate 141,228 of OAMR01000939.1, forward strand.
TTGTATGGTTGTATCACTTTAGTCTAACAAGTTGTAAAATATGCAAATAGATGCATTAACTTGTAAAATATGTGCATGTACGGTCACAAGTATCAACCCCAAGAGTATTTTGCTATGCTAATATGCTGGGAGGAGCTATTTTTGATTTGATGAATCTTATTGGTGGTTTTAAACTAATTTACTCATTTTTATGAAATTTTTGAATCATACTTTGTGTTTATAGGTCTAGTAAGTATAAATGGCAACATATTACCGTTGTTCGCCACTCTTTATTCTCACGAGAGGTCTTCAGATCGATTTTCATATTACACTTTTTAAACCATATTTTATGTTACTGATAAATGAACCCGATCAACTCAAAGAAAATAGAAAATAAACATCGCCTATTGATGTAGGGAAAGGGCTTAGCCGTGTCAATTTTGCATTTTGTTCTTCGGGCTCCAGGAAATTAATACATATGCGACCTAAGCTACAGTACATGCATGTTAGTAGCCACAGCAAAATACACGTGATAGAGTAAAATGACCGTATATGCACATGTTTGATAACTTTATGTATCTATTTGCATATTATGCAACTAGTTAGACTAAAGTGATACAACCATACAAGTTGTTGTATGGTGAGTGTAATTTACTCTTTATTTTATACTCGGTTTGAGGTTGGAAATCAGTCCGTAATGACCGCCGACACTTAGTATATGTAAACATGATATTATGAAGGTTTAAGTCTTAATTTTTAAATGCACATATTTTGCACCAATTTATTTTAAGTGCAAACACAAACATACAAGTGCATATGTATGAAGCATGCATGACAAATTTATGCAATTTCGGTTTAAGTATTCTTGTTAGCATATTTAAACCTTCGTTTTTCAAAGCCCACCCCCTAAAGAAATCTCGTCCCGAGATTTGATGCTCGAAAAAGTGTGGAGGGTTTAGTTACCTTGATTGGATTCTAGAAAACCGGGATATTTAGAATTTTGATAGGATTCTTGCTAACAAGTGGCTTCATCTTCGGAATGGTTACTCCATTGGACTTTATAGAACTTGATGGATCGATGACGAGTGGATCTTTCTTTTGAATCAAGAATCTTGATCGGATGTTCTTCATAAGATCGAGCTCTAGTTGAATTTCTTCTTCTGCCACACGCTCGGTAGGAACTCGTAGACATTTCTTAAGTTGCGAGACATGAAACACATTGTGGATGGCGACAGGAGTAGATGGAAGTTTTACTCGATAGGCTATCAGTCCACATAGCTGATCAATTATTGAAAAAGGTCCAATATATCGAGGAGCTAATTTTCCTTTCACACCAAACCTTTGTACTCCCCTCAAGGGTGACACTCGGAGATAAACATGTTCACCTACTTCATATTGCATAGATATCTTTCTTTGATCATAATAACTCTTTTCATGAGATTGATCGGCTCTAAGATTTTATTGGATCAATTTCACCTTCTTTTCCGCTTCGGCAACTAGATTGTCTCAATAGAGGTTTCCTTCTCCGGATTCGGACCAATTTGAAGGTGTTCTACACCTTCGACCATACAATGCTTCAAATGGTACTATTTTCAAACTAGCTTGATAAGTATTGTTGTAAGAGAACTTTGCTAGTGACAAACATTGCTCCCAATTTTTACAATAGTGAATCACACATGCTCTCAACATGTCCTCCAATGTTTGATTCACTCTTTCAGTTTAACCGTCGGTTTGAGGGTGGTAAGTGGAACTTCGGATAAGTGTAGTGCCTAAGGAAGTTTGCAATTGTGCCCAAAAGCGAGCTATAAACAATGCACCTTGTTCGGAGATGATTGTTTTTTGTACAACTTGAAGGCAAACAATTTGATTAAGATAAATCTCGGCGTACTTCTTGCTAGTGTAGATAGTGTGCACCGGAATGAAGTGAGCGGTCTTGGTAAGTTGATCCACAATCACCCAAATTAAATCATGCCTTTGAGGTGAAAAAGGCAAACCCACAATAAAATCCATACTTATGTCCTCGCATTTCCATGATGGAGTGGATAATGGTTGTAGGGTTTCGGCGGATTTCAAATGACTAGCTTTGACTTATTGGCATGTGTCACATTCCAACACATAAATGGCAATTTCTCTCTTCATTCTAATCCACCAAAAATTTCCTTGAGATCTTGATACATTTTTGTGCTTCAATTTGGACCAATGAGCCTCTCATCTAATATTTGTTTCCTAAGAACATTATCTTTAGGAACCATTAGACGATCTCAAAACCAAAGTACTTCCTTGTTGTCAACCCGAAAACACTTGTACTTTTCCTCATTTTGTTCTAAGCCTTTCTTGATCATTTTGACTCCCTTGTCCTTTGCTTGAGCCAAAATAAATTGTTCTCTTAAGTGTTGGCAGTCGTTACGGCCTGATTGCCGACCTCCAACCGAGCATAAAATGAACACAATGGAACAATGCACCATAGCTATAGTGTTTATTTCTAATCATTTCCACAAGTTTTGGTGTTTATTTGATTCCAGAAGGAGAATTAATAAAGGTGGGTAAAACCACCCAAAATGGTGAGTTTGGCTGAATCCTATGGTTCGACCGTAGTCCACCCTCATGTCTGGTGTGTATAACACCCTGAAAACGTACAAGAGTGTAACAACTAACAAGTAGATCGGGTCAAATCGAGAAAGAATAACAATAAAAATGAATGAGCACATGGAGACAAAGAATTTACTTCCGAAGATCACGCCACAAAGGAGCTACGTCTCCGTTGAAATGCTCACAAAGAGATAGGCTATCACACTAGCCACAAGTCTCCCTTAATCAACCACAAAGGATGATTCAGTCACTTACTATAGCTCTCACAAAGTGATGGGTGATACAAACTTTTCGGTGCTCAAACCACAAAGAATGGGAGCTACCAGCGACGCCTAACCGTCTAGGAGCAAAGGTCCAAGAGTAACAAACATGAATCGATGAATCAAAATTGCTTTAAGTTCTTCTTGAGATGAATGAATGGAAGCTCACTAGGTGCTCTTGTCTCACACCTCAAATCCTATCTCACACTCAAACCCTAGGCGAATCCTTGAAAGAATTAAGATTGGGAGGGAGTAGAGGAGTGAAATGAATGCCCAAGCTGTGTGTTAGGTTGAGTTAGAGAAGGAGCTGAATGAAGGGGATGAGGGGGTATATATACCAACCCCCCAAAATATGACCGTTATGTGTTCTATGAAGGGGTAACGGATCTTCCGACCATGGGTAGGATCTTCCAGAGAGTGACAGATCAGTGTTAGAAAACCCCTGATACTTCCCAGCTTCGAATCTTCCAACCGAAACAAATCAAGACCGAGCCGGCCGGAACTTCCGGTCGGATCTTCCGGCCCAAGTGTCGGAACATGCAGGGACAGCCTCAGTGCATCAAATGGAGCTAAGTCATGGGCCGAGCACGGTCCGAATCTTCCGATGGGAAAAAGTTCCAAACCGAGCCGGTTGAAACTTCCGGGTCGGATCTTTCGACCCTCCTGCCAATGTTGAAGGAGGTAATTTTTGTGTCTCTCATGGGGTCTTCATCTCAAGCAAAGCACTTTTGACAGCTAAGATTTATCGAACTAGTCCCCTTTGATAGTATGGTGGTCCAATACTCAAATTCAAACCAAAAATTAATTTAAAACCATCATTTGATTCCACCACCATGTCAATAATAATTGGGATCTTCCTTTCACATTTCTTTTCTTTTCCTTTTCATTTTATTCCTGCACAACTCATTCAAAGCATCATGTCCAAAATTCTATTATCATTAATCACCAAAATTGATTAAATTCCTAGATGCACTTTCAATCTCCCCCTTTTTTGTGATTGATGACAACATAAATTTGGTTTCACAAGATAGGAATAAAATTCAATAAAAATCATGTTTAGCACCAAATAAAATTTTAGAGAGCATCTCCCTAAACACGTGCATGTTCAACTCAAATGGCCTCAAATGCCTATGCACATATTTAGTAAGAACTCCCCCTAAATCATTGCATACAAGTGCTTAGTGTGATAAAATCAACATGATGCGTATGCCAAGATATTCACTTCAATTAAATTGAGAAATAACGTGTCACCAATCCACAAGCATCACACAAAGGATGAAATAAAGAGTTCAACATCACACTAGCATAAACCATAAATAAGTCCTACAAATAAAAGTTTTCACTTAGCATGCACTACACATAACACACACTCAAGTTCTTACATGTTCACAAGCTAGAACATGAATAAAAGATAGATAATGAAATGGTGAAGCACCCAAATTCACTCCCCCTTTGTCATCAAAGACCAAAAAGGAGCTAAAACTCTTCGTCGTCGTCGTCGTCATCATCATCACCGTTGCCCTCACCGTCATCATCATCGTCTTCGGGCTCACTATGATAGGATTCTTCATTTTCGGTGTCTTCACCTTGTTTCTCAACAATTTCATCCTCATCATCATCAACTTGAGGAGCTCCAAATACTTGAGGATTTTCCTCCCAAGGGTTGTAGAACCGAGGAGGAGGTGAGAAGTCTCTAGGCTAACAAACAGGAGAATGTGTTTATTGAACAACTTGTAGAAGGGAGAAAGACCCTTGTACTTAGGGGTGGTAAAGGGCCCTTACTTTTGTACTAGAAATTTTAAGGATAGGGCTGGATTAGGGCCGGACCAAAATAATACTAGTTTTTTAGCTAAATTTTGTTAAGGCCAAGTTAGATTGTGAAGGAACAAACGGGCCATGATCCGTTACCACCCCTACTTGTACTTCCAAACACAACTTCATCATAAGCTCCATCATACATGAAAGCCAACTTGACATCTTCTATCTCACGCCCACGGTGAAGGGTCTACCTTGCTATAATTGTAAGTGTGAGCATAGATGGTCTCCTCAGCTAATGTCACACCCACGTTTACATAGAAACCCGAATGCTACCATATGTGTGTCCATGAAGTCCACAGAACACATACAACTTACGATCGCAAAAAAAAGAACACATACAACTTACAAATATGGAAATCAGAGTGCGTAATGCTTGAATAAAATAGCTTACATCAGAGATCCTCAGGAAACTCAGTAGCGACAGACTCATTTAATCCATCTGTTACCCATCCGGGATTTTGTTGAATAGTGGCAAGTGTAAGTAAAACATTTACTTAGCAAGTATAACACGGTGTATGAAGGCTAAAAAATAAGGCTTGACAAGTTACTACAAATAAGTGAATCCCAGTTGCAAACCCAATTAATAAAGTAGAAGTGACATTAAGAAGAAATAAGCATCATATTAAATTAGAGAACCACTAATCAAAATGGATCCAGACCGCTCGTGACCGTGAGCACGGCTATCATGATAGATTTACACTGCAGAGGTTTAGCCCTTTACCCACCGATCGCGTAAAAGTTCAAAAGAACTTTGAACCCAACCATGTTGTGCTGCGCAGGCACGTATCACACTCCCTTTGGTGTGACTACATAGGGACGCTACGAGGCTTTTCACAAGACACCCTAGCAAGACAGTAGCCACTATGGTACAACAAGGCGGCATGACCAAAGGCACCGAGATTGACTGACGCTCAGAGTCGCAACAATAAGGGGTCAATGGCGTCTAGAGCACGGGCAAGCATGCCGAACAAAGCGCAACGTGTGGAGTTCCCCATCGCACGGACTCCCAGCACAGGACTGCTCCTAACGAGACATCATCTACATGGATGCAGAATGGATCGGTTGTCCAGACATGCGCAAGTCCACCTCGGGCTACACCGTCTTCCTTGGCGCCAACCTAGTCTCATGGTCTTCCAAATATCAGGCTATTGTCTCTTTCCAGTGCTGGGTTGTTGCCAATGGTGTCGCTGAGACTACTTGGCTTCGTCAGTGGTTGTTTGAGCTCCATTGTCTTCTGACTTACACCATGCTAGTTTATTGTGCCAATGTGAGTGTCGTCTACTTGTAACTTGTCCACTAACCCAATCCAACATCAGCGCACAAAGCATGTCCAAATTGATCTTCAATGCGTGAATGGGTTGCCATCGAGGATGTTCCATGTTCGGCCGATGTACCAGTTTGCTTATACTCCCTCCGTTTTTTATTAAGTGTCGTATTTGGTTTTTGAAAAACGTCGGAATTAGGCTATCTCCAAGAGAGCAGGCAAAAGGAGACCCAAACCCAAAATGGGTCTCCGATGTAACTATTTCAGCCTCCAACAGAGTACCCATACTCAAACCCAAAATGGGTTTTCAGGAGGGAGAGAACCTAAATCTGGGTATCCTCTCTCTCCGTGACCCATTCGCAGAAAGGATTCTCTTTTGGGTCTTCTGTTGGAGAAATGAGTTTATGAGTCACGGACCTTTTTACTATAGGTGACCTAAAGTGTTAAATGGGTCTCCGATTTGGGTCTCTATTGTTGGAGACAGTCTTACATGTCGTATTTGGGTCCAGCGCTTCTTTCGGAGAGCCGCGCAGTTAATTTGCATGCAGATTACGGAGTACTCCAAGCGCAATTGCCGGGCAGAACGTTTGGCGAGCACTGCGATTGGCGCGCACAGCTGCATGGAGTCATGCGGGAGGGTGCGAGTGCTGCTAGCGTTTCGTACGAAGCGTCAAAATCGGATGGAACACAGAGTTAATCTCCACCTTGGTCTGTGCACCACAACGAAATACGACAAGTAAAAAAAACGGAGGGAGTATCTTCACAAAAGGATTATCTACTTCTGTCTTCACGGAGTTCAGGTGCAACCTGAACGTCTGATCTACCGATGATTCGACAGCGGGAGGTGTTAGCAAAATCCCCATCACCTTCCTTCTGTTGTGCGGCACGGTCTCTTTGCCTGCCTTTGCACGTCGCGTGTTGGCCTAGTCGAACTCTCCCCCTGATTCTGTTTCTATAACCTAGGGAGGTTGAGATTGCCTCGATATATATATTGTAACCTGATCCATTTAGTTGAAACATGTATTGTAAAGTGATTTACTTCTGTATCACTACATACATGGTGTATCCTGCATTCCAGAAGTTACTTACATTTCTAACTGACGAATGCGGAGCTACTCACGTAGACCCTATGCAAGTACAACATATACGGATAGAATAGTCACAGAGAACAAATGTGTCACTACCACCACTACAGTACCCAGATTACCATCCATTCAGAGTCATTTCTAATTGGCCGTGTTTTTTTCTTCCCGTAATTTGGAGTATTAAATGGAGTCTATTTACAAAATTTTTTTAGAGATGGGTGTAATTTTACGCGACGAATCTAATAAGTTATGATTTGCTATAGTAATGCTACAGTAACCATCCTCTAATCATGTAGTTAAAGGCTTTATTAGATAAATCTCACGAAATAATCCAATATTGTGAAGATAATTTTATAAACTGACTTTATTAATACCCTTAATTATTGGTCAAATGAACTGGCAAAATTTTGCCAACCCTAAAGAAACAAGGCCCTCGAACATGCATGCAAGCAACTTGATATCCACATAGGCATATTGTATAGCCGATGCAATAAAAAATTACTCAGACATCTTTTTCGACAACTGCAAAGAATATTGCATTACATAATTGGCTCACCATCACGCAATCGAATGGCACATGAGATATTGCAGACCAAATCATTGACCATTTTGGCCAAGTTCTGTGGTCAAAGATTTCCCATCGAGTGGAATCAAAGTTGCTCCTACCAACTACACCCCTCTAGTGTATGTAATGTAATGGGCTAATGGTACAGATTTCTTTTGCTACATATCATCAGCAATTCACAATTAGTTTAGTTTATGCCAAAGCAGCGTACTACAGCAGAGAAGACGGTATAAGTAGCGTGCTAGCCTAATCCCTAATATCTTCATATATGGATGTGCGAGGGCCATCCAGTGATCCCTGCTTCTAATCTTTAGATCAATTCTTGATGAAGATGGCAATCCTTTCTGGGTGCTAGCTTGGATGCTGGGAGCATATGAGATTAATTCTTGATTGGTAGCCCTAGCTTTGTGCTAGCTTAGCCACATGAAGCACATCGATGTGGTGGCTGATAAATCAGCTTGGTTCTAAGTGTCAGAACAAAAGTATGGTCTTCTGGACAACAGCCTGAGACAGTAGAGCTCGATGCTACTCAGAGATGTGCCAGTATCAAGGAAATAAGGCCACAGCAAATTCAGGTATCAACTCCTGCAAGTAAAGCAGCATGGCATGGTCAGAAAGAAACAAAACAAAATACTGACAGACAAGAACATGAATGCACGCACCACACAACCACAGCCCACAGAACAGAAAACAGGTCACATTGCTGTACCAATGCGGGCTATGAATCCGTTGTGAGAAGACATGTCTATGACCATTGACTATGTTTCATAAAATAACTATGTGGGTTCTTAACTTGAAGGTTACCACCAGTTTTCTCGAAATAAATTGGCTCTGCAATTTCCTGGAGGAAAATAAGCATGATTTTGCTAGAACTGCCCTTATTTGTTTCCATCAGCACCAGTTGCCCATTAATAATTGAAGACAAATTAGCTCCAAGTTTAACTGTCTGTGACTTCACACTCTGCGTCTAGTAAATATGACTATAACTAGCACGTTTTTTTTACCCAGGTTATGATACACTAACATACCAGCAGGGACATAACATTGATTATTTTTTTATGTCTTGTATTAAGGGCATGCAACCATCAGAAGAGGAATATATTTTTTTGTTAATTACTCCCTCTTTCAAAGTATAATTCATTTTTATTTTTCTAGATACATAGTGACATAGCGAATATCTAGGAGCATAGGAAAAGCTATGTGCCCAGAAAAGCCAAAATGACATATAATTTGGAACGGAAGGAGTAGTGTTTAGTTCAACATTAAAAACTAGCAACTTGCAATCACCATAGCTAACAAGAAATGTATGTCGCAAAATTTTCTTATAAACGATGATGTGATGTAACAGATCCTAATTGAAACCTTATTTGCCACATGTCACTATCGTATAAACATGAATAAGATTTTTCTTTTGTACTGTTTCAGTGAGAAAGTTTCTGTATCTGTACAATCATACATGATATTCCAATATAGGTTATTTTTAGTTCACATGTGACTGGCTTATCGTCTTTCACCAACATTTTTCTTAAATATTAGCTTGATGAGTTCTTAGTTAGTTACTCAGATAGTTTGGGCAGAATGTTCAACCAGTTAGAAGTCCATTACAATATATCACTGTTAAATCTTTTGAGGGTAGGATCTGCACCATTGAGCTATGCGCTTGGTGCTGAGAATGGTACTAAAATCAATTTACTTGAACCATATAAACCAGCAGTCCAACTAGTTGAACCAACCAACCAACCAGTTCGATGCCCAGTCGATCTCAAACTCTCAATAACTACGCTAAAATGTGGCCACCACAAGGTACTGTAATTTGATACCATTCAGTAATTTAACAGCTATAATTTGAAAACTCAGAACTATTGGAATTAAATGTGGTGAGCAGAGGTAGCATGAATAAAATTTACCTTGGCAGATGAGGCATTGATGGTTGATCAGGGGATAAACGTGAGGAAGTACCTTTGTATGGGGCATGCCTCTGCTTATAAAATCCATTTTCATGTACTTCATGTGCTTGTTTTATCTCACTAGAATCCATAGGGATAGCCCCAAATGAACCGAATTCAATTGGTTTACTGGGAGCACCGCAATCTACTGACTGATCATACGAGTACACCATAACAACTGGTTGAGATGAAGCACTGGTTCCACTAGAAACATTAGAAGGTTGTGAAGGAACCCCGTATGCCATGTTTACAGCATCATGGGTAGACTCCGTATTTTCAAAGGAATGACTCTGTACACTAGATGGACCACCAGCTTCTCTCCTGTGTGAATCACTTCTGCAGGGTTGGCAATGCCTTTCAGATTCATTTTCATCAGATGTCTGTGTGTCATGCCTGACACCAGATTGTTCTGATTGGCTACGCCCCATATTTCTTTGTTTCAAGTTTACCCAGCTTCCCTCTTTATCATTATGGTCCACTCGCTCGCTGTTACAACTCCTTCTGTAGCTTCTTGAACCTGACTGTCTATCTTTGAACGGAACCTTCTGAAAGAATGAACAATAGAACAACACATTAGTCAGCAGATTTAACTACAGAATTTCCAAAGCACCATAAAAATACAAAAGTAAGAAAATCTTTGCAGATGAGACAATAAGTAGTAAAGCAACCATGAAAAAAATAAGGGATGAAAAGAACAAATCTTCTACAAGACGGTACCAAAGAATACACTACAGAATAAGATTACACAAGAATATTAATACGAATCTGGAAAAAGCCGGAACAGTTTAGTACTAACATTGATGAAACTTTTGGAATAGTACATTGGTACGGGAATTCAAGAAGCTCATTGGAGAATATAAATTGATAAAAATCTTATTATAAATATTTGTAGAATATTTGTCATATGCTGCTGGCCTGCAACAAAGAAGGCAATAGTTAACTACAAAACTTACAGGAGTCGGCAAGTATGTCCCAGTGCCACCATGATATCTTGGTGCATCTTCTCCATGGCGCTGGAAACCAGATGCTCTTTCAGAAGTATGTAGAGGCGTCAAAGGAACTACCCCTTGACCACGGCTCCTTACATGAGCCCAATTAAAATTATGCGCAGGTTGTGTTGCAGGGCCATTCAGTGGAAAATGGCCTGGCAGATACATAGGTGGCATAGCAACAGGGTATAATACAGGAGCAGGAGGGCGTGCATTTTGGCAGAACCTCCAATACTGTAAATTCTGCCAATGGCTAAAAAAATCACTGTTCAAGATGTCAGACTTGTTATCATGATCTGCTACAACACTGACTGGTGGAGTTGTAATATTTGCATCAGGCAGATGCGCATCATCAAGTGAACCAAAATTTTGGAATGCCATGTTTTGAGTGTCTTCAGTGAAACTATCATCACCAATGTGTGTAGTAGGGACTTCAAACTTTTTCTTATGTGCCGTTGTATTCCTGTGACTGCTTGGCACTTCAACAGGCAAAACCTTCACAGTTTGATGAATCAGACTCTGGGCAGGTGCATCAGGACGATTACCATTACAATGCCTTCGCCATGTATTTGTAAAGAATTGTTTCACTTGAATTGCTAAGTCTTCCTTTGGACATTCAAGTAACCTTGCCAATCTTTTTGCACCAAAAGCAAACGCGCTGCGTATTCTAAAGAAGTTACCTAAGAAAGGTAGATCAGAAAATATACAAGTATTACTCTTACCGACTGACATCAACGAAATGACTGTATACAATTTTTAGCATTAAGAGGGTGCACCTATCAGTTGTACTCCATACTTAAGAGCAGATGTGCATTTCATGTTTGAATACATACCTCACTGACTCAATGACAACTTAGAATTTTAAGCAATTTATATTTATCAAATTTTTAATAGCCTAGGAATGCAACAATACATATTCTTCCAGCATCCAGGACCCTCAACACAAAAGTTTGAGAACAACAATAGCAGAGGCTTTTTGTCCCAAGCAAGTAATATCATAATATTATCATTTTAACAAACCACTTGCCAATATCTTAGCTAGATTTAATATGCACTGACCAGTAATTCATTTTCTAGCATTTGTTGTAGCTAATATGTTTGCACCATATGAAACAGATTGTGCTTACCAATCATTGCAAAAATAGAAACAATTATGCATCTATAATATTAGAATAATGGTAATACTAAGCGGGTAAAGGACCACAATGCATCAAAGTGAATATTCCAATTAAATCCCCACACAATGCGAGAATGAAAGGATGGGTGACAATATAAATTATGACACACCTTTGCTTACACTTCTTCCAAGGTTATTGTTTGCTCGTAAAGGGTCAATTATATTGAAGTACTTCGAAACAAATGGCTGAACCTGGTTGTCATGGGGACTAGGCATAACTGCATATATGGAACTGCAAATATCTAGGAAGGACTTGCTGAGCAACAATGCGCCACCATCCTTTCGTGGAGGATCCGCTGCATCACAAGATAAACAACATGGATAATCTAAAGATATGTATCCATATGATCTATTGATCTGGCAGTGTGATTATGAGATATAAAATTACCAGCCATCTCTGGAAGAGAGCTTATAGGAACTGGGCCCCACAAGCTTACACAAAATTTCTCCCAATCAAAGTTACTAAAGAACTCTAGGAACCGATACAATACCTGGAAAGGGGAAATCAATTGATAACTGTTTTCCATGACAAAGAGAGAGAAAGAGGAACGTACCTCAAGTGGTCCAGCAAAAGAATTATTGAAGACATGAAATATGTAAAGAACCAGAATCTCTAGGGCATATGTTGATATAAGACCATGATGAGCTCCAAGTATACGACTTTCATAGTAACACCAGACCTTTATCAGTATGATACTTCGCTTGAACAGATGGTTTTGATTGATCAGGTGGTCCATCTGGTAAAAAGAATATAACTAAAGATCAAGAATAGGCACAAAATTTAGCAGGAACTGATCCTACAAGTAAAAAGTATAACTATAAACATTGTGTGATCAGGTGCAATAGTGTCCATAGGTATGTTTCCAGCAACTAGCATTGCTTGGTGGTACAATTATCTAAATACTATTCAGAGAAATGCACCTCTTCAAGGAAACAAAGTGTACACAAACCACCAACTTGGTTGAAAGAGATGTCAACAGCAATGTTTTCCACAAGACACTTAATTATCTTCACCTGCACATCAATAGCATTAGCAAACAAAAGAAAAGTACATATCCATGCAGATTGCAGAATACATTGTCTAAATTACAAATCATGATAAATTATAGAGAAGTGAGTGTGTTATTGTGCACTCAGAAGGTCGTTAAAGTTGAGCATTAACTAAAATAATTAATTAGCTTAGAAATATCAAAAGGATAACACCCAATGTGTGGCTACAATGGCTACCACACAAAGGGGCATTAGAGCTATATTGGATGGTACTTTCCAAATGGTGGCCTTTGCGATGCTGCTGACCCATACAAAATCAGAAAGATGTCAATATGTAAGCATATTATGCGGTGAAAGTTTTCAAAAAATTCCTCATAATAGAATGCCCAAATTAAATATTAGAAGCAGGAAGTCCATGTTAGGTAAGCTGGATGAGGGCACATCATGAATCAGTAGTATAACATCAGATATGAAGTAGAGTAACATACAGTGTTATTAAGGCATCAAATAGGCAACACTGTCGCCTAGGCCACAAGGCGTAAGGTGCCACAAGGGCCAAGTTACACCTTGTCGCCTTGGCGCCACAGGACACGTTATCACCTTAAGAATCATGACGACATAGAAATAATTTTGGTATCATATCTGAATTCGAACTAGACTAACATTAAGTATACACCATTGTCAGTGCTGGACTCTCCTAACAAGGAAAATATTAAGAAAAACAGTAAATATAACAAAAGAACCATAGTGTGCAGTGTGATGGACAACATACATAAAACAAGTGCTAAGCATACCTCTGCCTGAATATACTGTACTTCTCTCACTCGAAATTCAGCCTTCTCACTTTTCTCCTCATGTTCCAATGCATCCCGAACTGTAACAGCCCATGTACTCTTTAATTCTTCACTATTACCAAAAGCTGTGACATCAATATCACCATCGGGTAAATAAGTCTTGAGCGGGAATGACCCAAAAGCAACAACCTGGAAATAGACGGTTTGGGAGAGAAAATGAAACAGTTCATCAATTTCATATCCGAAACATCAAATTTAACCCAAAAACATCATGCCCAATTAAAAATTGAATCGACCAAGCGAGTTTGGACATTGGAAACATAACCTGAAGAGAAGTCATCTACTTCAAAAGGGACCAAAATATTTGTTTGGTCCAGAAGGTTTCAGCAGGCAATCTTGAAATGTACCTTTTTTTTTAGAGCAGCCAAATATAGTGACTGAGTTTCTGAGTAAGGTTTTTTCTTGAGTGGGAGTTATGGCAGTTGTACCTTTTTTTCTTTTTTTTATACTACTTTTTTTTTCTTTTTGGTAGTTGATTACAAAGAAGCACATACCTATCATAAACAGTACACTACACATTCTTGGAAATAACAGCGTATGATAGGGAAATGATCAGGTAGTTACATACAGCAGCTGAGCATGCTGTCAGGTAACAAATACTGTTCTGTTTCCTGTATGGTATGACTGAACTTAATATAATCTTTTGCTAGTCGACTAGGATTCTAAGAACCATCCACACATTGTAAAACTTGTGCACAGTTCGACATAGAAAATAAAACAGTCAGTGGCACTAATGCCTTAATTCCATTGAATATATTAATCCTACTCTCTGTTTCTGTCACTAAAAAAAGCCTCATTAGTCATAACAACTGCAATTCGGTAACTCCACCCACTATTTTCTCTTTCCTAAACCCTGCAAAAAGAGGAAAGTAAATGCCAAACCTTCCTCAACAATAAATTCGCTCACACTTTCCTAATTCTATTCTAGCCCCAACCCTTCATGTACCAACAGTATAACTAGTTATGAGAACAGATACACTTAAAGAAATTGTTTCTCTTCCATGCTTAGATACTCATGGAAGCAGCACTCAGTGTAAATTACTCACACTAGCTACTACCACCACTTCCATGAAGAAGCTCGTAGCCACTGAAATGGAAGCACACAAGCTGGATTCGGAGTATACCTGACAGGATAGGCACCCCATGATAAGCCGCTGGACATAATCGGCGACGGCCCGGCGGCGGTTCTCGGACGCAGGGGTGGGCTGGATGCGCGCGATCAGCTCGGCCGTGCGCTCCTCCGCGACGGCCCAACGCTCGGCGTCAAGGCGCCGCGTCACCTCTACTGCCACATCGGCCAGCAGCCCGTTCGGCACCATATCCCTCCTCCGCGGAGCCAAACCCTAGCACCCGAATCCAAACAAGCCAGAGACCACACAAAACCCTAGGCGGCGAGGGAGGGCGATAGAGGAGGCGAGGAGTGGTGATGGTGACGGCGGACGAGGGACGGAGTGAGGGTAGGTGACGTCGATCGCCGTAGGCCGACGGCGAGGCGGCGCGGCGGCGAGGGAGCCGAGGAGGGAGGGAGGGAGAGATGGGTGTGGGTGCGGAGAAATGGGGATGCGGAGCGGAGGTGCACAACCGGACCGTACCGGCAGTTCGAACGGTAAAGGACCATGCTACACGGCGAATACGTATTTTACTAAAAAGTACACGGATACGTTTTAGTATTTTTAGTACATATATACAATAATATATATCAAAATTCTAAGAAAAAAAGTCTAGAAGGGATCTTTTCCACGTTCAAATGCACGCTTTCTTCGATCTTCACCACTAGAAGTACTCAATTTTTCAAATCGAGAAATCGGGAATAGGAACAATAAAAATCAATCAACGGCCAGTCAAAAACTCTGAGAATAAGTCATCGGATGAGAACTTATCAGAGATAGAAACGCGTGCGGCACCCGTACTTATCAATATCGTGCTGCTGATATACATGCACACTGTGTTTGTAGGATAGCCTACTAATATATGATAGTAAACAATTGGTAATTTGAACAATTGAACAAGAAGGCCGAGACAGTGCTTTTACAACAATCTGAGGTGGTCTTAAAACATTGTCTTAAGGAAAGGCTTGTCCATATGTTATGAGAAGAGGAAATAAAATGATACCAGCGTTTCAAGACAGAAAACTTACGGAAGGGAGATAGCAATACAAAATACTTCCATCTAATAGCGAATGCCAAATATAGACCAACAAGAACCTTCCAACCTGAAGGTGGTAATCAAATAATACGAGGGGAAGACCATTTAAAGTCCTATATTACTCAGTATTATCAAGGTCTATTTTAGACCTTCAGATAATGAGGGCTTTAGTATGGTTGAAGATCGTATTGATCATATACCACAAGTAATAGGTTGTGAAAACAAAAAGCTAGTAGCAGACTTTAGGAAGAAGAAGTTAGACGAGCAATTTTTCAAATGAAACATAATAAGGCACTCGGGCCGGATGGTTTCCCAGTTGAGTTCTACCAAGTCCTCTGGGAAGTCATAAAAGATGACTTAATGAGGTTGTTCCACGAGTTCCACAATGGAACTTTGCCATTGTTCAGTCTAAACTTTGGAATTATAACCTTGTTACCTAAAGTCAAAGAGGCCACACAAATTAAATAATTTCATCCTATTTTGTCTCTTTAATGTAAGTTTCAAAATCTTTACAAAGGTGACAGTCAATAGGATTTCAGATATTGCAGGCAATGTAATTGGCTCTTTTACAGACTGTCTTTATGTCAAGTAGGAATATCATGGAAGGGGTTGTTATTTTACATGAAACCTTACATAAACTACGTAGAAAGAAATTGGAGTCATTTTAAAGCTCGATTTTTGAAAAGACATATGAAAAAGTTAAATGGTCTTTCTTGCAAAAAACGTTAAGAATGAAAGGTTTTGGTCAAAGTGGTGTGAGTGGATAGAACACTTCGTGACCGAAGGTAATGTGGGAATAACGGTTAATGATGACATAGGCAGGTTTTTCCAAACCAAGAAAGGATTAAGACAGGGAGATCCATTATCACCCATCCTTTTTAACTTGGTAGCAGATATGCTGGTTGTCCTTATATCCAGAGCCAAGGAACACGACCAAATAAGCGGCCTAGTACCACATTTAGTTGACGATGGACTTTCGATTTTTCAATATGCAGATGATACCATACTATTCATGGAACATAATTTTGAACAAGCTAGAAATATGAAACTATTGTTGAGTGCTTTTGAACAATTATATGGCTTGATAAACTCAGTACTTATGGAGGGCGCCTGATCCTGATAAACTCAGTATTTAGCAGTCTTGCTCTGTTTATGCTTTCATTTTTTGAAATACCGAGAGAGGTGCTAAAAAATTAGACTACTATAGATCTAGATTTTTTTGGCAAGGAGATGGGCATAAGAAGAAATATAGACTGGCTAAATGGCCCATGCTTTACAGACCGAAAGACCAAGGTGGTCTAGGCATAGTGGATCTAGATACCCAAAATAGATGTCTTCTGAGTAAATGGCTTTAAAAATTGATCAATGAGAATGGGTTATGGCAGCAAGTTTTGAGAAATAAATATTTGAGTGATAAAATCATCACACAAGTCAATAGAAAACTTGGGGATTCCCAATTTTGGTCAGGCTTGATGAATGTCAAGGATGAATTTTTAGAGTTGGGATATTTTAGTTTATAGGATGGCAATCAAGCCCGGTTTTGGGAGGACAAATGGTTAGGGGCTACTGCTCTAATGAATCAATACCCCATACTATATAATATAGTAAGGAAGAAACATATAAAGGCATCTAAGGTGCTAGGTTCTGTTCCATTAAGCATTTCATTTAGGTGATCATTGATAGGTCAAAAATTAATTGCATGGAATGAACTTGTTGATAGAGTATCAAACATACATTTAACGAATGAACCTGATATTTTTATTTGGTCTTTAGTTCAACATGGTGATTTTATGGTTCAATCAATGTATAATTATACTCTTAATCGAACAACGATGCCTCAAAGTAACCTCTTATGGAAATTAAAGCTGCCTTTAAAGATAATTTTTTTCTCTGGTTCCTTAAGAAGGGAGTAACGCTTACTAAGGATAACATAATTCAAAGGAATTGGAAAGGAAATGGAAATTGTTGTTTTTGTGGTTGTAAAGAGACTATAAAACATCTCTTCTTCGACTGCTTTATAGCTAGATTCATATGGAGAATAGTGGAAATAACTGTTGGCTTGAAACCACCA
>OAMR01000939.1:161659-185215 GCA_900205405.1 Echinochloa crus-galli
CTTACTATCTGTCTCTTATACACATCTAGATGTGTATAAGAGAAAAATGTTGAATTGATTTTTTCGAAATGTTGAATCTATTTAACAAAAATGTTGAATATAATATTACGGGGATTACGAGAATTATAGTAGAAAAACAAATAAAAATATAAGAAACTTAAAAAATAAAACATGCTCAATGATTGATTCTCCTTCTCTGCTTACGACAGAGCGGCAACAACCAGTATAATTGCTTGTTTTCCACTATGCACTTTCGCATCGCTGAACCCCCACACCAGGAATCCTATTATAGCTTTTTTTCTGTACTAGGTGATATGCGTCGCTATGGGCCCGTGCGTTGCTACGGTTCCGACTCTACATTTCAATATAAAAAATATCTTAAGTACCCTTATAGACGATAAAGATATTTTAGCTCACACAGGTCATGTGAAAACATCCAATACAAGAAAATGCAATCTTCGGTAAACATATTGTGTATCATATTGCGTGAACTTCATCATTAAATTGTCTATTAGCACAATATAGATGAAAAGAACACAATAAACTACATGAATTCGACAATAAGATTCTAAATTCAATTCTTTTCATAAATAAATGACAAACATGCTGACCTCTTTAACAATGTAAGCACCTCCTTGTATACAATGTTTTTTGTGAATATGCTTGTATATGGTGGAGTTTTCTCATCAGTCTTCATTCTCTTGTTCTTGGTCTTTTTAGTAATTTTTTTACCCAACTTATTAGCCTTTTTAGTCTCATCTTCATCTCCCTCCACCCTATTAGGAGCCAGTGCAAGGACCTTGACGTTCGATATAGTAGTGGCTCTGGATAGAACGACGTAAAACTGACCATAAGAGAACACCGGTTCACGATGATACACACCGACATTAAGGATAGTCTTCCCTTGTGCTTTATAGACCGTCATGACAAAGCTGAGCCTAAAATAGGGAACTGCTTTTGCTTGAATTGGAACGGGAACATCTCATCATCGGAGGGGCATAAGGGAATACGCGGCAGAAATACCCTTTTTTCAACATGTTGTCCCAACACGATTTCTGCGTCGATCGTATTTCTTTGGAATCCCAAAACCACCAATCTAGTTTCGTTGCAAAGCCCATTAGCTGGGTCGATGTTACGAAGCAGGCTGCCAACCTTAAGCTTTAAAACATGTGGAGGCAAACCACCGATCCGCAACAGATAGTCCACAAATGATGGGTCTTCTTCGCGCGAACCCCAAAGAAACGACCTCCGAAATGAAGCATCAACTATCTGTGCGCTCGCCCTACCTGGCGCGCCAACTGTCGGACCTTAGGACCGGCAATCCACCTGGGGGTACCCGAGTGGTTGATTTGTAGGCGGGCGATTGATGAACTAGCAGCTCAATGGTACACATGAGGCACTGATTTAGACAGGTTCGGGCTACCCGGAGGTATAATACCCTACGTCCTGTGTCGGTGGTTGTTTTGTATTGCTGTATTCGGATGATCTCCGATGATTTCCGCCATGTCTGGATGCCCCTCTCTAGGGACCCCTGCCCTCCTTTATATATCCAGGAGGCAGGGTTACAATATGAGTATTTTTCATACGGGATTATTTACAATGTGGGAGTCCTAGTAGGAGTCTGCTAGGACTCGATCTTCTTTGGGCCGTGCGCCGCCACCCTCGGTGATGTGCCGTAGGGTACCCATATCCCACAAGCCCCCGAGCAACGTTCAGGCGCGTGTCGAGCTGCTTGATGAAGGAACGAGGCCAATCCGGTCGGCTGAAGGTGCTTAAACACATGGTCGGCGCAAGGGTGGGCGGTGCTCAAAAAAGAGAGAACACCCAACACGACGCCGAGTTCTTCGAGGTAGTCGGTCGGTCCTCATGAGGGCCGAGTACAGGGCGACGATTAGGAGCACTGTACGTACAGTAGCCCCCGAGCGTTGGGTTTGTTAGTATAAGTAGGCCGAGGCTTCAAAAAAGAAGTCGGACAACATGCTGTCACAAAAAGGAGATGAACGTCGATCCGCCGCGTGCACCAGCCTCCGAGCTTGCGAGGTCGGCCGCACGACGAGAGGTAACCCCGAGTTGCCGCCCACGCCAGCCCCCGAGCTTGCGAGGTCGGCCGAGCGACGCGAAGAAACGCCGAGTTGCCGCCCATGCCAGCCCCCGCGCTTGCGAGGTCGGCCGGGCGATGCGAAGAAACGCCGAGTCGTCCGGGCAAGAGCAACAGGTTAGAGCCATAGCTCGGTTAAGTTGCTCTTGGCCTCGCCGCGCGAGCCAGCCCCCGAGCATGCGAGGTCGGCCGCGCGACAGAAGGATCGCCGAGTTGCCGTGCGCGCCAGCCCCCGAGCAAGCGAGGTCGGCCGCACGACGGAAGGATCGCCGAGTTGCCGCGCGCGCCAGGCCCCGAGCTTGCAAGGTCGGCCGCACGATGAGAGAATGCCGAGTCGTTGCCGCGCGTCAGCCCCCGAGCATGCGAGGTCGGCCGCACGACGAGAGAACGCCGAGTCATCGCGCGCCAAGCCCCGAGCATGCGAGGTCGGACGCACGACGAGAGAAAACGCCGAGTCGCCGCGCACCAGGCCCCGAGCATGCGAGGTTGGCCGAGCGACGCGAGGGAACGCCGTTGCACCTGTGAGGGAGAGGAAGAAAAGTAATAGTCTTTTGGAGAAACGATAGCAAACTTATTTGTAATAAGTACTTGAACTTTGCTTATGCTTGTAGCATGTGTTATTTTGGATCGATTTTATCAACCCCTATCACTTCACCGCGGTCATGACAGGCGCTGAGGACTCAAGCGAAGAACTGGCTGGAGCTCTCATGGAGGCAGCACTCCTACATGCTACGATGCTCTGCGTGGAGGCTTAGTCGTAGGCAGGGTCCCCGCCCGAGTACTGTCACGCGTGTTTAGACTTTGGATTTAGTGAGTCGGACTTGCCGTTTAATTTTGGTGCTTGCATGAGCAGTTTGGTTAGGGCGAACACATCGTTGTTGTAGATTAAATAATGCAGGTCGGCAGTTGTCTCATGGACATGGAGAAAAACTATGCACATAGCAATCTGTTTTTGCCGTAGGAATAAAATAAAATAAAATAAAATAAAATACTTAGCTCGATTCGTGGCCGAGTAGTCGTCGTTCGCGATGAGTTGGTTGTCGATGAAGTCGACTAGTCGGATTTTATCCTGGACTAGTTCCTGACATCGTGCGTGTTGTCCTTGAATATGTACATGTCTTCAATGGCTCGCTTGCCATCCGCTTGCATGTACGCCGCTTAATTTCCTTTTGCTTGCTTTGTATTGGCGCATGGCATGCATGGTCCAATAATTAATTAGCATTGCTATGCATTATATGCACATGCGTGAATCACGCGCATGAATCAACGTCCATGTGTAGCTATCCTCAATGCATGATCGATCTGCTGAAGCTCTGACTAGATACACTACCATAATCGTTGCTATCTGCACCGGGTGGGAAAGCCCTTTAGCACCGGGTACCCACCTTTAGCACCGGGTTAAATAACCGGTGCTAAAGGTGTGTCCATTTGCCAAAAAATATGTGTGTTGCTGCGGGGATTCGAACTCATGACCTCTTGGCTCGCGCGTACCCACCTAACCATCTCACCTACAAAGCACATGTGATGAGATAGAAGATTCTTTTATTTTGTAGTAGCATGTGACACCCCCTTTAGCACCGGGTTGGTGTTACGACCCGGTGCTAAAAGACCTTTAGCACCGGATCGTAACACCAACCGGTGCTAAAAGGTGACCCTTTAGCACCGGTTGATGTTACGACCCGGTGCTAAAGGGTTCCCGATGGTGCCCTAATTTTGCACCCGGTGCTAACGTTACATTAGCACCGGATTTTGAGTGCACCGAGGCATATGAGGGGTGCGGATGTGAGTTATTCTTGTAGTGTTTCTTCCCCACGTCCGTCTCCGGCGACTCAAGTGGGCAAGAATAAACCGAACCGATATAACCGCAAAAGTCGGTTAATGGTCGCGGCCTTCGAACTTTGGTTGTGATTGCATTGGTTCGGTGTTGAACTCGAGATTGCATCTAGCAAAGCACCAGTCGAACTCATCATGTGTCACACCCGGATTTACACAAAAATTCGAATGCTACTGTATGTGTGCCCAGGAAGTCCACATAACACATACAGCTTACAAATATGGTAAAACAGAGTACAATGCTTTATTAATCAACATAAAGTAGCGATTACATCAGAGTTTGCATAAATGAAATACATGGACAGCGGAAGACTAATAAACTCTCTCTAAGTGTAGCCGCAATCCCACAGGGACTCTGACTGGGAGAACGCCAACTCAAAAGTACGGCAGATCCTCGGGAAACTCCACAGCATAGTCAGCCTGACTCTAATCTGTTACCCGTCCGGGATTTTGCCCCAACAATGATGATAATAGCAAGTGTAAGTAACAGAATTACTTAGCAAGTATAGCACGGGTTATGAAGGCTCAAAAAGGCTAGACACTGGCTTAACTGCATTAGCACTTTTAGTTGGTTCGTTTTAACTTATCCAAGTTACTACAAGTGAATGAATACCCGGTTGTATCCCAATTAATAGTGTAAGTGACATTAAACAGGAATAAATACCATATTCTAATCAAAAAGGATCCAGGCCGCTCGTGACCCTGAGCAAGGCTATCATGATAGATCGTACACTCTGCAGAGGTTTCGCCCTTTACCCACCAGTCGCGTAAAAGTTCAAAGGAACTTTGCACCCAACCACGCACATCAACACTTCCGAGGTGTGACTGCATAGGGACGCTACGAGGCTTTCACAAGACACCCTAACAAGACAGTAGCCGCTGGAGTACTACAAAGTGGTGAGAACCTAGGCACCGAGATTGACTGACCCTCAGGGCGCAACGTGAGGGGGTCAATGGCATCCACGCACCGGCAAATCATGCCAACAAGAAAGTAAATGGTGCAACGTGCGGAGCTCCCATCCTATACAGCCTCTTGGCTATAGGTGCAGTGCCAGGTTTTAGTTCAATAACGAATTCAACATCTCGTTCTGGAGGCATACCTGGCAACTCGTCAGGGAACACATCCGAGAACTGGCTCACCACTCTGATAGCTTCAGTTGTCGTCCCTTCGGCTTGATTGGCTTGGCCTTGCTCTGACTCTCTCCAGTCTGATTCCAAAACAATGGGGTCCGACACTTCTTGCCATACAATGCCTCGAACGGTGCCATCTGCAAGCTCTTCTGATAGCTGTTGTTGTACGAGAATTCCGCGTACGGTAAACTCCTGTCCCAACTGGCACCATATTGTAGAGCACATGCTCTCAACATATCCTCCAATATCTGATTTGTCCGTTCTGTCTGCCCATCTGTCTGCGGATGGTAAGCTGAATCGCTACGAACACGTGAGCGCGAAAATCACGCAAATCGGAGCTAAAACGTGAAAGTTATAGCGTTTCTAAGATTCGGGGGCTTGCTGGCAAAGTTTTGAAATTTCCAGGGGCCTAAACAAAAAAAAACAGGACCTATTTGTAATTAGTTTTGAATTAAAATGGACCGCGGGTTAATTTTAAAGAAATCCAGGGGCTCTTTAGCAAATGTGCCGGCGCTGACCGGTACGCGCCGGGTTTGACTCGCATCTCGGCCGTCGGATCCAGATCGGACGGCGCTGGTGCTCGGGCTCGCCGGGGAAGATGAATCCGCGGCGGCGGCGCTCGGCCGGCGGCGGGAGTTCGCCGGAGTTGGGTCAAGCAGGCGCTACGGGGCTCCATTTGCTGTGGGATTTGGTCCTACGAGCTCGGGGGAGAGAGGCGAGTTCACCCGGGGGGTTTAAGACTGGCATCGGCCGGCGAATCACGCCGACGACGATGGGCGGCGGAGACGTGCTCCGGTGTGGTGCGGGGAGGGAGTTTCGGGGTGCGTTTGGTTCGGATTTTTGGCTCTGAGGCTTCCTGGTGAGGTGGTGAGGGTGAATGGGTAGTCCCAGGGGAGCTTTGTGCAGTGTACAGGGGTGGACGACGGCGACCGGCGGACGAAACTCGTCGGCGACCGCGGGAACATGTGCTACGGTGCTCGGGGGCCTAAATTGAAAGGGGGAGGTGCTTCGTTACCTCCTGGCGGTGTTCTTAACGCGGGGAATTGGTCGGAGATGGGTCGGAGCAGTGGGACGACGAGCGGCGGCGGAGCGGTGTCGGGGTCGCGTCGGCGATGGAGCTGCGCGGCTCGAGGGCGAACTTGAAGCGGCTCGGCGCGCTCCTGGCTCCTCGTCGGTGCTGCTCCGTGAGTCGGCCGAGGCAGCGGGGCACCGGAGCGGCGGAACGACGTCGGCCGGCGGTCCTCGGAGCACGGCGGCTCGGCGAATCTGGTGGAGGGGCGGCGCTGCTAGGGTTGCGGGCGAGGGCGAGTGGAGCGGGGGCTGCAGGGTCGCCAGATTAAGTAGGGAGGGAGCGCCTGCCTCGGCGTGCGGGCCCCGGCCGCGGCGATCGCGCGCGTCGGGCGCCATTAGCGCGGGGGAAGAAGGAAGGTAGGGAGAAGGAGGCTGATGTGCGGGGCCCAGCGGCCAGTGGCACAGAGGGAAACGGGGCGAGCGGCTGCGGCTGGGCCGGCTTGACTGCGGGCTGGGCCGAGCGGGGAGAAGGGGCGCGGGTGTTGGGCCGCGGAGAGGTGGGCCGGCTCGGGGAAAAGAAAAGGGAAAGGAGAAAGGGAGCTGGGCCGCGGTGAGGTTCTGGGCCGGGCCAGAGGAAGAGTAGAGGGAGCAAAGGTGGACTGGGGGAAAAGTTCAGGGAGCAAAACCGAACCATGGGCCTAACAACTTTTCTAGAGCTCCAAACAAAGTGATTCAAATTTGAATTTAAATATTTTTAAATTCTTGTTTGAATCACAGGCAATACAAAAATAAATGCACCAGCATGTATGCAACAATAAATGTTTCTAACTCTTATATTTGATTTTAAATTTGAGAAAATTATTATTTAGCCTTTATAAAATAGGTGAGAGCATTAAATAATTATTTAAATGCCAAAAATTTTAAATTTGAGTATTTTTGGGTGTTACATCATGAGCTCCACTTCGAACTTGATTTGGGAATACGCCGAGTTGCCAATTAATCGATGAAGACAGCAGCCACGTTGAGTAGATTGATTTTTCTTCGGTGCATGCATGCATGCATCTATAGTAGATTAACTTCCAATGATCATCAGAGTCCTGCTCGGCCCTTCTTCACGCCATGCACATGTGCATGAGCCACCGCATGGGTCGTCTTCATGTGGCCGCCGCGCGTCTCCAAAATTGGGTGGGTCGGGTGGGTTCTCAGATCTGAGATTTCTTCAGGGCGCGCCTCCACGCATGCGGGGAAAAACGCGAGATTGATCTGCCATCAAGCCAATGGTGTTTTCGGATCGAGAGAAAGCTCACCAATCTACCCCTACCTGGCGCGCCAACTGTCGGACCTTAGGACCGGCAATCCACCTGGGGGTACCCGAGTGGTTGATTTGTAGGCGGGCGATTGATAAACTAGTGACTTGATGGTACACAGGAGGCACTGATTTAGACAGGTTCGGGCTACCCGGAGGTATAATACCCTACGTCCTGTGTCGGTGGTTGTATTGTATTGCTGTATTCGGAGGATCTCCGATGGATTTCGGCGTGTCCCCTCTAGGTACCCCTGCACTCCTTTATATATCCAGGAGGCAGGGTTACAGTATGAGTATTTTCCATACGAGATTATTTACAATGTGGGAGTCCTAGTAGGTGTCTGCTAGGACTCGGTCTTCTTTGGGCCGTGCGCCGCCACCCTCGGTGATGGGCCCTAGGGTACCCATATCCCACACTATCTATATATCTATATACTATAAGGATTCAAGAAAATTGAAACATTTTTTACAAAAAAAAATCCCTACACACAGTGGCGGAACTGGAGA
Organism: Echinochloa crus-galli; assembly: GCA_900205405.1. Lineage (NCBI taxonomy): Eukaryota > Viridiplantae > Streptophyta > Magnoliopsida > Poales > Poaceae > Echinochloa > Echinochloa crus-galli. The sequence continues at coordinate 169,546 of OAMR01000939.1, forward strand.
TAAATTTAAGAGGGGGCCAACCCTCCACACAATTATTTACGGGTTCAAAAATCTAACAATTTGGCGTAATATTTCTAGTATATACTAGCTAGCCATGACTATGGTAATTTAATAATTAATTATGCACGTAGTTATAATACATAAAAGAGAAAATACGAAAATAGTTTCCAAAGAACAGAGTACTACGATTCGTCGGTCCACGGAGAAAAGAATAGATGAATATAATGTGTTAATACTTTTTTAGAAACACCGGCGACGAGCGTTTGTCTGTTTTTTATAATTAAATAGTACAACGTATATGTTCACATATGTACGCATATTTACCTCTATGAATACACGTATACAAATCCTACTCTTAACACTGAGGACCGGGTAAGAGGGTTTGTCTGTTGGGACGTTGGGCAGTAAGGCTGTTGGACTGTTGGGCTTGGACCGCGCCTTGTGAATGTGATTGGGCTGCGCGCCTGCGCCTGTGTGATTGAGCGGAGACGCATGCAGCATGCTGTATTGCTGTTCTTACGTCAGATGTGCAGGCGTGCAACATGATTAGGCTCTCTCCATGCGCCTGCTAGTTACGAACTTACAAGGGGTATTAAAAAAAGTTCTTTTGTTAGGGGGGGCCGTGGCCCCTGCCGGCCCCCCCTCAGTTCCGCCACTGGCGATAACAACAGTACTACCGACCGGTCGCGGGTAGGAGAGGGCAGATCCGGATCAGCAGGCCCTTCGCGTGCATACCGAATGGGATTTGAAGAAGTCCCATGGATGGCCAAGGGCGGTGAGAGGTGGAGTACGCGGTGGCTGTGGGAAGGAAAGGCGGCGGATCGAGGAGTCGATGAGGACAGGTGCACGACTATGGTGGAAGCGACAGCGGCGGCCGCGTGGAGACGGAGACGAGGGAAGGATCAGAAAGAAATAAGGAGAATGTTGTTTTGATATTAGAGTTTTTGATACTAGAGTTTTCTCGAAGGACCTGGATGAAAACATCCCAATGAGCCATCCAACGGTTTCTGTTTGTTCGCCGCGAGATCCGACAGCTGAGAGGGGATAAGTGACGTGGAGGTCTTTTTTGCAAGAACCGCGACGCGGTTTCAGTCAAGGAGAAGATGGCCTAGCAGAGGGGAAGCGCAGCACCGTACGAGCTAGACCCGTGACGGGAAACCCCATTTGCATCCGCAGAGCTAGGCCCAACTCGTTGATCAGACATCCAAACAGCCAACTCTTGCACCCCGCTGATCTGGCTGGGCCTAATACACCTAACCAATCACACCCTTGATGGGCTGGATGGGCCACAAACTGAACTGGGAGAAGACTATTGTAAATAGAAAAGTGAGATTACTGAAATTATTGGTCCTTCTGCAGTTTGGTAGCATATATATCTCCACCACAATACCATGTGATCTTTCTGTACACCAGCGCGATGGAATAGAGGTTCAGATAAGTTCCAAGTGGTGGTCATCAGCGCGATGGAATAGAGGTTCAGATAAGTTCCAAGTGGTGGTCATCAGCGCGATGGAATAGAGGTTCAGATAAGTTCCAAGTGGTGGTCATCAGCGCGATGGAATAGAGGTTCAGATAAGTTCCAAGTGGTGGTCATCAGCGCGATGGAATAGAGGTTCAGATAAGTTCCAAGTGGTGGTCATCAGCGCGATGGAATAGAGGTTCAGATAAGTTCCAAGTGGTGGTCATCAGCGCGATGGAATAGAGGTTCAGATAAGTTCCAAGTGGTGGTCATGAAACTGTCGTAGCCATTGTCATCTAAGATTGGCCAACAGTGTGTTAGAGAGAGCATGGGACTATGATGCGCATCGGAATAACTTGCTAGCAAGCCAAACCACGCACCTGGCCTGCAGTCGCAGCATGGCCGAGAGCAGCGTCGTTTTTGCAGGCGACGCGCCGGCACCGTCGTCTGTACAGCCGCGGACTGTTCCGAACCATCTGCCGGACTCACCTTCGCCTCCATTCCAATCAAAAGCTGTGTCAAACTGGCCTTTCCTCCGCCCTATAGAGCTGTGTGGGAGAGGCGATAACCAGTGGCGGAACTGGAGATAAATTTAAGGGGGCCAACCCTCCACACAATTATTTACCGGTTCAAAAATCTAACAATTTGACGTAATATTTCAAGTATATACTAGCTAGCCATGACTATGATAATTTAATAATTAATTATGCACGTAGTTATAATACATAAAAGAGAAAATACGAAAATAGTTTCCAAAGAACAGAGTACTACGATTCGTCGGTCCACGAAGAAAAGAATAGATGAATACAATATGTTAATACTTTTTTAGGAACACCGGCGACGACTAGCGTTTGTCTGTTTTTTATACATAGTACAACACATACGCTCACACACGTACGCATATTTACCCCTATGAATACACGTATGCAAACCTACTCTTAAGGACCGAGGACCGGGTAAGAGCGTTTGTTTGTTGGGACGTGGGCAGTAAGGCTGTTGGACTGTTGGGCTTGGGCCGCGCCTTGTGAATGTGATTGGGCTGCGTGCCTGCGCCTGTGTGATTGAGCGGAGACGCATGCAGCATGCTGTATTGCTGTTCTTACGTCAGATGTGCAGGCGTGCAACATGATTAGGCTCTCTCCATGCGCCTGCTAGTTACGAACTTACAAGGGGTATTAAAAAAAGTTCTTTTGTTAGGGGGGGCCGTGGCCCCTGCCGGCCCCCCCTCAGTTCCGCCACTGGCGATAACAACAGTACTACCGACCGGTCGCGGGTAGGAGAGGGCAGATCCGGATCAGCAGGCCCTTCGCGTGCATACCGAATGGGATTTGAAGAAGTCCCATGGATGGCCAAGGGCGGTGAGAGGTGGAGTACGCGGTGGCTGTGGGAAGGAAAGGCGGCGGATCGAGGAGTCGATGAGGACAGGTGCACGACTATGGTGGAAGCGACAGCGGCGGCCGCGTGGAGACGGAGACGAGGGAAGGATCAGAAGAGAAAAGAATAGATGAATATAATGTGTTAATACTTTTTTAGAAACACCGGCGACGAGCGTTTGTCTGTTTTTTATAATTAAATAGTACAACGTATATGTTCACATATGTACGCATATTTACCTCTATGAATACACGTATACAAATCCTACTCTTAACACTGAGGACCGGGTAAGAGGGTTTGTCTGTTGGGACGTTGGGCAGTAAGGCTGTTGGACTGTTGGGCTTGGACCGCGCCTTGTGAATGTGATTGGGCTGCGCGCCTGCGCCTGTGTGATTGAGCGGAGACGCATGCAGCATGCAGTATTGCTGTTCTTACGTCAGATGTGCAGGCGTGCAGCATGATTAGGCTCTCTCCATGCGTCTGCTAGTTACGAACTTACAAGGAGTATTAAAAAAAAGTTATTTTGTTAGGGGGGCATGGCGCCTGCCGGCCCCCCAGTTCCGCCACTGCCTACACACCTCTCAGATGGGCCCAACTGACATGCTCCCCGCGGAACAAATGGAGGTGAAGCGAAAAAATTTATTTACCGCGGACTGAATCCGCCCATCGGTGAAAATAAGTAACTTCTTAGGCCAGAAGAATTCGGCAGCCATCCGGGGTCTTTGCAGCTTGCGACGTGACGCGTGGCTCGGCAGCACGTCCTGCCTATCCGGCCGTTGTTGCGCGTGCGCTCACCGTTTGATAGAGAAAAGACTTTGTTTTTTGTCATGCACCACAGATGGCTACGCTGCCCAGAGACATGCGTCCCGTCCGTGTCCTCTAAGAAATCAATGTCTTCTCTCTCACAGACTCACCTTCTCCACTCCCGATGCATCTACCATCCATTATATTAATATTTTTCCATTTACTAATTTAGGTCTTGTTTAGATCCAAATTACGTTCCCAAATTCCCGCTACGCAAAAAAAACCATCCGGGGTCTTTGCAGCTTCCGACGTGACGCGTGGCTCGGCAGCACGTCCTGCCTATCCGGCCGTTGTTGCGCGTGCGCTCACCGTTTGATAGAGAAAAGACTTTGTTTTTTGTCATGCACCACAGATGGCTACGCTGCCCAGAGACATGCATCCCGTTCGTGTCTTTTAAAGAAATCAATGTCTTCTCACTCACAGACTCACCTTCTCCACTTCCGATGCATCTACCATACATTATATTAATATTTTTTCATTTGCTACATTTAGGCCTTATTTAGATCCCAAATTCCATTCTCAAAGTTCACTACGTAAAAAAAATTCCATCACATCAAAATATCGGCATATGCATGGAGTATTAAATGTAGATAAAATCAAAAACTAATTACACAGTTTTGTTGTACTCTGTGAGACGAACATTTTGAGCTTAATTAATCAATATTTAGATAATTATCCACACATACAAACGAAATGCTATAGTACGCACGCATCCAAAAAGCTAAAGTTTGGCTCCCAAATTTAGGAACTAAACAAGGGCTTAATTTGTTTCATGTAACAGAATCATCGTTTCCTGGTGAAAATTGGTTTGTTACATAACACTGTCATACTATAAAATGACAAGGGATCAGATTAAAAAAAATAATTCATTGTCAACGGTACCAAAAAAATATGCAATCATACGATTATATACTGTTGACAAAAAATATGTTTTCACATTAGTGGCCTATGTAATTCTGCTGCTGTTCTATTAAGTGTGCTTCAGCTATATCTATGTTCTGAGTAATAAGTAACTTCTTATCGCGGAGTTACTTATCGCGGAAGAATTACCGGCCCATCCGGCCGCTCCGCGCGTCGGCAAGCGACCCGTGGCCATGGTTCACCGCGTCTGCCTTATTCGGCCACTTGCTCCTTTCACTTGCTCCTTTCACTTGACGCACATAAATCGAGGCACGGGCTCTCCCGTGGGCGTCGTCGGTGTCCCCGCAAAATATGGCCGCCACGGCAGAGGGAAAGGGAGGGGTCGAGCGTCGGTTTGGGGATCTGCTGCCCGCTGCGCCCGCTTGGGCCGGCCACCGCCACGCAGCCCCTCCGCCTTCGCTCCACCGCTGCCTTGCATGCATCTGGAGTCGAAGGGAAGGAGCACCGGTGGGGGAGGGTCGTCCTCCCGTCGCCCCACGCACGCGCCCGCCGTCCGCCCCCGCCGACCCGGCCGCCGGTGCTCTGGCCACCGCCTGTCTCTTATACACATTCCTGCTCACTGTAGGAGTTGACAAGGTGTTGGTTGTCGGGTACGGTTCTTGATGGTAACAAAATGACCATCCTTTTAAACTAGGGTTTCTTATTTTATTTTCGGATCCTTTTAAAGTTCTAGTCAAAAGTTTGATCAAACTTGAAATGTTAAGTGCCTAAGTGGCTTATTAAGCTTACCATACCACACACATTGTATTCACAACTGACCTCATATTCCAATGGTTTGTGTTCCATATAGGAAGTTTGAGAGGTTCTCAGATTGAATCTCAAAGGGTGCCCTTTTAATTTCTATACCCAAGGAGTGTGACAGTGTGTTGACCCCATGTGGCAGTGATATATTTTTTTTGTGCAAATCGAAACCTGACGCTTTTGGAAACTACCTAGTGTATCAACAAAGCACCATGTCGAGTGCTTCCGGCTCTGTCGCTGGGTACGCTAATTTCATTCTCAAAGCTGCAATCTTGGTGATTAGCATAAATACTTGGATAGACATGCTTTATTTGAGATATTTGACATGTCACATTTTCCTGGTTAGCACTGGCATCATGTTCCTGATTATGAATTCCACAGAGAATTATATGTTCATAATTTTCTTGTTTGCATCATATTTATGGAATAAATTAAACATGAAATTGCCTAATTTTCTAACAATCCAAAAACGTGATTATAGGCAATTTTCAACTGTTGGCTTTGCGAGTATGTTAAAACCACCGCCGTTTGAGGGCACTCATTACAAGAGATGGCACCAGAAAACTATTTTGTGGTTGACCTCTATGCGTTGTTTTTATGTGGTGACTGATTTGCCCGCCACTGTTCGAACCGTGGATGAGCAATGTCAGTTTGATCATGATGACACCAATTGTAGGGGTGGCTTGTTGAGCGTCATTGGAGACTCTCATTGATGCATACATTCAGCTCCCGAATGGCAAGGCTATTTGGGATGCTCTTGAGGCCCGTTACAGTGTTTCTGATGCCGGTTCTGAGCTGTACGTCATAGAGCAGTTTCATGACTATCGGATGGTTGAGAATCGTCCGGTGGTCGAATAGGCTCATGAGATACAGGCGCTGGTGAAGGAACTTGAGCTGTTTGGGTGTGTGCTTCCTGATAAGTTTGTGGCAGGCTGCATGATTGCAAAGCTGCCACAATCTTGGACTGACTTTGCAACTTTACTCAAACATAAGAGGCAAGAGTTTAGCACTGCTGAGCTTGTTGGGACTCTCGATGTTGAGGATAAGGCTAGAGCAAAACATGTTAAAGGCAAGAAAGCCGTTGAGGGGAGTTCTAGTGCACATATGGTGCGAAAGGGTCGTCCCAAACCACATAAAAATAAATTTCAGCAAGAGCTTAAGTAGAAGCCAACCACTTCTTTCAAGAAGGGAAAAAAGAAGGAAAATGAAAAGGATAAGGAAAAGATGAACTGTTTCACCTGTGGCAACCTTGGGCACTTTGCGAGAGAGTGTCCTCATGCTAAGTGGAAACCTCCTGCACAGAAAACAGTGAACACCGTTGAGACTGAAGCTGCAACTTCTGGGTATGGTAAATTTTTACCTTTTGCATTTTCAGTTTTCTATTCACCTGATTGGTGGGTTGATACCGGTGCAAATATTCATGTGTGTGCTGATTTTTCCTTGTTTTCCTCTTATCAGACCGGGCAGGCTGCCTCCTTGCTGATGGGGAATGGAGCGCATGTAGCTATTCATGGTGTTGGTACGGTCGATCCGAAGCTTACTTCGGGAAAGACCGTGCAGCTCAAGAATGTGCATCATGTCCCCTCAATAAAGAAGAACTTGATTAGTGGCTCCTTACTTTGTCATGAAGGTTATAATCTAGTATTTAAATCCAATAAATGTGTTGTCTCTAAGTATGGAACTTTTGTTGGAAAAGGCTATGAGAGCGGAGGCTTGTTCCGCTTGTCTTTGGTTGATACCTGCTTTAAATCTGTGAATAATGTGGTTAATAATGTTGACACTAATATTTGGCATTCGAGATTATGTCATGTAAATGTTGGTTGCATGTCTCGCTTAGCTAGTTTGAATTTAATTCCTAAATTTGATGTGCTAAAAAAATTCAAAGTGCCATTTGTGTGTGGAAGCAAAACAACCTCGCAAGCCTCACAAGGCTACTGCAGCGAGAGAGTTGGCATAGCTTGATTTAATTCATTCAGATATTTGTGAGATGAATGGAATATTGCCCAAAGGTGGCAAGAAATATTTCATGACACGTATAGATAATTGTACTAGATTTTGCTATGTATATCTGTTAAAAACAAAGGATGAAGCATTGCATTATTTTAAAATCTATAAGGCTGAGGTTGAAAACCAACTTGAAAAGAAAATTAAACGGGTACGTTCTGATCGCAGTGGAGAATATTTGTCAAATGAGTTTTCTGAGTTTTGTGCGGAGCATGGAATTATTCATGAGAGGACACCGCCATACTCACCTCAATCCAATGGGGTTGTGTTGGCACTCCTTACGGCCTACAGATAAATCCGCAAGCGGACGCATACCGATGTAGCTTTCACCCTGGAGTATTCCAAGGTATCGATTTCCACGGGGAATGAGAAGTGAACTAATTCTAAACTAAGTTGTCCTAGGTAGATGGAATGGATGGAGTGGATGAAATGGGTGAGATGCATGACGCCGAAGAAAATGAAGAAAGAGCGATAGGAGGGTAGAGAAGGTACGAGTCTGGTAATGAGGATCTTCTGACTAACTGGGCAAGACAACTCCTACAGGTACTTGCTTACTTCGGGAAACGGAGCACCCAACACTCAGAAAGGGGTGAGAAGGGGTGTTGGTGAACAACCGCAGAAGGCTCCTACGGCCGAGCCGGACGTGGTGGACTACGTAGGCCGTATAGGGCTGTCACCACCTAACGGCTACCACACAACCGTGGACTCAGGTGATATATTCTAAGTGTGGAAGTGGCAGCGCTTCGCTAATGCTTCTCTTCTCTTCTGGTGTGTATTTGCAGGTGCTGGAGACCTCCTTTTATAGAAAAGAAGGGCGGTGGAAGAAGGAGTAGTAGCCACGGGACCTCAGGGCGGTTCCGGGCTCTTCGGCCGAACCAGGCGGGTTCGGCGAAGTGAGTCGGTTCGGCGAACTCCCAGTTCGGCCGAACCACTCATTTCCCCCGCCTCTGCCCCCAACGCTCAGGATTTCACCCCCATGTTGGTTGTAGGTCGGTTCGGGCGAACTAGGGGCTTCGGCCGAACCTGAAAGTTCGGCCGAACGGGTCCTGGTACCCGTCTGCCCTTGGATCCACCGCCTTTGTGCTGGGGTTGATCTTGATGGTCCACACCTTCCCGGAGTCTTGGTAAATCACATGTGTTTAGGTCCTGGTACGCTCCGGGGATGAGGGTGGTGTTCGGTCGAACCATGGGATTCGACCGAACCCACTACTTTGGGTGGATTTGCCTCAAATTCGGTAATTCGCCTCCTGGAATCAAATAGACACCAAAACTCATGGAAATGGTTAGCAATAAGCCCTATAGCTATGGTGTGTGATTCCATTGTGTTCATTTTATACTCGGTTGGAGGTCGGAAATCGGTCCGTAACGACCGCCAACAAGCTCCCCCAAGCTTACACCTTTGCTCGTCCTCGAGCAAAGATGAAAACTTAGGCTCGACGGATCAGGAGTTGCTACAATGCCAGCATCTATGCAAGTAATCTATGCACAACTAGTACTCTATAATACCTGAATTATTGGTAAAGTGATAATTTACCTTCTTACCTATGGGGCGTATAGCAATCTCCTTGTCTTGGGTAGTAGAAAGGTTGAACAGTTTAACTTAGTTTTATTCCACTCCTACTCATTTCAGGATCCTATCTTGGAGTTTTCCACGATTTTGAAAAGTTAAATTTGTTCCTCAATTGGTACACTCGATCACTCAAGTGGTATTTGTATCCTCACCAAAGGCTTGTGCCTTCTTTCTTCCTAAAATCTAACAAAGGTTTTGTGTGGCTCAGGGACGGAGGATGAAGGCCTACTTGTACCTTATATTTTGCTAAGTCAAAGAGTGGATCTTTGGGGGAACCGAATCACATCTTCAGATCGAGAAGTGCAAGTGTGTGGAATATGTGGAGTGGAATATGGTGGAACTCCTTGGGATGATTCTTCCTCTCCTTAATATTTTTTCGAGATCATGGGCTACCTTTATTTTTATATTTTTGCCATGCCCTTTGGCATGCTTCTCTTTTTCACATCTTTTTTTTGCCATGCTCTTTGGCATGCTTTTTTTTCTTTTTCTTTTTTTTTGCATAGCCCATGTCTCTATCAAGGATATTTGGAGAGGAGGATCATACAACATGGAGCATTTATTTTGTGGATGAATGGTGGAAAATGGTTGCTAACTCCCAGTGTAGGAATTGCAAGTGAGAGGTGGTGTGTACGTGAATCTCGATCTTTAGAGTATGAAAGTTTCACCCAAAGGTCACAACAATTTGACAAGGCTCACTAAGATAACAAGCAGCATATGTGTAGAAATTTTCAACTAAGCTTATCATATGGCTTTGGTAGGTATTTTTGACCAAAGGGGAACTTCTTTTTTGTTTTGAAAATAAATTCATCCGAGATTTTCACCGTACTAAGAGCAAAAGCAAGAACTCAACCAAAGTCTCACTATATCATTCCTCACAACAACCTAGACTTGGAATAAAACATGTGCTCCCACAAGGTTTTCTGGTTTATTTTACTAATGCCAATTAACTCAAGCACTAGTCGAGTAACAAGTTGTGAACAAGATACTTGCAAGATATATGACAGAGCAATTATTCATCATTTCCAAGGTGAGAGGCATATGATTCATTTCATGCATAGTCGGGAGTTGTTTATTCGAAAGAAAATATTGATATCGAACAACTCATTCATGGCATGAAAGAAAACCAAGAATGTTTCATTTAAGTGGTTTATACAAGGTTCACATGTTGAAACGTGGTAACAGAGAGAAACCAAATTGAGGAGAGTAAGGAGTGCAAACTAGCGTGTGTGTGTGTGAAGTGGTTGAGTCGGGCTGGTTCGGCTGAACCAACCAGCTTGCCCGAACCAAAAGGCTCAGCCGAACGGGCTGTCCTGCGTGCTCTGGTCCTGTTTCTCCACTGTGTCATCCTGTACTCATGTAACATCTGTTAAATTGGGCATTCTCTGACTGGCTCAACTGCACCAGTCAGAGCATTATTCTGACAATTCAAACTAAGATTTTTTTATTCATCAAGCTAAATTTGAGAAAACAAATATTGGAAGGGAAATAAAGAGAACACCTCCTAAACAATGATTTAAGCAAAGGGAAATTGAAATGGGAAATAAAATTAAACTAATGGTGCTCTACTCTGTATGTGGATTTGCCCAGAAAGATTGTTTCATTGAAAGTTATGGGCAAAGGTCTAGGACCAGCTTTAGATCTCTAAAAACTCGATGACATCTAAGTCTTCGAGTGGTGGCGGTTCGGGTTCCAGAAAAATCTTCAACTGCTGTCCATTAACCTTGAAAGTATTTCCATCTTCATTTTGCAAGGTAATTGCACCGTGGGATGAGGTGTTGATCACTGTGAATGGGCCATCCCACTTACTCCTAAGCTTTCCCCGACCGAAAAGCTTTACGCGAGAGTTGAAAACAAGGACCTTATCTCCCGGCTTGAATGTCTTAATCTTGATGCGTTTGTCATGCCACCTCTTTGTCCGTTCCTTGTATAACCGGGAGCTGTGGTATGCTCTCTCTCTCTCATTTCGTCTAGCTCAGCCAGCTGAATCCGCCTCCTAAGGCTAGCTGTTGGGAGATCCATACCCCACTTCTTAATGGCCCAATGAGCTTTAAACTCCAACTCTACTGGTAAGTGGCAGGTTTTGCCATAGACCAGTTGATATGGGGTCATCCCAATGGGTGTCTTGTAAGCTGTGCGGTATGCCCGCAGTGCATCCGGGAGTTTCTCCCTCCAATGCTTACCCATCTCATTCACGGTCTTTTGCAGGATATTCTTGATTTGGTTGTTCGATGTTTCTGCTTGACCGCTAGTTTGGGGGTGATAAGGTGTAGCTACATTATGCTGCACCCCCAAACTTGAAAGGTACTTACGGAAAGTTGAGTCAATGAAGTGGGAGCCTCCATCACTAATTACTATCCTAGGAACACCGAAACGAGGAAAGATAGTTTCATGAAACATTCATCTAGCGCTCTTGGAGTCTGCAGCAGCACAAGGCAGGACTTCCACCCACTTAGAGACGTAATCTACGGCCACCAGGATGAACTTATAACCCTCTGAATTGGGGAAAGGACCCATGAAGTCGATTCCCCAAACATCAAAGATTTCTACTTGAAGGTTACTTGTGAGTGGCATGGCGTCTCTAATGCTTATATTTTCGTATTTTTGGCAACGCCGACATCTTCTGATAAACTCCTTAGCGTCCTCATACATGTTGGGCCAGTAGAAACCGCATTGCCAAACCTTAGCATTGGTTCTAAATGCACCATAGTGACCTCCATATGGAGCTGCATGGCATCTTTCCAGGATCTTGTATGCCTCATGTGCGGGTACACACCGTCTGAGGAGTCCATCACTACATATCCTGAAGAGATACGGGTCGTCCCACAGGTGGAGTCTGCTCTCATAAGCCAATCTTTTTTTATTTTCTCCTGGTGGAACGTACCCTGACACCATGTAGTTCACTATATTGGCGTACCACGGATCCGAGGTGGTGACCTTAAGGAGCGTGTCATCCCGTTGATAATCGTCGATTGGAAGGTCAGACGGGACATGCATCCGCGACAAATGGTCTGCTACTGAGTTCTCTACTCCTTTCTTATCTCTTATCTCAATGTCAAAATTCTTGAAGGAGGAGAACCCATCGGATGAGTCTTGGTTTCGCATCCTTTTTGGTCAAAAGGTACTTCAGAGTAGCATGATCTGAATAGACTATGACCTTTGCCCCAACTAGGTAGGACCGGAATTTGTCTATAGCAAACACAACTGCTAAGAGTTCCTTCTCCGTGGTTGTGTAGTTGAGCTGAGGGCTAGAGAGCGTTTTACTAGCATATGAGATAGCATACTTCCTGTCCTTAGTTTGGCCCAGCACAGCTCCTACAACATAGTCGCTCGCATCACACATGATTTCAAATGGGATGCTCCAGTCGGGAGGCTGGAGAATGGGAGCGGTGATGAGTGCTTTCTTAAGGGTATGAAAGGCTGCATAGCACTCTTCATCGAAAACGAAGGGGGCATCCTTGGCTAGGAGATTGGTTAATGGCTGGGATATCTGGGAAAAGTTTTTGATAAAGCGTCTATAGAATCCGGCGTGGCCAAGGAAACTACGAATCCCCTTAATGTTTGTGGGAGGTGGAAGTTGCTCGATTACTTCTATCTTTGCTCTGTCTACCTCTATTCCACGTTCCGACACCTTGTGTCCTAGAACAATCCCTTCTCGCACCATAAAATGGCACTTTTCCCAGTTTAGGACGAGGTGTTTTTCTTGACATCTCTGGAGGACCTTGTCCAGGTTTTTCAGGCATTCGGTAAAGGTCTTCCCATAAACCGAGAAATCGTCCATGAACACTTCCATAATCTCCTCAATCATATCAGAGAAGATGGACATCATGCAACGTTGGAAGGATGCGGGTGCATTACACACCCCGAAGGACATCCGCCGATAGGCGTACGTCCCATAGGGGCATGTGAACGTGGTCTTACTTTGGTCATCTGGATGGATTGGAATTTGGTGATATCCAGAATAACCGTCAAGGAAGCAGAAGAAAGAGTGTTTGGCTAACCGTTCAAGCATCTCGTCTATGAACGGGAGGGGAAATGGTCTTTCTTAGTGGCTTTATTGAGTCGACGATAGTCGATACACATACGCCAACCAGTGATGGTGCGCTGAGGGATGAGCTCATTCTTGTCATTGCGCACAACCGTCATTCCTCCCTTCTTAGGAACTACTTGAACGGGACTAACCCATTCACTATTGTAGACAGGATAAATGATCCCCGCGTGAAGGAGTTTGAGAACTTCCTTCTTAACGACCTCTCTCATGGCATTGTTCAACCGTCTTTGAGGTTCCCGAGACGGTGTTGCTTCAGAATTGATTGGGATGCGATGGGTACAAAGGTTAGGACTGATCCCTTTCAGGTCTTGGAGTGAATATCCTAAGACCGATCGATTCTTCTCCAGGATAGTGAGAAGCTGCTGGGTTTCTACATTGGATAGCTTATCACTAATTATCACTGGAGTTTCTTTGTCCTCAAAGAGGAAGGCATACTTCAGTCCTGGGGGAAGGGGTTTAAGCTCGATTGGAGATGGTTTTGGAGTTTTACTGGTGTCGAGCTCAATCGGAGGATGAATTTCTTCATCCTCCGTAAAGAATTGGAGGTCTTCCTCTGGAATGGTTTGCTCTAAGTCTCTCAACGAAGTTGACATGACCTCCTCTAGGGGATCAGGATCGGGGTCTGCCTCTACTGGGGTGTTCAAGGAATATGAATACGAGACAGGGACAAGTTCTTTCCCGACCCTAAGCTCTACTAGCTGGTTTGTTGGTGTGTTCTCTAGGATTTTCATGATTGGCCTACCACATGGAATGTGTGGAATCGTTGGGTAGGTCAAAGATATGGAAATCCAGGAAAAGTTCAGGATCATTAATCTTAACGGGTGTAACCCGCAAGATCCCTAGACAATCGAGGATCCTATCGTGTGTGAACCTTAGACGTTTTTGAGATGATGACCATGGTTCATTGGGGAGTTGTGCTCGCACCAAGGAGCTAGAGATGATATTGATTCCGAGGCTCGGGTCGTACCCGACTTCTCTGTCTATGCCCGTAACTTCACAGAATATCCTTCGAATTTTCTTGGGCATTTTGACGACCTCGGTTGAGGCTTCAGCCTCGTCTAGCCACTCCCGACTCATAATAGTAGAGAGACTTCCTAAGTACTGCCTCTGATATTCTAAATCTTCCTTGTCGGGAGGTTGATCCTTTTGCTCTACACGTCGTTCCAATGGGAAACTTGTTGCACTCCCAATGTCATCGAATAGATCATCATCAGAATCATAGAGAGTGGTGTAGAGTGGATCATAATGATCCTGGCTATAATAGGGCTGTGGTTTGAAATGAGCTTCGGGTTCTAATGGAATGGAAGAGCTAATAGATTTGGATTGTGAATGTGTAGGCTCTTCAGGTTCAGGTTGCTTCTCTACTTCATCAGGAAGTTCGTCATAGATTCCAGTGTAAGGAGTGTCATCTAGGATACGATCCAGGATTATCCTCGCTTCACTGGGAATCAAATGAGAGAACGACCCTCCTGAAGCGGAGTTCAAGAAAGTGGTGGCTACGGGACAAAGGCCAAGGCTGAAATGTTGAAGAATGATAGGTTCTGACAAGCCTAAGTCTGGTCCGAAAGCCAAGATTTGCTTGAAACGAGCCCACGCAGCTCCTAACGATTCTCCCTCTAATTGCTTAAAGGTAAGAATTTCGATTCGGAGGTTGGCTACCTTGGAAACTGGGAAGAAATTTAGGCAGAATTTCTCTCTAAGGATTTCCCAGCTTCCTTCCATATGTCCGACAGACAGAGAATACCATTTCTTTGCTCCTCCCGCCAATGAGAATGGGAATAGCTTCCATTTAAGCGTCTCTTGTGTCATGCCCGCAATGGTCAGGCATGAGCAGAGTTGCTCAAACTCGCGCAAATGCACGTATGGACTCTCAGCATTCGTTCCTGAGAACGGTTGCTCTCGAACCATCGCTATGAAGCCGGGACGCAGCTCATAGCCGGGTGTGTGGATGGGATGTGATGATGGTGGTGGCTCCAAACAATCGCCCGTTGGAGCCGAATGTTGACATAAGGTGAGAGTGGAATCCATGTGGTGGATGGTGGGATACACGGACAACTTGGGTTCGGAATCAGAACAGCTACCGTTCCCCGGCAACGGCGCCAGAAAGCTTGTTGGCACTCCTTACGGCCTACAGATAAATCCGCAAGCGGACGGATACCGATGTAGCTTGCACCCAGGAGTATTCCAAGGTATCGATTTCCACGGGGAATGAGAAGTGAACTAATTCTAAACTAAGTTGTCCTAGGTAGATGGAATGGATGGAGTGGATGAAATGGGTGAGATGGATGACACCGAAGAAAAGGAAGAAAGAGCGATAGGAGGGTAGAGAAGGTACGAGTCTGCTAATGAGGATCTTCTGACTAACTGGGAAAGACAACTCTTACAGGTACTTGCTTACTACGGGAAACGGAGCACCCAACACTCAGAAAGGGGTGAGAAGGGGTGTTGGTGAACAACCGCAGAAGGCTCCTACGGCCGAGCCGGACGTGGTGGACTACGTAGGCCGTATAGGGCTGTCACCACCTAACGGCTACCACCTCCGTGTGGACTCAGGCGCAGACCAAGCTAACCTCAAGTCTAGGCACCACGCCTACACTAGTCAGTTAGTACTTATCTCCTTAAGAAAGATAAGCACCCAAGCAGAGCAACCAGTATACAATTATACCAAGTAACTAAGCATTGAACGAGGAACAGGCAAGCAAGTAAGAGTAAGAACTGATGCTCAATTAATCAGAGAGAGATACAAGAG
>OAMR01000939.1:185229-201569 GCA_900205405.1 Echinochloa crus-galli
GGTCGGTTCGGCCGAACTCCCCAGTTCGGCCGAACCACTCATTTCCACCGCCTCGGCCCTCAACGCTCAGGATTTCACCCCCATGTCGGTTGTAGGTCGGTTCGGGCGAACTAGGGGCTTCGGCCGAACCTGAAAGTTCGGCCGAACGGGTCCTGGTACACGTCTGCCCTTGGATCCACCGCCTTTGTGCTGGGGTTGATCTTGATGGTCCATACCTGCCCGGAGTCTTGGTAAATCACGTGTGTTTAGGTCCTGGTACGCTCCGGGGATGAGGGTGGTGTTCGGTCGAACCATGGGATTCGACCGAACCCACTACTTTGGGTGGATTTGCCTCAAATTCGGTAATTCGCCTCCTGGAATCAAATAGACACCAAAACTCATGGAAATGGTTAGCAATAAGCCCTATAGCTATGGTGTGTGATTCCATTGTGTTCATTTTATACTCGGTTGGAGGTCGGAAATCGGTCCGTAATGACCGCCAACAGGTTGCTGAGAGGAAGAACCATACTCTAACTGATTTGGTTAACGCCATGTTAGAAACTGCGGGACTACCTAAGGAATGGTGGGGTGAGGCGATTTTGACCGCGTGTCATGTCCTGAATAGAGTGCCCAAAAAGAAGAAATTACACCATTCGAGGAATGGGAGAAAAAGAGATTAAATCTCTCCTACATATGAACATGTGGTTGTTTGGAAAAAGTGCATGTGCCAATTAACAAGAAGCGAAAGCTTGGACCCAAAACCGTTGACTGTGTTTTTCTTGGTTATGCTATACTCAGTGTGGGTTATAGATTTTTGATAGTAAATTCCAAAGTACCGGATATGTATGAGGGTACTATCATGGAATCAAGAGACGCAACATTCTTTGAAGATGAATTTCTCATGAAAATTACACCTAGCATTTCTAGTCATGATTCTATTTCTTCTTAGGATGTCCATGAACTGATAAATAATGATGATTTTGAAACTCATCTAACTCCTGAGGAGGATAATAATATAGTCACTCAAAAAAGCAAAAGACAAAGGGTTGCAAAATCCTTTGGTGGGGACTTTATTATATACCTCATGGAAGATACCCCCATAACTATTGCTGAGGCATATTCATCCATTGATGCTGACTTATGGAAGGAAGTAGTACAAAGTGAGATGGATTCTGTTATGTCTAATGGAACTTGGGAAGTGGTTGATCGTCCTTATGAATGTAAACCTGTTGGTTGTATAATGGGTGTTCAAAAAGAAAATGAGGCCTGATGGTACTGTTGAGAAGTACAAGGCAAGGCTAGTTGCTAAAGGCTATACACAAAAGGAAGGAGAGGATTATTTTGACACTTATTCACCAGTTGCCCGACTGACCACCATACGTGTGCTAATATCCTTAGCTGCCTCACACGGTCTTCACATTCATCAGATGGACGTTAAGACAGCTTTCTTGAATGGAGAGCTTGAGGAAGAGATCTATATGGATCAGCCTGATGGATTTGTGGCAAAAGGTCAAGGAGGGTAACGTGTGTAAGCTGCTAAAATCCTTGTATGGCCTAAAGCAAGCACCAAAGCAGTGGCATGAAAAATTTGATAAAACTTTAACTCCAGCCGGCTTTGTGGTGAATGAAGCTGATAGATGTGTATATTATCGGTTCGGTGGAGGCAATGGTGTCATTCTGTGCTAATATGTGGATGATATTTTAATATTTGGAAATAATATTGAAGTCATCAATGAAGTGAAAAATTTTCTGTCTAACAACTTTGAGATGAAAGACTTAGGTGAAGCTGATGTTATTCTTAACATTAAGCTTTTGAGAGAAGAAGGAAATGGTGGGGTTACTCTTGTGCAGTCCCACTGTCGGACCTTAGGACCGGCAATCCACCTGGGGGTACCCGAGTGGTTGATTTGTAGGAGGGGCGATTGATGAACTAGTGACTTGATGGTACACAGGAGGCACTGATTTAGACAGGTTCGGGCTACCCGGAGGTATAATACCCTACATCCTGTGTCAAGGCAAGAATTCTTTTCAGTCGAGCGTGTCGCCATATATAATTTTGCTTGAGGCGGGGCGATTGATGAACTAGCGACTTGATGGTACACAGTAGGCACTGATTTAGACAGGTTCGGGCTACCCGGAGGTATAATACCCTACGTCCTGTGTCGGTGGTTGTATTGTATTGTCTGTTGTGATGCATGATACGCGATGCCCTTATGAGGGTGCCCTAGACCGCTTTATATAGGGTAGCGGGCTAGGGTTTACAAGTCGGTTTCCATCTAAACCTAATTGGTTCCGACCAGGACTCTAGTCCGGGTCGGTTACAATTGGAATATCCCTAGATATCCGGACGACTTGTTCGTCAAGTCTTCATCATCTTGTTCATCAAGTCGGGGAGCCCGTATGGGCCGCCTAGGGGTCGGCTCATGGGCCTATCAGAGGTGGGCCCTGGACGCCGTGGTCTAGTCTGACAGTGGGCCCAGTGGTACCCATATCCCACAAGCCCCCGAGCAACGTGCAGGCGCGTGACGAACTGCTTGATGAAGTACCGAGGCCAATAAGGTCGGCTAAAGGTGCTTCAACTTGTAGTCGGCACAAGGGTGGGCGGTGCTCAAAATGAGAGAACACCCAGTATCGACGCCGAGTCCTTCGAGGTAGTCGATCGGTCCTCATGAGGGCCGAGTACAGGGCGACGATTAGGAGCACTGTATCCAGTAGCCCCGAGCGTTGGGTTGGTTAGTATAAGTGAGCCAAAGCTCAAAAAGTAGCTAGACAACATGTTGCCCGAGAGTTGGTGAAGGCTTGCTACCACCAAGAATATATTCCGAGTTGAGGAGCTTGCTCAGTCGAATCGGCTGAGTTGTAAGTGGGTAGAAGCATGCTGCCACCAAGGAAGGGGCCAAAATAACTAGCACCCGTGACACAACAGTGTGTTGATAACGATTGACCGAGCCTGCCTGGTCAAAAGCTGTTACTACTACCATTGCGGGAATCCCGCCCTCTGAGCATGCTCAGTCAAGGGCATTGATGACCACCCGCCCGGGGAAGAAGCGAAACGCATGCGCATTCACTCCCGCACGTTAGCGGCTCACGATCTGCCGGGTCTGCGGCCCCGGGCGGCTATAAATGGGCACCCCGGCGCTTGCCATCCACCGCAGTGCGCTGAAGAAGATAACCACCATGTGGTTCTTGAAAGTCCTTTGTCCTGAGCGGGTCGTAGGTGGGAGGAAAGGAGCCCAAGGTGCATGCCTTGGTGCTCACCATTGATGCCAGAAGAAAATCGTCGAAGGGTGGTGCAAATGCTGTGGGAAAGGAGCTGGGCATCGCGCTCCTCATATGAGGGGAAGGTGTCCGGTTCTTGATGGATCCAGGCGAGGAGGATGTGGTAAGTGTACTCTTCGTCAGGAAGCTAGCGAATGACGTCGAATTAATGGCTGAGTTCGGGAGCCCATCGAGGACGAGTGGAGTGCAGCCCGGGCTTGGAGCTTGCGGCGGCGCTTAGCCCCTCCCCTCTCTTCCAGCAATGCAGCCACGAGGTTCTTCAGTTGGTGGGACGCCACAAGAAAATCGTCGAGAAAGCTGTGGAAATTACTTCCGGCGATCGTGTGCTGACCACCTAACTGAAGTGGACCAAGAGCCGCCAATAGCGCGGCTTATGCTTTTGTATATCGAAATGGCCTTTGGCCAAATGCTCTTTGTATTTGTAAAACTCGCGATTTGCGAAGTATTGAATATGAACGTGTTCATTTGTCGTGGCGTTGAGTTGTTGCCGACTTCTATTTTTGGAGAGGGAAAGTGATAGCCATATAGGTCTACCGATCCCTACCCAGCGCCCAGCCCCCGAGCATGCGAGGGTCTTGGCCTGGTTCTTTTAGAACGCGCCGAGTCTCTTCACGGCGCCCAGCCCCCGAGCATGCGAGGGTCTTGGCCTGGTTCTTCTAGAACGCGCCGAGTCCTTTTACGGCGCCCAGCCCCCGAGCATGCGAGGGTCTTGGCCTGGTTCCCTTGGAACGCGCCGAGTCATTTTACGGCGCCCAGCCCCCGAGCATGCGAGGATCTTGGCCTGGTTCTTCTAGAACGCGTCGAGTCCTTTTACGGCGCTCAGCCCCCGAGCATGCGAGGGTCTTGGCCTGGTTCCCTTGGAACGCGCCGAGTCGTGTTACGGCACCCACCCCCCCAGCACGCAAGGGACTTGGAATGGTTCGCTTGGAACGCGCCGAGTCATTTTACGACGCACAGCCCCCGAGCATGCGAGGGTCTTGGCCTGGTTCCCTTGGAACGCGCCGAGTCGTGTTACGGCACCCACCCCCCCAGCACGCAAGGGACTTGGAATGGTTCGCTTGGAACGCGCCGAGTCATTTTACGACGCACAGCCCCCGAGCATGCGAGGGTCTTGGCCTGGTTCCCTTGGAACGCGCCGAGTCGTGTTACGGCACCCACCCCCCCAGCACGCAAGGGACTTGGAATGGTTCGCTTGGAACGCGCCGAGTCATTTTACGACGCACAGCCCCCGAGCATGCGAGGGTCTTGGCCTGGTTCCCTTGGAACGCGCCGAGTCGTGTTACGGCACCCACCCCCCCAGCACGCAAGGGACTTGGAATGGTTCGCTTGGAACGCGCCGAGTCATTTTACGACGCACAGCCCCCGAGCATGCGAGGGTCTTGGCCTGGTTCCCTTGGAACGCGCCGAGTCGTGTTACGGCACCCACCCCCCCAGCACGCAAGGGACTTGGAATGGTTCGCTTGGAACGCGCCGAGTCATTTTACGACGCACAGCCCCCGAGCATGCGAGGGTCTTGGCCTGGTTCCCTTGGAACGCGCCGAGTCGTGTTACGGCACCCACCCCCCCAGCACGCAAGGGACTTGGAATGGTTCGCTTGGAACGCGCCGAGTCATTTTACGACGCACAGCCCTGGAACGCGTCGAGTCGTTTTACGGCGCCCAGCCCCCGAGCTTGCGAGGGTCTTGGCATGGTTCGCTTGGAACGCGCCGAGTTGTTTTACGGCGCCCAGCCCCCGAGCTTGCGAGGGTCTTGGCATGGTTCGCTTGGAACGCGCCGAGTCCTTTTACGGCGCCCAACCCCCGAGCATGCGAGGGTCTTGGCCTGGTTCCCTTGGAACGCGCCGAGTCCTTTTACGGCGCCCAGCCCCCGAGCATGCGAGGGTCTTGGCCTGGTTCCC
This sequence comes from Echinochloa crus-galli, assembly GCA_900205405.1. Lineage (NCBI taxonomy): Eukaryota > Viridiplantae > Streptophyta > Magnoliopsida > Poales > Poaceae > Echinochloa > Echinochloa crus-galli. Next base: position 190,385 of record OAMR01000939.1, read on the forward strand.
TTGGAACGCGCCGAGTCCTTTCAAAATGGAAATATATCCAGTCCGTCAATTTCGGATCCGGCGGATCGCAGATCGCCAATCCCGCGGATTCCGTCCGTTAGTTTCGGAGCCGTTAGGTCATGGAGGCGCCGCGTTATAAATACGCGACCGGGGACGGCGTCGTCGTCATCCCACCGTTGCGCCGCACCCTTCGTCTTCCCCGCCTTCCTTTTTGCTTAGCCAGCTGCTGCGCTCGAGCGAGGTCCCCAAGGTTGCGCAAAGTTTGTAGATCGATCTCCATTGGCGCGCGCTTCCACTCCAGCTTTCATCCACCCCCTGCTCCGCCCATTCTAGCGGAGCTATGGCCGACGAAACCGCTGACCGCGCCGCTCTCGAAGCTCTGGCGGCGGCCAGAGTGCCACCGGAGGGCGAGCAAGAGGCGGCTTGGGGGAAGTCGAAGATGACGACAGAGCGCCTGGAGGACATGGCGAATCGCGGCGTGCTCCCCCCGAAGGACACCTTGTCTTGGAGGGTGCCGGGGAAAGAGAAGAGGCTGTTCGAGAACACCGGCGAGGTGGCCGTCTTCGCACACTTCGTTGAGCGCGGATTCAGCACACCGTCCGGTGACTTCTTCCGCGGGCTGCTGAATTACTATGGTCTGGAGCTCTCCCATCTCAATCCCAATGGGATTTTTGACATTTCGTTCTTCATCTACCTTTGCGAGGCGTTTCTTGGAATCGCCCCCCATTTCCATCTTTGGCGGTACTTGTACCGCGTCAAGCGCATTGGGTCGGGTAATAAGGGAGACGGCCCGACTCGGATTACCGGCAGGGCTGGTATTGCCTTGCGTAGGCAAAGGGATTATTTTGATCTTTAGCTGAACGACGGCCACAAGGACTGGCATCGCGAGTGGTTCTACATGGTGGATCAGCCACCACTGATGCCGGGTAGGACTGGCATGGCGCCGAAGGAGCGGGAGTCCTAGCGCAGTCTTCCGGTCGGGGGTGAGTGCGATGACATCCCTGAGCTGATGGCGATGATAGCTAACTTGAAACAGAAAGGCCTGACCACCATGGCGGTTACAGTATCATTTCTGGCCTGGACCATCCAGCCAATCAAGGACCGGGTACACACGGCGTACGAGTTTTCGGGTCGCCTGGACCCAACCCGGGAAACGTCCCGGGGCTTCAACTCAGATGAGGTCAACAGGCGTGTGAGCACCATGATGAGGGGTGCCGTGAACAATATTGGTGCACCGCGTCCTTTCTCGCTGAAGAATCCCCCGCTTGCGGTAAGGTTTCCGTTCCGAGTCCTTGTCTTGTTTCTTTTGATATCTTCATTGCCTATTGTCTAAACTTTACCCTGCATTCTTCGTGCTAGGAGGTGACCAAGCGCTTCTTCTGGCCAGCACCCTTGCCTGAAGGGGGCCCGGCGTTGAGGCAGAAGGTGATGAGGCCGGAGGAAGCTAGGGATGACCGACTTCCGGCCATCGAGGATTTGGAGGACTGGGTCTCGGAGAAGCTCGGCTCCCCACCAAGCCCGGGTGGTGCTGCTGTTGTGGAATCCACTGCCGCTGCTGCCCGCACCCGAGCTGGCACTCGGAAGTACTACTTATCGCAGGCGCAGACTGCGGCGGCCAAGTCGCGGAAGAGGTCGGCGCAGGCGCAGGCGCAGTCAACCGATGCGCTGCGCGCGAAGAGGCACAGGTCAGACCCTGTGCCATCAAATGCTGGAGACGCTGGTGCCTCTCCAGAGGCAGAAGATGAAGGTCGGGACCCAGATGCTGTGGCGGAAGTCCCCGTGGTGCCATCTCCCACAGCCGTGCTTTCGCCGGGGGACGGTCGGCCGCCACGCCCGGCTGGCTTGTTCTTCAAGCGCCCGAGCAAGAGCAACAGGTAAGAGTCTTAACTCGGTTAAGTTGGTCATGCTCGGGTACTGTAGTTCCTTAAGTCTTGAAGCTAGCTGCCCGTTGATGTAATGCTTTCAGGAAACTGACCGTACTGTCGGACACGTCGCGTACACCGTCAGACAGTGGTGGTGACCTGAGGGACTCAGTGTCCCAAGACCCATCCGCCATGGAGCCAGCTTTGGCCCAGGTGTAGTTGTCGGCTGCGGCGACGGGTGGTGCCCCTGCTGCGGCGGACTCGGCGGCCGTGGCGACCATCGCTCCGGGGGCTGGCCCCAGCGCTGTCGAGGAGGACTTGGCTATGCCGGAGCTTCAAGACGACGCACTCCCAGATCGGCGTGCCGAGTCGGGGGGCGAGGGGGAAGAGGTGCTGACCCGTCAAGAGCGCATTAGGCGCATTGCCGAGGCAAACAAGGCCGCGCTTGAACGAATCCGCATCTCGTCGGGGTCGATGCTGGAGGATATGGAGGTAAAGCTTCTGGCTGTTCGCTTTTGCAGTCTTTATCATGTTGCTTGAGCTTTGACTTGTGCAGGCGCTGATGTCCGGGACCACCGAGAGCACGCATCTGCTGCGTGTGGCTAAGGACGAGTACTTGGAGCTGCAGGAGCTCAGGACCCGAGTCCGCACCATTGCCAGAGAGGCTCGTGGTGTGGTCATCCAGAAGGACACGGACGCGGAGGGCGTGGCGCAGCTCAACCAGGAACTCGTCGCTCAGTTGGAGGCGGCCAACACTGGTAAGCATTTCTTGATAGGTGTACTCGGATTTTGGCGCCATTGTGTTTTACATTGCTTGTCTTTGTGCTCTCAGGTCATGCCAAAGAGATGGAGCGCGTCCAGGGTCGTCTTGCGACAATGGACCAGAAGTTTAAGGAGGTGACGACCGTGCTGAAGGAGAGGGACGCCGAGCTAAAGCGCGCCCTAGAAAGTGAGCGAAGACCTGTGCGGTGACGACTTGAGTTTCCAACTTGTACTAACCATGAAGCCATAATGCTTGGTTATGGATGGCTTTGCTGTACAGGTCATGCCCGTGAGAAGAGCATTCTGGAGGAGAAGGTTTCGAAGGCGGAGCAGGAGTTACAGGAGCTCGTCAACTCGCATAGCCGAGCTGTGGGTACACATAACGCTGCCATGACCGGTAAGGGTTGCGCCCGAGTCCCGTTCCTTATTCGATATTCGTGATACCGAAGTGTTTTGGCCTGGCCCCTACACATGTGCAGAGGCTGCTCGTCGCTACGAAGAGCTGGCCCAGGAAGCAGTATCTGCCTGCGACCATATCCAAGTCCCTGGCGATCGGCCCGCGGTACCACTTGTGGAGCGGCTGCAGCATCTGCCAGAGTATTCAAGAGGGGTGGCCATAGAAACCGCCAAGCATGCGGTTAGGTACACGCTGGCCCTTGTCCGCTCGTACCATCTCGACCTTGACCTGGAAGATATCCGTGACGGGTACCACCCCGACCTGTCGGAGCAGCAGTTTGAAGATCTGGCGGCGTCCTTCGACGGCTTGGCGATTGACGTAGTCCGCAGTATGGTCGATGTGACCGACATGTAGCCTGTTAGAGAGGAGAAAAGAAACATGTAGTACTTGGAACACGTTTTGTGTAATAATCATTACTTTCTAAGCTTGTAGCTTTTATTTTGAGTCGATTTTATCAACCCCTATCACTTCACCGCAATCATGACAAACGCTAGGCACTCGGCCGGAGAACTGGCTGGAGCTGTCATGGAGGCAGCACTCCTACATCCTACGATGCTCTGCATAGAGGCTTAGTCGTAGGTAGGATAGAACTTAGTAAGGTGCTGAATGTTCTAGACATTAGGAACTGGATTGCCGTCAGCCCACTCTAGGCGATAGGTTCCTGGAGAAACTACTTCCTTGACGATGAAGGGTCCTTCCCATGGCGCAGACAATTTGTGCTGGCCTGCCGAGCTCATGACTCGGCGTAGTGCGAGGTCGCCCACGTTTAGGGAGCGTTCCTTGATGCTTCTGTCATGGTACCGGCATATCTGCTGCTCATGGCGCGCATGCCGGGTTAAGGCACAGAGCCTGTGTTCTTCTAACGCGTCGACGTCGACCTGTCGACTGGACTCGGCCTCGCCTTCCTCGTAATTCTTGATGCGCGGTGTGCTGAACGCGAGGTCGGCTGGTAATACCGCTTCCAATCCATAGACCATAAAAAATGGTGAATATCCGGTTGCTCGACTTCTTTGGGTGCGAAGGCCCCATACCACGTGTGGTACTTCTTTTGCCCAGCGGCCTGCGTGTGGGTTTAAGGCGTCGTAGAGTTCCTTTTTGAGAGCATCCAGGACCATGCCGTTTGCTCGTTCAACCTGTCCGTTGCACCGTGGGTGAGCTGAAGACGAGTAGTAGACGTCAATCTGACTATCTTGGCAGAAGTCCCAGAATTTGTGCCCTGTGAACTGGGAGCCGAGGTCGGTGATGATGCGATTTGGGACTCCGAAGCGGTGCGTTATTTCTTCGATGAAGGCTGTTGCCGTGGCCGACTTGGTGTCGGTGACGACCTTGTACTCAATCCATTTGGTGAACTTGTCCACCGCGATGAGTAGATGCTTGAGTCCGCCTTGAGCTGGCTTGAATGGTCCCACGTTGTCTATTCCCCATACTGCGAAGGGCCAGGATGGTGGGATTGTGCGTAGTGCCTGAGCCGGCAGGTGCTTTTGCTTCTGGAAGAACTGGCACCCGGCACAACGCTGGACGAGTTCCTTTGCGTTAGAGACCGCAGTGGGCCAGAAGAACCCGGATCTGTAGATCTTACCAACCAGCGTTTTGGCTGCCGCATGGTTGCTGCATGCACCAGAATGGGCTTCGTGCAGTAATGCCAGGACTTCTCTGCGCAGGATGCACTTCATGAGTACTCCTGAGGATGCGGCTTTTCTGTAGAGTTCAGAGCCGATGACCACGTAGTTGGCGCTTCGCCGACTGAGCTGCTCAAGGGCGTCTTTGTCTGCCTTGAGTTTGCCTTCTATGGTCATGAGGTCGTTCTTGACGAATGCTATGAGCGGTTCGCGGCAATCTTCTTCTTTTTCTTGAGGAGTCGTGATTGCTGCGACAACCTGGTCCGCAGTGGCTATAGGTTCGCCCTCGTCCACTAACTTGATGGACGGCTTCCGTAAATCTTGCACGAATACGCCAGCGGGCACTTGGGATCGCTTGGACCCAAGCTTAGAAAGGACATCCGCGGCGACGTTTTCTTCACGTGGTACGTGCCGGCACTCTAGCCCGTAGAAGTGAGCTTCTAACTTTCGAACCTCTGCGCAATAGGCATCCATCGTATCTTTGGAGCATTCCAAGTTCTTGTTGACTTGCTCGACCACTACCTTTGAGTCTCCAAAGCATAGCAGGCACTTGATTCCGAGGGTGATGGCTATTTTTAATCCGTGGATCAGCGCTTCGTACTCGGCGCCGTTGTTAGTCGCCTTGTAGCGGATCTGCAACACATACTTGAGGTGCTTGCCTTCTGGTGATATAAACAGCACTCCTGCGCCGGCTCCTTCGAGGTTCAGAGCACCATCGAAGTACAAGGTCCAATGCTCGGGTGGCTCGGTGGGTGTGGGCGCCTACAATTCCGTCCACTCGGCAAGGAAATCGACCAGCACCTGTGATTTGATGGACTGTCTTGATTTGAAGGTGATGTCGAAACTTCCGAGTTCTACCACCCATTTGACGACTCGGTCGTTGATGTCACGATTGTGGAGGATTTCTCCTAGCGGAAAGTTGGATACCACATGTATGGGGTGAGCCTGCAAGTAGTGGCGCAACTTCCTTGAACAGATCAAGAGTGCGTAGAGTAGCTTCTGTGGGTGCTGATACCGGATTTTTGACTCGGCCAGCACTTCGCTGATGTAATATACCGGCCTCTGAACTGGATAAGAGTGTCCTTCTTCCTGGCGCTCCACGACCAGGGCTGTGCTGACCACCGTGGTGGTTGCTGCTATGTATAGCAGGAGGGGTTCGTTTTTCTTTGGCCCGGCGAGTACCGGCGGGGTGGCGAGGAATGCTTTCAGGTCGGCCAACGCTTGGTCGGCTTCTGGCGTCCATTCGAACTTGTCGGCCTTCTTCAAGAGCTTGAAGAAGAGGGCCCCTCATTCACCTAGCTTGCTGATGAACCGGCTTAGGGCTGCCATCATCCCTGTCAGCTTCATTACTTCTGTCTTGTTCTTTGGAGGCGGCAGATTCTGGATTGCCGCGATCTTAGTCGGGTTAGCCTCTATACCCCGCTGGCTTACCATGAACACCAGGAGCTTGCCTGAGGGTACCCCGAAGACGCACTTGGTTGGGTTTAGCTTCCATCTGTAGCGGCGGAGATTGTTGAATGTTTCTTGGAGGTCGGCGATCAGGGTGTTTGGGTCGTAGGTCTTGACCACGACATCATCGACGTAAGCTTCGGCGTTACATCCGATCTGGGTATCCAGGCAACCCTGAATTGCCTTTTGGTAAGTTGCTCCGGCGTTTTTGAGGCCGAAGGTCATTGTCTTGTAGCAATATATGCCATAGGGCGTGATAAATGCCGTCTTGTCTTGATCGGCCGGGTTCAGGGCTATCTGGTGGTAGCCGGAGTAGCAGTCGAGAAAGGAGAGTAGTAAACACCCGGCCGTGGAATCGACAACCTGGTCGATACGGGGAAGAGGGAAGGAGTCCTTAGGGTAGTATTTGTTGAGACCTGTATAATCGATACACATTCTCCATTCACCGTTTTTTTCTTGACAAGTACATGATTTGCAAGCCATTCGGGGTGCATGCACTCCCGAATGAAACTGGCTGCTAAAAGCTTATTTAATTCTACCCTAATGGCCTCCTTGCGATCTTGTGCGAACCGTCAAAGCTTCTGCTTGACCGGCTTGGCGGTCTTCACCAAATGCAAGGAGTGCTCAGCCTTCTCCCTTGGGACTCCTGGCATATCCGAGGGTTTCCACGCGAATATGTCCCAGTTGTCCCGCAGGAAGGAGGTGAGCGCGTTTTCCTATTTGGGAGACAGGCCTTGGCCTATCAGCGCCGTCTTGCTGGGGTCGTCGCTGAAGAGGGAGATGGCCTTGGTCTCGGCGTCTGGCTCGAGCGCCGTCATCGTTGCATCCTGCTCCGGCACCTTGGAGTCAGCGGGTGGGTTGGTCTTGGCCTCGCTTGCGAGGAGCACGCTGTTGCCGAGTTGTCGTGAGAGCTCGGCAAGGCGTACAGCTTCTCCATCACACTCGTACGACGTCTTGACGTCGCCCCTGACGCTGATGACCCCATTCGGGGCCGGCATCTTCATCACCAAGTAGGTGTGATTGGGGATTTCCATGAAGCGAGCCAGCATGGGCCGCCCAAAGATGGCGTGATAGGAGCTGCCAAAGTCGGCGACCTCAAAGTGCAGGAATTCGGTGCGGTAGTTGTCGGGCGTGCCGAAGGTGACCGGCAGGGTGACTCGCCCCACTGGGTAGGCCGCCTTGCCTGGGATGACGCCGTAGAACGGGTGGTCGGAGCCTCGGAGCCTGTTGTAGTCGAATCCCATGTCGCTCGGGGTCTTGGTGAAGATGATGTTGAGTGCACTGCCGCCGTCGATTAACACCTTGGTCAGGAGGACTCTGTCAACAACCGGGTTGACAATCAGCGGGTATGAGCCTGGTTCAGGCAAGTGAGCCCAATGGTCTTTCCTGCTAAAGGTGATCGGGGTTTCCGACCACCTAAGGTACTCGACGCTCTTGGTACCCACGAGGTTTATCTCGCGGCTGTGGAGCTTCTTCTTTCTTTTCTCGCGGAATGCGTCGGGTCCTCACAGGATCACATTGACCTGGCGATCGGCGCGCTGGAAGTTGTCACGCTGTTCTTCTGCAGCAGCAATGTCTGGGTTTGGACGGCGGGCGTCGCCATCCGGTGCTCTGTCCTCACGGCGATGGTCGTTGCGGCGGTCAGGGCGGCGATCGTTGCGGCGGTCGTCGTCTCGCCTATCGCCGCGGTTGTTGTTGTAGCGTGGCTTCTTTGGCGCCGGGGGGACGCCGAGTTCCTTCTTCAGGGTCCAGCAGTCCCTGAACGAGTGCTTCGCGTCCTTGTGGAGGGGACACGGCTCGTTTAGGCGGGCGAGTTGTTCGCGTTGGAGTCGTGACTCCACACGGCCTTCGCCTTCTGCAACGGTTGCGACATCAGGCCTGTTGCGTCTGTTGCGTGTTGGCTCCGCCTTCTTCTGCTCGACTGGCGGGCGGTCGTGGTCTTTGTCTCTGCGGTCTCTGGTCCTGAACTGAGCTAGCTCGGTTGCGTCGGCTTTAGCCTCCTCCTCGACCACCTTCATCATCTCCCCAATTGTTTTGGGGTCTTTCTTGAACAGGTTGCGGAAGACGTCCTTGTCGTACAGTCCGCGGTGAAAGGCATCTGTGACGTCCCCCTCTTCGACGTCTGTAAGCTTGTTACGGTTGTCGAAGAAGCAGTTCGTGTATTCTCGGAGACTTTCACCCCTGTTTTGGCGTACTAGATCCAGATCGAACCTAGTACCCGGCCGAGTATAGGTGGCTTGGTAGTTTTCCGTAAACACCTTGCAGAGCTGCGCCCAGCTATCAATGGATTGGGGCGGGAGTCCTGAGAGCCATAGCAGGGCTGCTTTTCCCAGCATGACCGGGAAATAGGCTGCCGCCTGGTCGGTACTGCCGTGTGCGGCTTTGACCGCCGTGATATAGGTTTGGATCCAGAGCTTGGGGTCGGAGCGGCCGTCGAACTTCTCGACCATGGCCGGTTTGAACGTATCCGGCCATGGGACCTGGCGTAGCCGCTTGGTGAAAGCCTGAAAGCCTTCGATCTCGAAGTCGTCTTCGCCGAAGCTGTCGTTGCCGTCGTCGTGACGGCGGTTGCGGGCTCTAGGTGAGCCGTAGCGGCGATCGTACCGGTCGCGTTCATCAAGTTCACGGCGTGCGCGATGATCGTCAACGTCGGAGTTCTCGGAGTAGTTGTTTCATCGTTCAGGTCGTCCAAAATCTTGGTCGTACCGCTCCCGGCGTTCCATCTCTGCGGCGTCACGTTCGCGATGCCTCTGGTCGAGTTCTTCACGTACATCGCGACCGTGCCTGCGTAGCCGATCGCGGAGGTCGCCGCCGTTGTGACGGCGCTCGCGTCGCCTACTGCCGCCGTTGCGGCGGTTCCGAGGGTGCCCGCCCTCGGACTCGTCCGGCTGGTGGTCAGCCGTACGTTCTTGATCAACTTCCTCGGGGATGACCTCCAGAGTTGGAGATCTATGCCGGTGCCTGCCTCAGTCTGATCCGTTGTACCCGGTCCTGTGGGAACTTGATCTGCTTGAGCGAGATCGGCCTCTCTGTCTTGATGGTGGAGGTTTTGCGTGACGGTCAACCGAGCTCGAAGTCGAGCCGCCTCCATGTGCGCCAGCTCGGCAATACACGCCGCCATTGCTGCAAACGGGGTACGATAGTCAGCCTGGGCCCGCTCGAACTCGCGTGCTAGGTTACATGGGCCCAGTGGGTCTAAGCCTTCATGGTGTGATCCGCCGTCGGCATCTTCATCTGCCGCCTCGGCCTGCCGCTGCTGGGCTCGGAGGGTGTTTGCATCTATGCGACGTTGTCGCGCGGATGCAGTCTCGTTGTCTTGAGTCGGCTGGTCCTCGGAGACGAGTACTTCGCGATCTGGTCGCGAGGTGTGGCCCTTGGAGGTATCCACCGAGTTCTCGGGGGTCCCCAGTATGGTTGTTGCGACCTGGAACTCACCGCAATCTGGAACCTGGGTGGGTCCGGGCGGGTTTCCAGATTGGATCTGGGCTTCTTGATGTGGGAGCCGGCCGGAGTAGTCGGCTGCCGCGTTTTTCAGTCCATGGGGGAACATGTTCCCCGAGCGATCTAGAGCCCGCTCGGACATGGCGATGCACTCAGCAAGCGTGTTGTTGATGCGGTTCAGCCCGTCGATGATCTCGTTGGGGTAGGGTACTCGGCGCCTTGGGAGCAGATCTGGGATCCGCTCGCGGACGTTGAGCTGCTCGATCCGCTGCATGAGCTGATCGGGCACGTCCGGGGGAGTTCCCGGAGTCGTCGAGGTTGAGTCCACCGGCGTCAAGTCGACGTTGGTGGAGCTAGAGCTGCTGGAGTCGGCGAAGAAGCTGCATCCCGAGAGGTGCTTCCGGCTGCCGCTTACGTTCGCCGGGAATACGATATCGGATCGATCTGCCATCAAGCCAACGATGTTTTCGAATCGAAAAAGCTCACCAATCTCCCCCTACCTTGAGAACCAATCTCCCCCTTTTATGTCCTTCCTAGGTTCACAAAGTGACACACAAAGTATCAATACCTAGGAGATAATTGATCAAAAGATTTAAAACGATTGAGTGCATTCAACCGGATTTGATTCAACTCAGCACAAAACCGGTCAGACCGGTTCTAGGAACCGGTCAGACCGCTTTTGGTCTGAGCTGAACCAACTCGAGTTGAAGATCAATTTGGACAGATGAACATGATAAGGTGCCCCCAACACGTTGCAAAACAGGAACTTGAACCACTACTGCCCAAACCGGTCAGACCGGTTTGCCAAACCGGTCAGACCGCTTTGCGCAGTGGTGATGCAAATCGATGTCGCGCAAAATGTAGCCAACCAATTCAATCCATCTCTTAGGGATAGGTTCCTAGACATGCCAGAAGATGTTCTACCGAAGGGTTTTGACAGATATGCATTGAGCTCATAGATCGGGCGATGGGAAGATTTGAATACCTTGAGAACCAAGAACTCGAGAGAGATGAAGATTTGAGTGCACAACTTGATGGGGAATCAAATCAACAGCCTTGGGGCACTCCAGAAATCACTTTTCCTTGGTTGAATCCTCAAATCGCCAAGAGAAGGTCTTCTTTCGGTGAAGAACAGGAGGAGAGAGAGAGGCTGGGGTGTTGAATGAATATGGGAGAGAGAGAGGGAATCACGGGCGGAGATGAATCCATGTGGGCCATCTCCCTGGGCCAAACCGGTCAGACCGGTTCTAGGAACCGGTCAGACCGCTTTTGCCTGGGCTGAGCCAAAACAAGTTGGGGATCGATCTGGACAGATTATGATCTGGAATTTGAACAAATATTGCAATAAATGATATCCCTAGTCCATATGTGAGCTAACACAGTGCAAAACAGGGACTTGTGCCCTCACTGAAACTTCCTATCGGATCTTCCGATCCAAGATCGGATCTTGCTTTAAAACTGTTCCAAAACTTGCTCCTCTGATCTGAGAAGATATAATGATGAAATTTGGCCTTCAAAAATCCAAGATTTTCCATAAAATGTTCACCCAGCTGCTTGGGCCCAAACCGGTAAGACCGGTTTGGGAAACTGGTCAG
>OAMR01000939.1:202991-244312 GCA_900205405.1 Echinochloa crus-galli
GGCCTAGATGCACAAGGTAAAAACTAGTTCATAGAAAACATACCTTGGCCTCTAGTAGAATGTGTTGTACAATATTATCAATCTTTTAATATAATCTCTCTCATGATATTGTTCGTTTGATCAACATAGAGAGAAAACATTAATATGCACAACACATGATTTCATAATTAATGACTTTCATACATGCATGAAAAACATAGGTCATTAACCATGAAGATACACAATATAGATCAAATTCCTTATTTTAGTGCATTTGTGATGATGTGGTTAGAAAGAACTCACATGCACTATTTTTGAAAGATTAAACCATTTTAAGGAATTTAATGCTATATTATGTTGGGTTGTCAACACATAAGTTGAGATCAAGATTCATGATAAGAATGACTTATAGTGTTACCGTCATGAATCACACGATGAGTTGACAACTTCAATTGAGAGAAGCACTCTCTCACCATTGAGACTACAAGTTCACTAGAAGAAATTGTTAGTCTCAAAGACGCAAATATTGAAATAATCTCCCCCTAAATATGTGCATCATTTGTAGACAATATGAGACATGCACTTTGTCTTGTAAATGACAAGGAGGGAATTAATTCAATATTCGGTCAAGTCACACCATAAATTGCTCAAAATGAAATATGCCAAGTAATCATACCAACATGAAGAATGAATATAGATAGCATATACCAAGAATGAGGAATTTATAAAGGGAATTACTTATGTCTTCATTTCTCACTCAAATGGCCCACTCAGGCAGAGGCAGCCAAACCGGTCAGACCGGTTTGGCAAACCGGTCAGCCGGTTGTGCCTCGGATCTTCCGATGGATCATCCGACCTGTTGGAGTGCATCACAGAGCCGCCCGGATCATCTAGTCGGATCTTCCGGCCTCAGTGTCGGATCTTGTGTGGTATGCCCTGAAAATGATAGAACTTTGCTCTACTGAAGAGCTATCAAACATACCACATGGCATATGCTTAAATCATTAATAAAAATCTTCATTTCTTGTAATTGTGGCAGAGTTGCATGTGCCTGGGCCAAACCGGTCAGACCGGTTTGGCAAACCGGTCAGACCGGTTGTGCCTTGGATCTTCCGATGGATCATCCGACCGGTTGGAGTGCATCACAGAGCCGCCCGGATCATCTAGTCGGATCTTCCGGCCTCAGTGTCGGATCTTGTGTGGTATGCCCTGAAAATGATAGAACTTTGCTCTACTGAAGAGCTATCAAACATACCACATGGCATATGCTTAAATCATTAATAAAAATCTTCATTTCTTGTAATTGTGGCAGAGTTGCATGTGCCTGGGCCAAACCGGTCAGACCGGTTTTGCCAGACGTTACCTGTTCATTGCAAATTTCCGGTTCTCGTGTAGATTTACGACATATGCGACGGACATTTCCGATAGGGGCGTAAATTTACGGTAGGTAGCGAAAATTTCCGGTGTTGCACAGCCATATGGTCATATTTGAGTTCCGAGACTCCGGGGATTGATTCTCTGCAAATTTGACACAATATTGCTCTACTAGAGAGCCATTAAAAGCATCATATGGCATATATGAGTAAAATTCAAGAATGTAGTCTAAGTCACTATCAAGCGTCACAAGTTCAACACTTAGAAACACTTGATCCTACAAAAGGCACTAGTGACTAAAACTTAATCAATTTTAAGCACAAAGTTACCGAGATGACATTGGGTGTAGAGTGTGAAGCGGAAGCAATTTTTCTTGGCTTGCTAGTTGATCATTGAAGATTGTCATTCAAGCCAAGTCACCAATGCATCTCGTTGTCCCTACACTCTCATCAAGCACACTTTGGTACCCAACTCGTGTTGGGTCCGATGTTGTTAGTTCCAAAATGCTTAGGGACCCAAAATGCTCTTGTGCCACTCCTTGGTGAACAAATCACCTTGGAAGCACAAGAAGCTTTTGGAGAATCCCCAAGCTTCACATTTAACGAATGGACAATGTCGGGTTTAGTGATTTTACCATTAGGACAATCATTACTAAGATGTCCTTTTTCCCGACATGTGTAGCATGTCATGTGCTTGATGTTGTTTGCCTTCTTCTTGTGTTGCTCGGCAACCAACTCTTGCTTGTGCTTTGCTTGTGCCTTGAGAAATCCTTTGTTGAGCTTGATTTGGGGCTTCTCTTGGTGAAGTCCCCCGTTGCTTGGACATGAAGCAACTTGATGCCCTTTCTCATGGCAACCAAAGCATCTTCTTTTCTCCAAATTTCTTTGACTTTTGGAGAGAGTTGGCTTGCCTTCATTCTCAGTGAAAAACTTGGTATGACCCAAATTTTCACTATTGCCTTGATCTTGGCTTGGATTGGACTTGACTTGATGAATGCAAGAGCTTTGCACGGTTGATCCCTTCTCAAGCTTCTTCACCATGGATTCATGGTTATCTTGAGAAGGTTGTGCAATGCTCTTCCCTTTAAGAGTTGTCAAGTTCTTTGTGAGTCTTTCCACCTCTTGCTTGAGTTCTTCATTTTCTTGTGCAAGGAGGTCATCACAAGACTCTACACACACTTCATCATACCAAGATCGTTTTGCTTGAGAGCAACATGGGTTAGCACATGATAAATTATATTGAATTTGAGAACATGTGCATATGTGGGTTTGAGATTCAATAGATTTTAATGAAGTGATCATAATCTCATGAGCAATATCTAATGAAGAATATGTTACCGTAAAGAATCACAAGATGATTTGAGTGATAAACTAGTTAGGCTGAGTTTGTCTTCTCGTAGCTAGTACCAATTATTAAACTAGAGTCTCTTGTCATTAGGCTGATTAAGGTGTAAACAATGGCAAGCTTACGTGATCAAACATGTTCAGCGCAACTAAGCAAACATCATATGGAGCTGGGGGATTGGACCATGGGGGCTGTTATTTGAGTTACAACTTATACTCAGAAAATGATTGTTTTCAGTCAACAAGACCACGTCCAGGGACCAGATTTCCGCAATTATATTGTTCTGCCAGTATTCTAGGATATCTTCTTCTACACCTGGCTCTGGAGTCTCGATCAACTTATGGTTTACATACCGAACGATATCATTTTTATTACTCCCTGCTAGATGATAATAATTATTTTCTCCTTTGGTGCGAGGAGATGATATCATCCTAATTAATCTATGCTATAGATTCCAACCACATAGTTGCTCTGTGGTACGGAATCACCGGTTGATCGAAATGTCAAGTTTTTAAAATCACTCTTGCTTCATGCACCTAGCTCCAAGCGGTAGTCTAGTTAAATCCGTTTGAACCCTGATGCTTTTTTTTTCCTTTTTTGCGAAATAAGCCCTGATTTCGACGTGTATGCAATATAATGGATGGACTGTAGTTCATCTATAGCTTGGACGAGCCACAAAGGCACTGCAACCAGCACCCCTCAAAGGAGAGGGGTATGGGGTATAAATACCCCACACAACCAAAACTAGCCGTTATAGCCGTTGGAAACCGGTCAGACCGGATTCCCAAACCGGTCAGACCGGTTTACGAACTATACTAGCCGTTACACCTGTCAGAGCTCAAACCGGTCAGACCGGTTTCCCAAACCGGTCAGACCGGTTTGGGGTCTTTCAGCACACTAAATTTCCAAGTGTATTTCTCTCAAGGCTATCTCACATGGGTTGATCTAATGAGCACTTTTTGGTGTATGCCAAGACAACTAATGTTGCATCCCTCTTGATAGTACGGCATTCCTAAACTCAAGATTAAAACAATAAATGTAAATTACCACTTGAGCTTGTAGATCTTCCTTGATGCCATACTTGATCATTCTTCAACTTGAGGGCTTCAACAATTCATGTCTTGTTTGAGCTAATCCAATGTTGAGCTTCATGACTTAGAATTTTCATTGCATGAACAATTCATAAGCCATTCCATCATATGATCAATAAAAGATTAGATGCTTCGCATTGCTTCACTTGATATGACTTGATTGACGTATAGAACCCAAACTATAATGCTAGACCTTTCCACCAAGCAAGGTACCTCGGCTACAAAACCAATTTGCCCTTCACCTTGCTAGGAACGTCACTCGCATCTAGCTTGATCCCTTCCGTCCTCTCTTGCCAAATTAAGCTTCGCTTTGCATTGCATCATCAATGAATAACACATTGAAATCCATGTCTTTGATTTGCTTGAATATCTTCTTTGGTAGATAATCTTGTCCATAAGCATCAATGTACTTGAGACCATATACTATCAATAGAATCATGTCTCACTTTGAATGTAACTATTGCTATGGAACAAGCCCAAAGAAATTCCAATTCTTCAAATGACATATCCCACAATCTTTGACAAGTATCTTATCTATGAGACCAATCAATTTGCTTAACTCCTTGTCTCATTTGTCATTTCACTTCACTTGTCATTTGTATTGCTTACATGGGATGATTAACACTTGTTTGCTTTCTTCATTATTTCCTGCTCATATACTTAAGTAAACAAGTTAAATGACTAATCATGTTGTCATCCAAAATCACCAAAACATATAAGTGCCTAGATGCACTTTCAATATACATATTAGCTATAGTATAGATTGACACTGATTGATTGAGACATGCCATAAGATTAAACTTTGGGTTTTGTTTCAGTGTTTGTTCATGGAGAGTTCTGATTTGCCAACCCAATGATTATTTCTGCACTAAGAATGGATATCAGAATACGCTTGTTGAAATTGGCTTGGCCTATGTGGTTGATTCTTTACTCCCTTTGTTCCAGATTACAAGTCAATCTATCCATGTATATCTCACTCTGATTTTCATCCATTTACCTTAACTTATGACTGCTTTTAGATATGTATAACTATATGTATCTAGGCTTTCATGTCTAGCCATTTTCAGATCAAAATTAAAATCATACTTACATCAAATGATATTGTGTTTGGCTGGACAGTGTTATGTCTCCACTGGACACCGGCACCGCTGTGTCGTTCCATCGAGCAGACCTCTGAGCTCCTGGCCATGGTGATGATTTGGGGAATGAACACATCTGCAGGATTTGTAGAGGCTCACCATCGTTGCCTTGCCAATCTCCAATCCTCACGGCCCCCTTGTAAGGTGAGTCCCTTTCCAATCTCGTAAAATAATAATCCCCTGCTTCTCTGGGACACGGTGTGGCGCCTGAGATGCTAGAGTTCATGAAGCAGCTGTGCCAGGTGAGAATTGAGACATTTTATTTTGCTAATCCTATTGCTGTTGTTCATGGCATGAAGGTAGTAACTTATAGTTTCGTTTTGGGTTTGGGAGCAGCGCGTGGTTGGCGGATCCGATGTGGTAAAGATTACCGAGCAGCTAGGGAAAACATGTCAGTGTCGCATAACCCTCTACAGTCTTTTTGAATTGGTTGCTCTTTTCCATTTTGCAGCAATTACTGAATATGCTTACGTCTTGTTTGAAAATGGCCTTTTGCACACAAGAATAGATAGCTAAAAGGAATTCAATTAAATCTGTGTGCGCCAGGTGTATACTACTATACTGTCATATATCCGTTGGTAAGTAGATCATCAGATTTTGTTTCAAGGGAATATATGCTACTCTCCTTGAATAACTGACTTGTCTAAGTTTGTTGTATATGCTGATAACTATCCTTTTGATTTCTGCGGAGTTTGAAATCATTTCTCGGAGAAGACAAGCTGAAGGTGAGCCTATGTGGTGTACCACTTGCTTTCACTGGTTCCATTGATTGAATATCTGGCTTGCTAAAGATTTGCATGTGTTTTTTCAGGAATTTATTAATTTCACTCTTCATTACATTGATGATTTGGACGACCCAGTTAAAAGGTTAGTGAATAACCCTGTTTGATAAATCCAATCTGCTAGCTCATTGGATTTTACCGGGCATACTGAATGTTTGCTCAGGGGCACCTTTGTAGAATTCCGAAGTGGAATGATTCACATGTCTCCTATAGGAATTGTAGTAAAAAAGGAACGTGATGAATTTGAGAAGTGGGATAAGGTATGAATTGTTTTCTACTAGAAATCAGTAACCTTTCATAGTTGGAGGTGGCAATGACATACATGGACTGAAACAACGGATTTCCTGCAGATGCATAACATTCAGCCTAAAATGGTATCTATGCTTAATGAAAAGTCAAATGTTTGCTCACTTGAACTTACATTTTCTATCAGAGGGCATATTAGTTATGATGTGAGTCTCCTAGACTTGTGGTAGGTTAGTACCATGGCAAAGCCTTTTACTCTCTGAAATGAAGAATAAATGTCTCTAAGCTGTTCATTCATTTAGTAGCTTAGATATGGGCAAACAACATCCAGGTGAAGGTCAATGCGAGCGTGGAGATGTATTGGGGTCGGGTCAAGATTCCTTTCTGCAGTATTTTGATACCCGCCGAGAGCGTACCCGCCCAACAAACCTCCCCCAATTACCGCAGTCTGCAGTTGCTCCTTTCTTCCTCCCTCCCCCTCCCAGTCTGCGCCGCGCTCCTTGGCCTCAGCCCTGGCGCATTCGCTTCTCCCTCTCCGCCCTGCAATCCCCGTGCCCAAATGTCGCCCTTCCATCTTCTCCGCGTCCCCGCCCTTCTCTGCGCCATCCCCGCCAGACAGATCACTCTTTCCTTTTCTATTTTATTCATCTTCAATCTTCAATCCGCAGCGGAACATGTGAAGCCGGCGCTCCTTCTGCCTCCCCCGTCGGTGGCTACGAATGGCGGAGGGCTCCCGCGGCGGCCGCGATGGAGGGCTGCAGGCGGCGAACGGCTCCTCCTGTGGCGACCCTCCTCGCGGCGTCGGCGAGCCTCACCTGTGCCGGCTTGGGGTCCAACGTGGCGGCGGCCCTCACCTGCTCCACCCGAGGGCCAAACGAGCAGCAGCCGCGCCGGCGTGCCCTTCCTCAACACGCCCACGCCGCTGGAGAACACGTCGAGCGCGAGGGAGCCCGGCGAATCGACGGGGATCTCGGCGCGGAACCGTGGCTGCCGCTGCCTCTTAAGCTTCTTGTTGCCGAGCGACTGCTGCAGCGCCGCAGCGAGGCAGGACTGCGCTGGTGCCACGGCCTCCTCCCTCGACGATGGTGGCAGGTTTTCTTCTGCCTTTCGCCCGCGCCCGCGGATCATGGTTGCCGGCGTGATCCTGCGCGCCTCGCCCCCTTCCGTACATCAGCGGATCCCATTGATTTCGCCCCTCCCCCATGCTCGTTCCTTTGCCATTAATCCACAATGCACCGCCCTCCCATGCTCGCTCTCCTTTCGATGCTCCCCCTCTGTTGAATCCTCCCCCGTGGAAGGGAAAAAAACTACGATGGCCTCCCGAATCCGAGACCGTTACTCATCCCATCCGCCGAAGTCATCTGTGGAGCAGGCCCCAAGGGTGGTGGACTAGGGCTCGAGCCTCGAGTTCTCCATCCCTCTCTGTACCGGAATACTGCGTATCACGTCACCGCTAGGTACTGCTCCTCACATCCTCCTACCCTCGGATCACATATGAATCAGCGATTGCTTGACTGCCCCACAGGAGAGAACAACAGGTCACTGTGGCTTCAAGAAGTGCCCAACAAGACATGAAGGGCAAAGACTGAAATTGTCGTCAGGTACGAAGAAGCTATCAATCTGAACCTCAACCAGATTTAGTTCGTTTTGACCATTTGTGGATTTTTTTTTTCTGCTGAAACTTGACGGTCTGTAGAATGCTAAATCTGAGTGACCTTTTCTACTGCTACTACCTTCAAGTGCACCTTTTGATGCATATATTTGCCCATTGTGTGCTGCTATTAACTGTTTGTTGCTTATGGGTTCAATAAAGTACTTCTCTGGATGCATGTTTTTTTATGAGGAAGGACAAAGGCTTACTAGTGTATCTGCTTTACAGATACCTTGCAGTTTCTTATGAAACAAGCAGGACCAAAGATTCTTGTGCTTAAGTTTTAGCTATTACTATGTCGGCAACATATGTTTCTCTGCACTGTGTATAATGTTAATTGTGTTAACAATCAGTAAGCTGCCATTACATATAGGCTTATTGTTTGCATGAATGCCTTTTGAATCCAAGTAAATTAGGTAGTCTTTTGGTTTTTGGCAACAGATATATTAGAAACATTGTGGGCGATTCACATTGTTGTACTAGCCCTAACATTCTGCTATCCATGGGTTAATATTAATATTCCCTATCAATTTCCTCTGTTAATTTAACTATCTCCCACATTGAGGATGCTCGTGAGCAGGTAAGAATTAGCATAAGGCAAGAACTATCACCCTAGGCTCCTTTGCAAGGGTGATGCTACACACGCTACGAGCTATATATAATGGTCAAGTTGTTTGCCTCAGACATTGATCTTTTGAAGGTAAATTGTTCTATTTCTCTCTCAAGTGTAAGCTATCAAGGTTCTATGTAGATATTATATATGTAAAAATACACTGAGGAGCTGTATATCACATCATTTTTTTCGAGGCGAGGCTATACCCCATTTCCATTCAAAAGATAAACAGAAAAACAGTTGTCTGGTGTAGAAGGGAGGGGATTACAGCTGAAGACAGAAAAATGTCACATTATAATTGAATATAAAAGACTCTAATTAGACCAGGATTTACCAAAATATGCCTTCATAATTTCTTATGCTTATTGTGACACTTCATACTACCGACTATCACTTTATTGATCATCAGACCTCCATACCACAACTACAAGGGAAACAAAGAGGCAAGGTTTATCTTACATATAGTTATGTTAGATAAGCCTTGCACTGTTTGGTCTTTGTGGGGCTGGTCCTTTTGTGGGGCTACTCCTGGTCCCTTGTTTAGGATAGCAGGTAGGCAGTTACAATCCTTGGTCTTTGACTGTTTGGTCTTGCTGGTCCTTGTAGGGCTGCAACGCATGGTGTGTTTGCAGCTGTGGAACGACAACATCTTGGACTAGTTAGGACAGCACATGCTGGTGGTCTTTGCTGTCCACTTGGATAGCAGGTTGGACCAGCATCTAAATGGCATATGCTGGGCTGGTTAGGAGCTGCAGCGGCCTATATATGTATATATATATATATATGTAACTTCAGCCCCTTGGGCTATATCGCATTGTGGACAGAAAAACTGAAAATTTGCCCCAACTCTCCTAGTGTACTGTGATCCTCTCTAGATGAGTGTAACAATTCAGATTTTAACAACTGGTATCAGAGCCGTTCTTTCTTGTAGCCTAAATATTTCTTGTTCAGAAACCTCTCTAGCCCACCAACAGCCCCAAACAGTGGCAGCAACACCTGCTGCCCCTGTCCAGTCCCCTCCATTTAAGCAAGCAAGCAGCAGCTTGGCGAGCAGTATCTCGTCCAATGGAGGGTCCTCCCGGTGCAGCAGCAGCCCCCCTGCAGCGCACCATGTCCGCAGGGCGTTCTCAGCCCTCGGTTGCCTCGAGCGTGCAGCGCCGGTAGCTGGCCGAGCTCGCTGCAGCAGAAGAGCGCGAGCGAGCGGTGGAGGCGGCAACAAGGGCGTCGAGGCTGGCAGCGGCGGCGGCCGACGCAGCTCGTGCGGCGGCGGCGGAGGTCGAGTTGCTACGCAACAGCGCCGTCAGCTCCGTCTCGGCTAACGGCAGCGCCGATGCAGACCTCGAGGTGCTGGCGAGTGGTGCAGTGCGAGAGCGGGTGGCGCAGTGCGAGATCGAGTGGCGACTACGTGGTCCGGGACGTCGGTCTCGGCACCAAGTGGCCCACCCTCACCAAGACCAACTACGTCGAATGGGCTGCATTGATGAAGATCAAGCTCCAAGTGCGGCACATGTGGGAGGCGGTCCAGTCCAGCGACGTCGACTTCGATGAGGATCGACGGGTGTTTGATGCTCTCATCACCGCAGTCCCGCCTGAGATGCAATTCTCTCTTTCCCACAAGAAGACTGCCAAGGAGGTTTGGGACTCCATTGCGGCGGCTCGCATCGGCAGCGCCCGCGCCCGCAAGTCTACTCTGCAGGCACTCCGTAAGGAGTGGGAGAGCCTGGCCTTCAAGCCAGGTGAGGACCTTGATGACTTTGCTCTCCGTCTTGACTCTCTGCAGCGGAAGATTGTGCAGTTCGGCGACGACACCTACAGTGAGGAGAGAGCTGTCGAGAAGCTCTTCTGCTGTGTCCCCGAGAAGTACCGGCAGATGGCTCGCTCGCTCGAGTCTCTGCTAGACCTCTCCACGATGCCGATCTTGGAGGCGATTGGTCGCCTCAAGGTCATTGACATCGACGAGCCACAGGCTCCCTCGGGGCCTGTCACCATTGGCGGCAAGCTTCACCTCACTCGGGAGTAGTGGGAGGCCGGCCAAGGTGATAGGAAGAAGGGGGAATCTACCTCCTCGACTCGAGGGCTCAAGCTCGGCAAGCTGCGCAAAACTCGCCGAGGCGGCCAGGGTGGTGTCGTCGGCAAGTGCTAGTACTCCCGCGACGACTCCTGCCACAACTGTGGCAGAACTGGCCATTGGGCTAAGGACTGCAAGCAACCGAAGTGCAAGATCAAAGGACAGGCCCACGTCGCGCAGGCTCAGGCCTTCGACGAGTCGACCCTGTTCCTGATGCACGGGAGTGTCGAGCTACATTCCTCTCCCGGGCTGGACGTCACCGCGCTTCTCCACCTCAACGAGTCACGTGCTCACGTCCTCCTTGGGAAGGACGCAGGCAAGGAGAAGATCGACGGCTGGTACCTCGACACTGGTGCCACCCACCACATGACCTGGCGGCGCGAGTACTTCTCCGACCTCGACACCACCATGACGGGCTCCGTCAAGTTCGGGGACGCCTCCGCCGAGAAGATCGAGGGTGCAGGTTCCGTCATCTTCAAGGCGAAGACCGGCAAGCACCGCGTGCGCACCGGAGTCTACTATGTCCCGGCTCTGCGCAACTCGATCATCAGCTTGGGACAGCTTGATGAGATCGGGTCGTGCGTGGAGATCGAGCACGGGGTGTTGCAGATCTGGGATCCTCGTCGCCGGCTTCTTGCCAAGGTGAGCAGGGGGAGCAACCGCCTCTATTTGATCCATGCACAGGTGGTGCAGCCCCTCTACCTTGCAGCTCGACAGGAGGACGATGCGTGACAGTGGCATGAGCGCTTTGGGCACCTCAACTTTGAGGCCCTGAGGCAGCTCAGTGCCAAGGAGATGGTGCGGGGCATGCCGCACATCGACCACGTGGAGCAGCTCTGCGACACATGTGTGCTGACGAAGCAGCGGCGACACCCCTTCCCGCACCAGGCCAGCTACCGCGCCGAGGAGAAGCTGGAGCTGGTGCACGGTGACCTGTGCGGTCCCGTTACACCGGCTACTCCTGGAGGCCGGCGCTACTTCCTTCTACTCGTCGACGACGTCTCCCGCTACATGTGGGTGGTCCTCCTCGACACCAAGGCGGCTGCTGCAGACGCTATCAAGCGTCATCAAGCCGCTGCGGAGAAGGAGTGTGGCCGCAAGCTCCGTGTGCTGCGCACGGACCTCCACCTCGACGAGTCGTGTGCTCACGTCCTTCCTGGGAAGGACGCGAGCGAGGAGAAGATCAACGGCTGGTACCTCGACACCGGTGCCACCCACCACATGACCGGGCGGCGCGAGTACTTCTCCGACCTCGACACCACCGTGACGGGCTCCGTCAAGTTCGGGGACGCCTCCGCCGTGAAGATCGAGGGTGCAGGTTCCGTCATCTTCAAGGCAAAGACCGGTGAGCACCGTGTGCTCACCGGAGTCTACTACATCCCGGCTCTGCGCAACTCGATCATCAGCTTGGGACAACTGGATGAGATCGGGTCGCGCGTGGAGATCGAGCACGGGGTGTTGCGGATCTGGGATCCTCGCCGTCGACTTCTCGCCAAGGTGAGCAGAGGGAGCAACCGCCTCTATGTGATCCATGCACATGTGGTGCAGCCTCTCTGCCTTGCAGCTCGACGGGAGGACGACGCATGGCAGTGGCATGAGCGCTTTGGGCACCTCAACTTTGAGGCCCTGAGGCAGCTCAGTGCCAAGGAGATGGTGCGGGGCATGCCGCACATCGACCACGTGGAGCAGCTCTGCGACACGTGTGTGCTGACGAAGCAGCGGCGACACCCCTTCCCGCACCAGGCCAGCTACCGCGCCGAGGAGAAGCTGGAGCTGGTGCACGGTGACCTGTGCGGTCCCGTTACACCGGCTACTCCTGGAGGCCGGCGCTACTTCCTTCTACTCGTCGACGACGTCTCCCGCTACATGTGGGTGGTCCTCCTCGACACCAAGGCGGCTGCTGCAGACGCTATCAAGCGTCATCAAGCCGCTGCGGAGAAGGAGTGTGGCCGCAAGCTCCGTGTGCTGCGCACGGACCTCCACCTCGACGAGTCGTGTGCTCACGTCCTTCTTGGGAAGGACGCGAGCGAGGAGAAGATCAACGGCTGAATTTGTCGAATGAAGAAATGACCAAAATAAAAGTTCTACATATTGATAAGGCATACAACTTTATAGTTTAACACCTTTTGATTTGAATTGATTTACTACTTCAAAATGTGGTTTTAACGTGTACCATACACATCATCACAAAGGGTTTGAAAAACCGTTTGTGATGAGGGGCAGCATAAAGGGTTCGTATTACGAACCGTTTGTGATGCCATCACAAACGGTTTTGCAACAAACCGTTTGTGATGTCCCAAAGCAAAACCGTTTGTGATGCCCCTCATCACAAACGGTTCTCCAGAACCGTTTGTGACCAGCCGTTTGTGATGTTGATATGTGTAGTAGTGGGGGCTGCAACATCTCTGTACTATGGTCTTTGTGATTTGGAGCACATGGTCCTTGTGACCCTGCTGCATGGTGGTCTTGCAGCCCCTAGGACAACACCTTAGCTTTTAGGACAACATCTTAACGCCATCATGGCGGCATGCATCGGCAGCGCCCGCACCCGCAAGTCCATATGTAGGCACTTCGCAAGGAGTGGGAGAACCTGGCCTTCAAGCCAGGTGACGATGTTGACGACTTTGCTCTTTGTCTTGATTCCCTACTGCAGAATATGGTGCAATACGGCGACGACAACTACCACGAAGAGAGAGAGAGAGCAGTTGAGAAGCTCTTCCGCTGTGTTTCCATGAAGTACAAGCAGATCGCTCGTTCGATCGAGTCTCTGCTGTACCTCTCCACGATGTCGATCGAGGAGGCGATAGGTCGCCTCAAGGTCGTCGACAGTGATGAGCCACTACCTCACTCGGGGCCTGTCACCATTGCCGACAAGCTTCACCTCACCCGGGAACAGAGGGAGGCCTGCCAAGGTGAGAGGAGCAAGGGGAAATCTTCCTCCTCGACAGGAGGGAACAAGCGTGGCAAGCCACTCAAGGTCTACCGAGGCACCCAGGGCAGCGTCGCCGGCAAGCGCATGGATCCCCGCAATGACACCTGCCACAACTGTGGCGGAACTGGCCATTGGGCCAAGGCCTACAACAGCCGAAGAGTAGAGTCGGCGGCTAGGTCCACGTCGCATAGGTTCAGGTCAACGACGAGCCGGCCCTGTTCCTGATGCACGGGACTGTTGAGCTACACTCATCTCCCGTGCCTGATGTCACCGCGCTCCTCCACCTCGACGAGTCGCATGCTCAAGTCCTTCTCGGGAAGGACACGAGCGAGGAGAAGACCGGCAGATGGTACCTCGACATCGACGCCACCCACTACAGGTCTGGGCGGCGCGAGTACTTCTTCGACCTCGACACCACCATAAGGGACTCCGTCAAGTTCGGGGATGAATCTACCGTCGAGATCAAAGGTGCCGGAACTGTCATCTTCAAAGCGAAGACCGGCGAGCACCGTGTGATCACCGATGTCTACTATATCCCAGCCCTGCGCAACTCGATCATCA
The DNA here is from genome assembly GCA_900205405.1 of Echinochloa crus-galli. Lineage (NCBI taxonomy): Eukaryota > Viridiplantae > Streptophyta > Magnoliopsida > Poales > Poaceae > Echinochloa > Echinochloa crus-galli. Next base: position 216,772 of record OAMR01000939.1, read on the forward strand.
GCTTTTGGACAGCTGGATGAGAACCTGTCACACGTGGAGATCGAGCATGGGGTGCTGCGGATCTGGGATCCTCAAGTCGACTTCTCACCAAGGTTAGCGGGGGGAGCAACCGCCTCTATATGCTCTGTGCACAGGTGGTGCAGCCCCTCTGTCTTGCAGCTCGATGAGACGACGACGCATCGCGGTGGCACGAGCTCTTTGGGCACCTCAACTTTGAGGCCCTGAGGCAGCTCAGTGCCAAGGAGATGGTGCGGGGCATGCGGCACGTGTGTGTTGACGAAGCAGCAGCGACTCTCCTTCCCGCACCAAGCTAGCTATCGCGCCAAGGAGAAGCTAGAACTGGTGCATGGTGACTTGTGTGGTCCCGTTACACCAGCTACTCCTTGAGGCCGGCGCTACTTCCTTCTACTCGTCGACGACGTCTCCCGCTACATGTGGGTGGCCCTCCTCGACACCAAGGCAACTACTGCAGACGCTATCAAACGTCATCAAGCTGCTGCAGAGAAGGAGTGTGGCCGCAAGCTCCGTGTGCTGCGCACGGACAACGACGGCGAATTCACAGCGGCCGAGTTTGCCACGTACTGCGCCAACGACGACATCCAACGCCACTACTCCGCGCCGTACAGCCCGCAGCAGAACGACGTTGTTGAGCGGCGCAACCAAACAGTTGTGGGGATGGCTCGAGCCCTCCTCAAGCAGAGGGGGATGCCGATTGTCTTCTGGGGAGAAGCCGTGGTGACGGCTGTCTACATCCTCAACCGTTCGCCGACCAAGGCACTCGATAGCAGGATGCCGTATGAGGCTTGGCATGAGCGCAAGCCGGCGGTCTCCCACTTGCGGGTCTTTGGCTGCCTCTCTTTTGCCAAGGAGCTTGGCCACGTCGGCAAGATCAATGACAGGAGCACTCCGGGAGTGTTCATCGGCTACGCGGAGAGCTCGAAGGCCTACCGCATTCTCGAACAGACGACACAACGTGTGCGCACGGCATGCGACGTTGTGTTCGACGAGGGTCGGGGATGGGCGTGGGACAAGGCGGTGGACGATGGCTCCATTCCGACGTACGATGACTTCATCATCGAGTACGTCCACTTCGAGGGAGGTGGGGGAGTAGGCAGGTAGGCAGCTCTCCTTCGCCGAGCGTGCCTACCCCAGTTCCCAAGTCTCCACCAACTCGGGCACACCACACTCCTCAGCCACGACTCCAGTTGCAGCGAGTTCTTCGCCGACTTCACCGACTCTGACCCCTGCCACTTCGGCAGCACCGCGCTCCCTAGCCTCAACGGCCGCGTTGAGCCCTTCGCCGGCTTCACCACAACCGGCGACACTGCGCACTCCAGCTTCGACAACTACCCCGCCTGGCACATCTACATCAGCACCAGCTCATCTCGAGCACAGCCCGGTGGAGTTTGCTACCCCGCTTTCCCACGACGAGGAGCGCATTGACGCGTACTACGATGGCAAGCCATTGCGGTACCGTACGATGGAAGACATTCTCGGTGACCAGCCAGTGCGGGACTGGTGTCTCATGACTTGGGAGGCGCAGTTGCACCTTGCGTGCGACGATGGCGAGCCTCGGTCTTTCGCAGAGGCCGAGGGACAGGCGGCATGGCGTGCCGCGATGCAGTCGGAGATGGACGCGGTTGTGGAGAACCGTACTTGGGAGCTTGCTGATCTCGACCGCACCTGGGAGCTTGTGGATCTCCCTCGTGGTCACCGCGCGATCACCCTTAAGTGGGTGTTCAAGCTGAAGAGGGATGAAGCCGGCATCGTCGTCAAGCACAAGGCTCGCCTTGTAGCACGCGGGTTCTTGCAGCAGGAGGGGATCGACTTCGATGACACCTTCGCCCCCGTGGCATAGATGGAGTCCGTGCGACTCCTCCTTGCGCTGGTTGCCCAGGAGGGCTGGTGTGTCCATCACATGGACGTCAAGTCGGCGTTTCTTAACGGTGACTTGAAGGAGGAGGTCTACGTGCACCAGCCGTCGGGGTTTGTGATCCCCGGCAAGGAGGCCAAGGTGCTTTGTCTGCGCAAGGCCCTCTATGGCTTGCGGCAGGCGCCGAGGGCGGGGAATGCCAAGTTGGATTCCATGCTCAAAAAGATGGGCTTCGAGCAAAGCCCGCACGAGGCGGCCGTCTACCAGCGGGGCAGTGGAGGACATGCCTTGCTGGTGGGCGTCTACATCGACGACTTGGTGATCACCGGCACCAAGGAAGCGGAGGTGGTGGAATTCAAGGAACAGATGAAGGCCACTTTCCAGATGAGCGACCTCGGGCCTCTCTCCTTCTACTTGGGGATTGAGGTGCACCAGGATGCCTCCGGGATCACGCTTCGACAGACCGCCTACGCCAAGTGTGTTGTTGAGCTAGCTGGGCTCACCGGCTGCAACCCGGCTCTCACTCCGATGGAGGAGCGCCTGAAGCTGAGCCGTGACAGCACGGCGGAGGAGGTGGACGCTACGCAGTATCGGCGTCTTGTGGGGAGCCTTCGCTACCTCGCCCACACACGTCCGGATTTGGCGTTCTCCGTCGGCTACGTTAGTTGGTTCATGCAGCGACTAACGACGGAGCACCAACAGGTTATGAAGAGGATCGTCAGCTATGTTGCGGGGACCCTCGATCACGGTCTCTTCTACCCGAAGTGCCCTGGGGCAGCACACTTCGTCGGGTATAGCGACAGCGACCACGCCGCGACATCGACACCAGCAAGAGCATTAGCGGGATTCTCTTCTTCCTCGGTAAGAGTCTCGTGACCTGGCAGTCGGTCAAGCAGCAGGTGGTTGCACTGTCCAGCTGCGAGGCCGAGTACATTGCGGCCTCCACCGCTTCGACACGGGCGCTCTGGCTTGCTCGACTGCTTGGTGATCTCCTCGGCAGGGACACTGAAGCGGTGGAGCTCATGGTGGACAGCAAGTCCACCCTCGCTCTGGTGAAGAACCCCTTCCATGAACGGAGCAAGCACATCCGGGTAAGGTACCACTTCATCCGAGGCTGCTTGGAGGATGGGAGCATCAAGGCGAACTACATCAACACCAAGGATTAGCTTGCGGACCTGCTCACCAAGCCCCTTGGGAGGATCAGGTTCCTTGAGCTCTGTTCCAAGATCAGGATGGTTCAACCCTCCCACAAGACGACGCACTAGTCTTAGGGGGAGAATGTTGGAAAAGCCTTGCACTGTTTGGTCTTTGTGGGGCTACTGCTGGTCCCTTGTTCAGGACAGCAAGTAGGCAGTTACGGGTAGGCAGTTACAGTCCTTGATCTTTGACTGCTGCTGCTCCTGGTGCTTAGGACAACAGTTAGCATCTTTGTACAGCTGGTCTTACTGGTCCTTGTAGGGCTGCAAGGCATGGTGTGTTTGCAGCTGTGGAAGGACATCATCTTGGACTAGTTAGGACAGCACATGCTGGTGGTCTTTGCTGCCCACTTGGATAGCAGGTTGGACCAGCATCTAAATGGCATATGCTGGGCTGGTTAGCAGCTGCAGCATCTAAATGAATTGACGCGCTGCGCGTTGAATAATATTTAGCGCGTTGACGGCTGGCAAACGGTTCTCCGTCATGCCCTTCTAGCCGCAAAATTACTCCGTTTCTGTCTTCGGAAGTAAAAGTTCATTCCCACTTGTTTTGTGCAACCATTTCAGTCTCCGCTAGTCTAGTCGGCATTAATTATTTATTAATCCTATAGCGTCATATCTGCTAAATTGAATACAAACGTAATGCGTCTGATTGAGGATTGAATGATTGATTGGACCACCAATTCATGCAATTGGTAGCATCGTTGTGAGTTCATCTGCTTCAAATCGAAATGCATGATTCGGAGTAATTCATGGGTCATGTCAGGAGTAATTCTCTATTTTAGATGGGTAAAATTTCATACTAGATGAGAGTAATTTTTTTAATCTTAGAAGTAATTTTCTATATTGGCTAGAGGAACATTCCGAAGTCAAGATAACTTTATCTTTTTTTAAATATAAGGAGTATTTTCAATTCACTAGAGTAGTATATTTTATAATTGATAATAGTAGCATTTTCAATTGGCAAGATGAGTATTTTACTCCTTGTGTAGTTGCCAATTCGGAGTAAATCTCTTGGTACTACTTTCTCAACTCATAGTCATTATTTACATCATTTAAGGCTTTGTCATCCACAATGATTATCGAAAATTAATCCTAGTTCTAGAGATTACTCAATTGGTCCATAAAAGATTATTATTTGTGCAATGGGCCAGTTACTCTATTCGTGTATGTCATTCCAATCATAGAACATTATTCCTTGTCGTACAAGATTATTACTCCTCTGGCCCCTATAGGATTACTTCCTTTTATGTGGCACCCTCCGTTCATATATAATAAACTCAACTATGAAAAAATAATTCTTGTTACAGAAGATTACTACTATTTTGGGTCTCTATAATACTTATGTGGATTTGGCTAATTACCATGTTCATCTACAAGAACTCAATTATAGAAATTTTTTTCCTGTTTATACAAATTATCCTCTAGTGTATACAAATATTACTCCTTAAATATGTGGCCAGTTACTCCGTTCATGTACAAAAACCCAATTATAAAAAATATTCCTTGTTATACAATATTACTGCTTTGATCCATAAATAATTACTCTTTGTGTAATTATCAATTCTGAATTGTTAATACTCTAGTGACAGTTCGAACAACACCATAACCACAATAAGGAGTAAAATTCCTAGATCCAATGAGTAAAGTTAAGAATCACCAACAAAAAAAAGTGCAAAGAAAAATCTTTGGACGCTCCTCTTGATCCATGGAACACGCCAGCCCTACAGCCGCCTCCACTTCCTTCAGTGCCAGTCGAGCTCTAAATCTGCAAAAAGAAAAGAAGATGGGAGAAACAATTTTGAAAGCACAAAACAGACCTCTCCGAACACCGCGACGCATCATACCGCAACTGGTCGCGCAACATACGAGGTCAAACCAAAGATATATGGTAAGCCGGCATAGCTCATCGCTGACTCACTGCTACCGCTATGGCGTCGTGGAGGAGTTGGCGTGCACATCTTGATTTGACATGTGCTGACGAGTGACGGCCATGGTAGCGGCGTAGGGTCTAGCTTGCTCTGCGTGGTAAGGAATGGGAGAGAGAAAGAAAGGAAGATAAATTAGAGAGAGAAGTGGCCTACGATATAGCTACAAATTTCTACCTACCCAAATAGCTTTGATTACAGGTGGCCACCTTAAATGTCTGGTCAAATTTTTTTCAAAAACATCAACCGTGCCCTGGTACATTAGTTGGTAGTAATTGGTAATTATTCCGTTAAATATGCTAATGATAGTACGTCTGTTGTGCATGCATGCACTTGCATGCAAAGCTAATGGAGGGTCTCTGCTCCGTGACAGTGTTAAATATTATATATATATATGCGTCTAATCCACGCGCAGCGCGTTGAATAATATTCGACGCTGCGCGACTGCGAGCGGCCGGACTCCGGCGACGTAATTTTTTAGGTGTATTTACTCCATCAGCGTCCGGGGGAGTAAAATACGTAGACCACGTGGCCGAATATTTACTCCGCTCGTATGTTTAATGTAGGCTGATGGAATGCATCAAAGCCGTAATAATATCGCGCGAGCACAGATTTACGAGCGTTTTTTTCACCATTGATTTGGTTACTTGCACAAAAAGGTAGTCACCTAAAAATTACTTCCTAATTTTCCACGTGAAACCTACTAGAAATTACTCTTTCTTGGCGTGAACATGATATGATATAGGTCTGAAATTACTCCCTTTCTTCCCATGAACATGGTATGATATAGATCTGAAATTTTACCGGCAGCGCCGCCCATTCCGGCGGTGTAATTTCCGTCGGGTATTTACTTCTGTTTCTATCAGGGAAGTAAAAAGCTTTGGACTTTATGCTCCAACCGTAATTACATACATGCGCTGATAAAAAAGCTGGCACAGATAAACATACGCATGCATTCGTGTAAGAGAGTCATAACTGCCGCAATTACATATGCAAGCAGCCTTTTGTTGTTTTTTGGATAAAGCAGCCTTTTGTTTTTTGAGTACACATGCATGCGTGTTTAGGAGAGAACAACACTTTTATAAGATTACTCCTTGAACATGCACATGTATGTTGTTTTATAAGATTACTACTTACATATCTAAAGATCATTCTTCTTCATATGGAAAATTACTACTTTGTGTATATGGCAAAAATTACCCCACCTGCAAACACAGCAGTGGGAATTTATTCCTTGTTCTAAAATTTTACTCCTTTGATGTCCAAGATTATCCCTAATGTTTATGGTTAATTACTCCCTTTATCTTTGTATAGACATAATTATGAAAATTATTTTATGTTCTAAAACAATTACTCCTTTGATCTCCAATGATTATTCTTTGTGCATGTGGCTGATTACTCCCAATAATTGGCCATCGCTTGCTCGATCATCTTGCCCGGTCACCTGTATCCAGAAAAAAGGACACACCGACCATCATAAACATCAAAACTCCATGGTGACAACATCAAAGTTCATGAGCATGCAATATGCAGAACATGTAAAGTGTTTTTACCCCAGACAAAGCATTAACTAGGTAGCTGCTTCTTCATGGGAATTTCACCGAACATGTTACCTACCTAGCCACTGGTGAAGAAGATGAAAACACCGCCGCGCCTATCATCTACTGGATAAACACCTAGCTACTGAGCTCGATGAATAATAAAAAAATAGATTGGGGATGGAAAAAAGAGAGAACGGATTAGATCAATAATAATAATAAATGAAAAAACACCGTAGTGTTATTTCAGTAAAAAAATTGATTTCAACGCATCCAAATTCCCCAGCACAAGATAATATTCTCCCGAATCCTAAATGGGTGCCGGAGATTGGGGATGTAAAAAGTTACCGGACCAATAATTGCTTGGTTGTGTGACCTGGTGATGCTATTATCCGAGAAGAACGGGATCCTCCTTGATTGGAATGCCCTTATATCCAAATCCATCTCTGAAGAAGGAAAATAAACTTCCTGGAGATGGAGATTACATATGGCCTGCCTTGGTTCACTGCCACCGCGAAATTGAAGAGATTGAGTTGGTTCTGGAAAAAAAAAATGGCTAGGCAACCACATCTGTTACAGGGTGGCACTCACCAGGAGAGACGCACGGCTGCCGCCGTCCATCAAATTCAATCAGGCGGACTCCCGAAGTTGCCGGAGCAGGTGTGCCGGATGGAGGCCTCCCGCTGCCGCCGGCTATGCAGTGGCCTCGGAGAAGGGGCTTCGGGCGTCGGTTTCCTCGAGGAAGGGTCGCCGGCGTGGCTGGGTGCAGCGGATCTGCCGCGGCGCAGCGTGGTGGTGTAGTTCTCCTCCCGGCATAACGGCGGCAGCAGGGGCTCGCTGTGGATTTCTCCGCCCGGGGGACGACGGAGGGAGGGGGTAGCGGCTGGATTTCCGCACGGGGAACGGGGGCAGGGGTGTCGGTGGAGATAAGATTTTCCTTTTATTTTGGGGCGAGATTACCGGTGATTTGAAGGTTCCGGACACGTGTGCGATTTTTACTTCCATCCGATGCAGATTTACCCTTTCCTGCGAGTGTGACGTAATTTTGCGGCATTAATTCCTATACACAGGTGCGCGTATTTGTTTCGGCTCGCAGTGGGCCCGTTTTCCTCTTTCTCACCGGTGGGTGGACGGCGCCGCCGTGCGTTGAATATTATTCAATATCCATGTTGTTGAATATCAGTTCCCTATATATATAAACTAGGAAATATGCCCGTGCGTTGCTACGGTTGAAAACTTTAAACATTTATCCATATGTTGCAACATGAGCTAAAGAATTCCATAAAATTCACAGTGCAAAATGCCGTATCACAGATTCACAGGCACACACGCACACTGTCTGCGCGTCTAAATATATATGTATATATAATTATAAATTGAAAGTATCATATCTGATCTCCAAAACCTACTTAGGTGTATAACAATTTGAAATTCTAAAACTGACTTTCAGATACGAAATTGCCAATAAAAAACTTTTTCTTCACATATCATAGTTTATAGTAGTAAAAGAAAATTAAATTATTTTAGAGCACAACTTCTATTATTCGGACATTTTAACTATGCTTCTCACTGCATTGGAGTGCCAAGCGCTGACATCCATGCAGACCTTATTTGCTATTGTCAAGGCTTGAGCTTGACAGTGGAGTCCTGACAGAGAACTCACCAGACAACAGAGAACGTAACACGTATGGCAGGATACGCACGGCAGAAAATTAATAATAAAGCAATATAATGATGATTAATGAGATCGACCTGATAGGGAAATAGTGCCACGGCTCCTAGCTAGGACGCTGAACGGCAGCAGGGTCCGTTCGATGGGCAGAGGCATCACGCAAAACGTCGTCGACTCGACAAGCTTGCATCTTGATTGTTTTTGCTCCCATTCTCTGCATCTACTCCACATCAGTCATCAGACGGTCAGACCCACCACCCCTTCCAGCCCGAGCGAACAAGTGTGTACGTTGTACACACCCATCCATCTATCGCCACCGCGAACTGCTTGCTTACCACTGATCTGGTCACCTACATACCTTACCAGCTCATCATGGCCGGGCAATGGCAGATGCCTCCTGGTGCCGTGCTTCTGTGTGGCGCTGCTGTTGGTTGTAGCAGGTGCTGTGGAGTGAGGCGGGCGGAGTCCCAGGCTCCCAGCCGGGCAGGCACAACGTACGACCTGCCAGCGGCCGGCAGGTATGCTGGACTTCATGCATGGCCGGGCACCATATGCTAACCATCAAGCTAGGACAAGCTCCTCACCGGCAACAGTACACCTACCAACCTCGTCGAGCGCCTCCTGCATATGGTGCAAGTCAATCTCTCCCTTCGTCCTTGCCTAGCTTGGCAACATTAATTATATACAACACGTCGCTTGGTCTCGGTCGTAGCCCTCCGATGCCGGGAACTGGGAAGTAATAAGCCGCAGGTCTTGGTCGACATCGGACCTTCGATCGGCGTTGAGGCGCCGGACCCAAATCTCTTTTCCATTAGTAGCGGGCCAGAGGCCCCTCTGTCGAGTAACAAGCATATATCCAAGCTTGGACCAGTTGAGGGCAATAACACGCACGGGTGTTGAATCAATCAAAGCAATGCATGTGCTGTAGAACTGCGATGATGAGTACCAAGTGGCTGAACGTCGTTTTGATCAGCTTCCCGGCGGCGGCCTAGGGTTACTCATGCAGTAAGCGAACCCGCAGGAGATTGATTCGCCTTTGTCTGTTGCTTTCCCTACGTACTTCCCTTGAGTTTTGTCCAGGGCGTGGTGTTGCCGTTTTGGACGTAGGCCCATAGGCAGCGGAGGTTTATATGGGATGGAAAGGGGAAGTGGAGTTCATGATGGTTGCGGACTCTTGTGCGGTCGTGTGATTGTTGTGAACTCTCAAGGTTGTAGGTGTCACAACGAGTTCTTTACCGATTGGCTTGCGGGCAAAAGACGTGACCGAGGCGACCGGCGAAAAATTGACAAAACAGTGGAGGAAGGTTTGAGTCGAACTGGCTCGGAGGTGGAGGCGTGTCGGTAAAAGGACAACGGTGGGTTGATTTCTAAAACTATTAGGGGGTTTTTCGCAAAATTATGACGTACCGCAGAAACAATCCTTGCTTTATAATTAGGTAGAGATATATATATAGTACTACTAGGTAGTACCCTGGGTACGGAATAACTATTCCATACCCGAGTCCACCGATCGAGCCAAACCAGCCTCCTCTACGCATCTATTTTTGTTTTTCTGGTTTCACGCTCAACGCGCGTCCGAATAAAAAGATCGTGGGATGGAGCGAGAAGCGGCGGTTTCTCCTTATTTTGTCGCCCAGCTTGTTCTGTTTCTCCCTCCGTTCATGTACAAAAACCCAATTATAAAAAATATTCCTTGTTATACAATATTACTGCTTTGATCCATAAATAATTACTCTTTGTGTAATTATCAATTCTGAATTGTTAATACTCTAGTGACAGTTCGAACAACACCATAACCACAATAAGGAGTAAAATTCCTAGATCCAATGAGTAAAGTTAAGAATCACCAACAATGCTCGATGAGACAGCTACAGCAGCGAGGTGGCCCAGCTCCCCCTCCCCTCCCGAGGGCCCCGATGCTGGCTCCATCCAGCTCTCCGACGAGTGTGCGGAAGAAGGTGAGCGCCCGCAGCTCCCGTCCCCGGCCTCCCCTGAGCCCTCTTGCGCGGCGATGGCGGCGAGGTGCACCCTGCCGCCACCTACTAGATGTGTTCTCTTGCCACGAGGTGCAGCCTCCCCAGCGCGGTGCCCCTTCCGGATGTGGCCATGTGGGTGCACGCCCTCATAAACGATGCCACGGGCGTAGGCTCCTCCTCTCGATTTCGTTTCTCACAGGCTCTCCATCTGGACGAGCATGGAAAAAAGCGGCAGCCACAACATCCTCCCCGCCAAGGATTTCTATGGAGATTTAACCACACTGCACAAGGTGCTCACTCAATCCCCATCCCCATTCGTTTACCAAAGATTTTTCTCAATTTCCTGCATTGGTTTGCGAATCTAGTGTTGGTCTCACTTTCGGCTGATGTGGAAGCGCAGGATTAGGACGGATCCACGCGCGGAGGCCAGGGGTGTTTCACCAACCAGTGGATCGCTGTACTTGCCACCAGTGGCATGATCTTCTCCGTCCTCACTGCCTATGCCCTGCAGCCTCATCCTTCCTCTCTGGGTGCTTTTATGCTGTTTTGATTTGTTGCCCTGCACTGCCGGTATTGTCTTAGTGGGCTTGTGTGATGCTAGCCTGATACTGCTTGTTTAATTTTGGTGGTTGCATTCAGTAGGCACACCTACCAGGGTGCGTAAAATTCAGTATACACGTACTATTAGTGCGTTATCGTAGCTTGGCTCGATTTTATTTGCTTGACCAAATCCATGGTGCTGCAGAGAGATTAGATCCCAGAATAGGATGCTAAGCAGGCTGTGGTGGATTCTATTTTTTTTCTTTTGAAGTAAATAGTGGATTCTAATGAGAATGCATGCATTTCCTTCGTTTATGTGTGCCATGATTGAGGCTTTGTTGACCGGATTCTTGTTTTAATGACCTGTACATCTCAATTAAGCTGGACCATGTATTTGTTTGTAAACCTCTACTGCATTTCAATTCATTAGTTAAAATTTGATGACATGTGATGGTGCCATTGATATAAACTAATTAACTAAATACTCCGTATGCACTTATGTTCAGTTAGACCTGTATACATCCTAGTTTGTCCGATTGGGATGCTCCCATGAACAGTTTGACTTTGCTGTTTATATTTAATAGTCTACTTATTAGGGATGCTGATTGCACAAATAATTTTGAATGAAGCTTTTGGGCTAGATAAATATTTCATACTGTGGTACCTAAATCTTTCATGCTGGGGATATTTCTTTTTGGGAAGAAAGCCATATCCTGAGCTTGATCTTGGGGTTCGCACTGGTCACTTGTACTCGGGGAATGCTGATATTTGACGGTGCAACTATTGTCACCTCCCATTCCCTCTTCACTGATGGTTGGTGGTTGCATGCAGAGACTAATATTGGTTTGACCACCTGAACCAGATGGAAATGTGATTGTAATTTTGCTTCAGTTGGTAAATCTTTACTTAAGTTATGTACATTTATGCTATCTAAAAAAATTGATTTGTTGACCTTTATTTATCAAGCAGTTTTGTGGCATTCTCTGGTTGCTGCCGCTGACACTCTCATTGGTGAGATCTTTCCCTTGCAATCTTCTGAATACCCAGATATATGCATTTTTAACTCTGCAAAATTTGATCTACACAATGTATACTGAGCACTACTGCATTTGCAATTGCATGTCTTTATTTATGTGCCCAAATTAGTGTCAGTTGTTGATATGGGACTATGTCGCAGGACTATTTAGTCTAGCTAGAGTATATATTTTGAACCTGTGTAGATATTTTCTTTTTTTATATTCTAATTTATAGCTACTAATTAGCTAATCGTGTAAAGAATAAACAACCATGCCCTTGTTTTCTTCTGGCACTAGCATCGAGGGTCTTTTTTCATGAATAATTTTTACAATCAGTTCCCCCTTTCTTTGTCAGTCGGATGTTTGCTAATGGATTATCTCATATGTTGAAAGAGCGCTCATATATGGTGATGACACTTCCTTCTATAGCTGTATCACAACCCACGAATTTTCTAAAATGGTTTGCAAATCATGCCTTCGACTTTTACCACTGTGCAAAATCACTTAGCTAATACTCTTGGAATTTTTGCAATTTACTTTTTTTTTCTAATTTCCAAAGCAGCAGAGAATTGGATCTTGATTAGATTTTCGGTTAACAGCTAGAGGAAAAATACCATAGGGATATACAGCAACCAACAACACAATAGTAATGATCCCTCTGTGATGTGGTACTCTGTTCAATTTCATTCCTTTTGCACATTTCAGCAACAATTGTTCTGGTGTTAGAGAATTTTCATATAATCACAAGTACAAATTTAGTTGGAATACGGACCGATCTATTCCATTAACTACAGTCTGTTCAGATAGTTATTTGCATTAACTGAAACTGGATAGAAGAACAGAGGTAGACCAACGTCCTGCAATATGAGTTCTTGAGTAGTTTGGTCTGTTCACTGAAGAGTCTGAATAGAATCCCTGCATATGAGGTTTCAAAGGCAAGGCAAGCATGACCTTCACTGAATTATGCATTTAAACACCGCACGTAAACAGCTAACCATTGTTCCATGTTGCTATTGAATATTTAGAATATTTTCTAGTACAAGATCTGCTCAGTAGACACTGCATATCAGCCATAATGCACTTGCTAAGAATATGAAGGAGCATTGTGGGGATTTCTTTTCCTTTTATTTCGACTTTTAACTAATCTGAGCGTTGTTGTGTTCATGTGTTGCAAATTGTCAATCTGTGCCGAGAATCTAAAGGAGTCCAAAATGGCATAACTGCAACAGATTTAGAAGTGGAATGCAAGCCATAGAAATTGGTGAATTGATTGCAGGCAGAGCAGGCAAGCTGGACTAGGATCCATATATTTGGTGTTGCGCTTTGGTTCATGTGGATGGAAATGCTTTCAACAGTCTTGTTTTGATTGCTTTTGAACATATAAGCAGTCCATGTTGATTTTGTATTTCTGAATGCAAGCGATGGCAATGGCCTATGGACGTCTCCAGTTTTTATTATTCGTCATCGGAAACGTGTATTCATCTTATGTTATGAACATCATTCTCATGTCACAAGACTTCCATTCATGATCAGGCTACAATACGCGACTAGCAAAATAGCCTTCTATTGCTCAATGGACACATGGCAAATCACCAGCTTTTTGTATCTTGCCATATTAAGATTTTGTGCATCGTGGTAGTGGGTGTATTACCAAATAATGATTTTACAACGTGGAACGACTGGCTACAGAGTCATGTGTTCGCCTACGACTAAATGATCGGATTGTTGATGTACATAATAATTTGTTTAATCCACAAGGCATTGACCGATATAAGCGCAGCTCCAAAATGCATCTGTGTCGTTGGTTTGCACTCCATGAAAAGAAATAAAAATATTTAGAAAAAAAGTAAAAAATCGGAATGCAAACAGTGAGAGAGGGGCGCGCAGGGTCGTGGTGTGGTGGGGGCCGCGTGCGGGATGCGCGAGCGTGGGGGTCGCGGGCGCCAGGCGCGCACAGCGGGGGCGGAGGGGCTGGCTCGGGTACAGATTAATGTGTACTCAGGGTATGAATTAGCGGAGTCCTATATATATATATAACTTCAGCCCTTGGACTGTATCGCATTGTGAAGAGAAAAACAGAAAATTTGCCCCAACTCTCCTAGTGTGATCCTCTCTAGATGAGAGTAACAATTCAGATTCTAACAAGTTATGCTTAGCAAAATTGCTAACAAAGATTTAGCTAATTGATTTTTGGGGGTTTTATCTGGTTAGTTCATTCTGAATGTCACGTATATTAGAAATTTAACTGATTGGCTGCTCTTGCTACCAATGCAATAAATCTATTAATTTTGCAAAGCAAGCTGTGCATTGTTCTCTCAGTCCACCAAATGGAATAGATTTTTTTGTTCAGTCCAATTTAGCAGCTGACATTTTTAGTTGACTAATTGTTGTTGAGGAAAAAGAAGAGTGACCTTTCCTATTATAATCGTGCAGGCCAGTCAAATAATATGATCGAGGTATAATTGTGCGGGGGCATGTCGCCTATTATGTAAGTTGTTCTATATTTTGATCTGTTTTGATGCTCCAGTTAAATTTGCCTTTAACATTTCTATGGAATGTTGATATGGGGAAAATCCTGCATCCTGATATGGACCACATCTTGCATCCTGATATGAAAACCAGATCCAAGATGTTCAATGATGTGTCACCTGTGAAATGGTTTCCAAAAAAATATCTTACAGTATTGTTTGCTGGGTTCATAGCTCATAATTGAATATGAATGCAGATAGTCTGGAAAAATGTCTTACAGTTTGCAACTCATTTTCTGCAACAGTGAGCAAATTTGTCTGATCATTTGGTCTCATTATATGTATATGACAACATTTAGGAATTTGTTCCGTAGTAGCATTGTTCTTGTATGGGCATTCAGCAATTTGTCTGAGAATTGATGGTTTGATTGTGAACGTGTTTTATCACTGCACAGGTTAGCAAGCGATGCAACTTGGGGGGAGGAACAATGATGTTTGTTCTGTGGGATGGGCACAGCTTGGCACTTATCCAGCTGTAGGAAAAAGATAAGACAACTTTCAGGTTAGATCATGCTCATATCTTGAATTATTAGATGGCATGTTCTTGATCCCTTAATGACTCTCTTAAATTTTTTTTGGCACAATGTGATGCGAGCCTAAAAAAAACTCAATGATACGCTATAGTAGTTGCAGGACATTCAATTATTCTGTAATGCTGCTACCTGGTCAGTAGACACATGTCTTTGGTTGCAATATATACTATTCTCTTGACGATACTCATATTCTATGAAATTTTTCATCAGTCCTGAGATTGTGTTTGAACTTTGCATTCAGATATCTTTTCTTTTTTCTAATTTCCCTAGCGGATCATCGTTGGTGGCAAATGTTCCCTAATGATTTATGGTTGTTCCCTGATCTGTGAGCAATTGCTCTAAAAAAAATCGATGGTCGATGGACATGATGAAGAAGAACCTGCCCATGATAGTTCCGCAGGTTCAATGCTCTTCAAATTGAACCTGCAAAATTCTGTGCCATTGGTTAAGCTTGTTGGTGCTCTTTTTATATGCATCATAATAATTGCGCTCTCTATTCTATATTAACATGCTTTGTCTTTCCCCCCTGCAGGCACTTACATTTGCATGGGTGAACTTCTTTTCCAGCACTTGCCGGTGATGTAATCTTCCTGATTTATTTGTTACGCCAGCCTGCTCATGCGAGGAACGAAAATTTCCTGATCAGTGTTCGTGATCGCGGCAAGTGCTCTAGGCCAGCAGGCAAGGTTTCAGCAGACTTCAAATGCATTTTTTACTGATTTAATATGGATTACTTTTCGTCAATGTTGAGCAAATGGTTGTTTGCCGAGCAGGAGAAGGAGAAAGAGCAGAGGTACTTTATTTACTCTCCCAAGCATAGTTCGATTTGTTTCTTACATGTTTCCAATCAAAGAGAAGAGATACTTTAGTTTTTCTTTACAGTTTCAACAGTCTTCTTGAAATTAAACATTTGAGAATGTAGTCTTCCGAAAGTACAAACATGATTCTAAATTTTACTTGCTATGCTTTCTTGTCTATATGATTGAAAAAATAATCTATCTCAGTGATATTATATTTGTATATTTGTTTGTTGATCTTCTCCTGATGATTTTCCTTTATTTTGTTGGGTTTTGTATTTTAAAGTTCAGTTGTATGACCAATTAAACACTTCTCTAGAAATGAATAATTATAAAACTTCTTCCCTAAGTACCAACCTGTTATACCATAAGAAACAATTTCTGTAAGTTGGTCCATGCTGGGAGTTATTGGTGTCTGGATACTTGGTCACAGCATCTATGTTTGTTGCAAGAAAAGGATAATATTAGCTCTTTCTTCAGAATACTATAAAGGGACTACTATTGAAAAATGCAGTTAACGTCCAACATTTTTTTTGAATAATGAAGTGTTCAGAATACGAGGATCTTCATGACATTACAAAAATGAGTTTCTTTATTTTGAGATTTTTAATTGGTTGTTGGTTGTTTCAGGTTTCTGAGATTGCTGCTCATGCTTCTACCTGTTTAGCTATTTCAGTATAGACATTGCAAAAATGAATTGTTCTTTTTTTTCAGGAGTGGCAGAAGCAACAAGAATGCATCAAAATGGTGAATTGAGGATGGCAACATGGTGCTTGGTATATGACAGGAGTTCTAATAATTTCTCTTATGTTTATTTTCATGCGTGGTGAACAGATCAATGAGGTCTCAGTCAGGAGGAGTTAATTTGAAGACAGGTAAAATAACTAAACCATATATGTCTACTGTGTAGTCGTTGGTGTCTTGTGATACAATGATAGGAGGGTACTGTATTTATGTTTTTTTTACGGCCATAGGTCATACAACTCTCCTATGCGGTAAAGAAAAAACTCCTGAATTCAAAAATACATTCATGGGAATTTGTTTTAAGACAATGTATTTGATTAAAATGACTTATCTGTTCGAAATAACACACTTTCCTGAATTCTTTCAGGTTTATTCATTTATTGTCCTCGTATGATTTAGTTTCAGCTTGTAGAGATGAAGGCATACCTAATTATTATTTTTATCCTATATAAACTATCATAATGTTGCCAGCATTTTAGAAAATTCAGTAGTTCCACTTGTTAGCCAATAGTGTTGATATTGAGACAGATTGTCTACTTCTTTTTTTTTGTTATCTACAAAAAATTGAACTGTTGGTTTACCATTTCCTGCTGCAACTCCTATGACATGGCACCTAATTATGTCATTGTTTTACTCGTTCTCTTATGAATTCAGGTGCCCAGCCGTTAGTGGAGTTTTCAATTCTCCCCCTCCCCTCCACCCTCTCCATCTGCCCCACGCCGACGTCCACTCCGGGCCCAGCGGCCACCTCCCCACCAGCCCCACGCCGGCGTCCACTTCGGGCCCGGCGGCCACCTCCAAAGGCGCGCCGTCCGTCATCGTCCTCTCTCCCGTGGCCGTGGCGCTTGCTCACCTCCCCTCGTCTCTATCCTCCCTACCGCAGGGCGGTCCAAGGCGTAACGGTGGTGCTCCGATTCACCTCCCACTGGGAAGTCTGGCGGCGGAGCTCCATCGTTCATGGAGGTTCTTCTCTCTGGCGCGCTCCCGGCGGCTGCGCCGCTGGCCTTCTCCGTCACTGATACCCCTGTGGCGGCCTTGCAGGCCCCTGCTGCGCAGCGGGTGGCCTCGGCCGTCTCGAGCGGTGTCTCTCCTCGGGTGACGCCTCGCATTATCCTTCAGGACGATGGGCGGAGTCCGTCGCGGGTGGCGCGTGCTCCTGGGGCGGATGGCTGGACGAAGGTTCTGAGCTAGGGACCGGGCGTGGAACGACGACGTCAGGAGACCCGCCCTCGCCGCCCGGTGCCTGTGGATCTCCGAGGGAAGTGTTTCAACTGCTTCTCACCGGCACACCGCGCGCGGCCTGCACGACGGGGACTCGTTGCTTCAGATGTCATGGCCTCGGGCACCGTTCTTTTGTTTGTCCGCGGCGGTCCGTTTGCCCTTGCTTTGCAGAGCTCCAGGCCCATGGGCTGGTCTAGCGGCCAAGAGCCACTCCGGCTGCCATTGATGCTCCACCTGGTTCCTCGGCACCGTCAGGCGAGGTGCCAGCGAGTTCGCAAGGCCGCAGGAAGAGGCACAGGTCGCGGAGGAGGCGCAAGGTTGGGCCTAAGCAAACTGATGCTCCATCTGGGAAGGGAGACGCTGGCTCGGTCCCTGCTACCTCCAGCGGAGATGAAATAATGGGTTCTGCTCCTTCTCGTCCCAGGAAGATTTTGGATCGGTCTGCGGCCATCTCGCAACGCGAAGACAGCCTCGCCAGGGCCTTGGTCATCATGGTGATCAGTGGCAGCCATGACGACGTCCTGGCCAATGTTGCTAGTAGGTTTGAGATCGAGGCCTCCTCGTTGTCCCTACAACATTTTGGGGACGCAAGATACCTCTTGATCTTGCCGAACGATGAACTAACAGAAAGGGTTCTCAATGGTGAACGACCATTCATCTCTACGTCGATGCCCCTCTGGCTTCACGTTTGACGGTGGATGCGCCTCCTGGATTCCAGGGCTTCGGCCCTCGCGACTCCAGTTGAGGTCGACATCCATGGCATACCCGCCCATGCCTGGGACCTGACAACAGCGGAGCTACTCCTTAGTGACCATTGTTGGATTGGCGATGTTCATCCTGACGTAGCGGATCGCCGCAATGTGTTCAAAGTGGTGGCCTGGGGATCAAATCCTTCCTTGATTCCCCCGGCGCTCAATCTGGCGATTACGGAGCCCCCCACGGTGGAAGATGGCCGCCGTCCCATGAAGCATATGCTGGTGCACCCGATCAAGCTCTTCGTCTCCCCAACCGGGCTGCCGTCAAGGCCGGCGGATCCTCCGTCCCCGCCTCCGGCCGATGATGGGAAACATGGACGACGGCGCCCGAGGTCGCCTCCAGCGGGTTTTGCGGCAAGGGTAACGCCTCGGGCTTCGGTGCACGACCGGCTGGGCCCGCGGCCAGGGCATGGCATCCACGTGGCTCCGCGGGGGTCGGGGTCCTCCTCGCGGCGGCCCACGCGCGGCGCATCGGCTTCCCTCGACGGAATTCAAGGTGCGGCGGCAGATTTTGCGTCCGAGGGGCCCTCCATGCTGAGCCCCATGCGACGCTATCCGATCGCGCGCGTATTGGCGGATGGCGCAGGCGCGTGCCCGGGTGGAGAGGAGGCCTCGCCGCTAGCAGGCTCGTGCGACGATGTGGGGGCAGCCTGCATAGCCCGTGCCCTCCCCCAGGCGGCGCCTAAGGCAGCCCGCACTGGGTTCCCCTAACCGTTCCTGAGGGAATGTTTAGGGGAACAAAGTGCTGCAGCGGGCCTCCGGAACGGCTCCGGTAAAATGGCAGAGGCCCCTGCCTCCGCCATTCGTGGAGGAGATGGAGGAGAGCCGCTACGGCGCCGTGGGGCCCGCGCCATCCAACCGCCCACTGCACCCGCACCATCCAACCGCCGCCGCAGCCGCCCGCGTTGGCCACATCCAGGTTGCCGAAGAACTCCCGCAGCACGGGCGACCGAATCTGGGTCCGGCCGTTGACCGAGATGCCGAGCTTGGTGGCCTCGCCGGCGTTGCCCACCACGCTTGGTGGGAGAGGGCAGCCGCGGAGGAGGAGCTGCCGCTGGCGTCGGGCTACCCATGCGCTCGAGTGGGGCTCCGCGCTAGACACCGCCGACCGCCGCCGCCGCTGCGCCACGCGCCCGCTCTGCTCTGCCGCCGCCATGGCCTCCGCTTGAGTCGCTGAGATAGGAATGGGGATGGGTCCACATGCGGCTGGAGCCCGTCGTGGAGCCCACGCGGCCCATCCACCTCGCCCCTTCCGCCTCGCGCTGCCGTCGCCGTCCGCCTCGCCGCTGTCGTGGTTTCCCTCATTGTCCACCCGTCGTGCACCGCCCCGCCGCCTGGGCCCGCTAGGCCGCTGCCCCGCCGCCGCGCTCCGCCCACCGCCCCGCACCGCCCCGTCTTGGGCATCGCTGGGCCGCGGCGATAGCAAGTCGGGGGAAGAAGAGCGAATCGGCGAGCCGCACAACGTCGGGGAGCCCCGGCACGAGGAAGGGCTCGGTGGCGGCGCAGGAGGTCGGCGAAGAGCGGCGCCAGGAGGTCGATGGCGACGGCGAACGGCTTGGCAAGCTCGCGGTTGGGGAGGCGCACGAGGCGGAGTGAACAAGGGTGCGCAGCGGGGGCAGGGCGACATCTTCCGCTGCCGCTTCACCTTCGCGTCGTCGGGAGTGCCACAGAGGGAAGGCCGGCGGGAGGCGACGCAGAGGAGGCCGACGGGCGTCGGCGAGAGGTAGGGAGGTGGCGGAGGTGAGGCCCGCCCCCGTCGTTGTGCGGCGGGACAGTTCGATGGGAGGTGGCGGAGGGGCGACCCGCCACCGTCGTTGTGCGGCGCGGCAGTGGGATAGAGCGGAGGACGGTAGTAGGAGGGGAGGGGAGGGAGGAGGTAGGGAGGCTGCCGGGTGAGGGACGGAGAGGAGGCCAGCGGGTGAGGGGCAGATGGGAGGCCGGCGGGAGAGCGAGGGAGGGACGGATGCGATGGGTCGTGGTCGGGGGTAGGTGAGGGGATAAAGGGAAAAAAGAGAGGAAGGGGATGGAAAAGGAAAGGAGGAGAATAAAATATATGGTAGTTGGGATAGGGGAGGATGATATAGGAGAGGTGGATGCGGGAGAAATTGGGATAGAGGAAGGAATCTCAATGACCAGAATAGAATATTTCTTTTAGGAAAGATGATAGAGGAGGGACGAGTGCGAACAGCCTAAACAGGAAATTTCTGAGGCTCGGCGGGGCGAGTGTGGGCAGGATGTTTTGACTGAACCGTTGGACCATCTGACTAGTGCATTTGCTGGGCCGTCCACCAACATGAATGTCCTGCGGGAGTGTTTTGGCCCAGAAAACGAAGTGGATGTGGGGTGGTTGTGGCCAGCGTCCTGTCTCCCACCCTGGAAGCGATGTTGTCCACGTCTGTACCCCTGCCGCTCGGTCAACGCCATTGCCGCCCGGCAACAAGGGCCACAGCTCCCTGGTCCCCCTCCCCCATGGTCCGGAGCTTCTCAAAGGTCTACTCCCGGCGGCGTACGAGTCATGCGAGTTAGGCAGCGCTTGAACCACCAGGGCCGGAGGAGAACGCCAGGGCGGGGGCATTGACTCGTCAACAAGGAGCAGGAAGAAAGTAATGAGGGCGCTGAAACTGATTGGGGAACTGAAGGCATCACCCCTGAGGCACTGGAAGAGTACGGTATGTTGTTCACCAATTCCTGCTCGTTGGTCAGTTCTCATGCCCAGGCACTTGCTGCTCTGTTTGGGTGGGCTATACCTGAGGGGGAGGAGTTGGAGAAACATGGGTATATCTGATTGTTAGTTTAAAAGAGCGTTGGTCATGTAATCCAATGTTATCATGAATCCATCAAATATTATTTGTTGGAATGTGCGGGGGCTTAATTCTAGAGCGCACCAGAACTCTGTGCGTACTCTGACTAACACCTTGAGGGCAGACATTGTTTGTATCCAAGAAACAAAGATGTCTGCTAACTCTAGAGGAACTATTCTATCCTGTCTTGGTTCTGATTTTTCCCAATCTGCTGAGTTACCGGCGGTTGGGGCCAGTGGGGGTATCCTGGTTGCATGGAGGCATAATCTGGGTGCTGCAGCTGATGTGCGGGTGGGTAATCACTCTGTCACGGTTAAATTCAGCAATGCAAATGGTATGGCCTGGTGGCTAACCTGCGTATATGGACCCCAAGGAGATGATAACAAAGTGTTTTTTCTGCAAGAATTGAGAGATGTGAGAAATAACTGCCAGGGACCATGATTAGTTATGGGTGATTTTAATCTCATTGTGAATGATGAAGACAAGAATAATGGTAATTTGAATCAGGCAATGATTTGGTCTGATATAATCAGTGGACTCCTAGCATCTTCTTCCACGCAGGTGCTTCTCAATGGATCACCAAGAGAGAGAATAACATATCAACGAGGCCTAAGGCAAGGGGATCCCCTGTCCCCGATGCTGTTCATCCTGGCCATGGATGTTTTAGGCTATATGATCAAAAAGGCATCAGAGGAGGAGATGCTGCAGCCACTCACTAGAAGGACCTTGCAACACCGGGTTTCTTTATACGTGGACGATGTGGTGATTTTTTTAAATCCCTCTGCTGCTGATTTGGATATCACATTGGACATCTTAAGACTTTTGGTGAGGCATCAGGGCTCCAAACTAATATCCAAAAAAGCAGTGTGCTGCCCGATCAATGTTTGGAGGAGGAGAGAGAAATTATTCAGACACATCTCCCTTGTCAAGTGGAAGACTTTCCTTACAAATATCTGGGTGTTTCCCTCTCCCTTCATAAATTAACAAGGGCCCAAATCCAACCCATAATAGATAAGATAGCAGCTCGACTTCCAGGTTGGAAGGCCGACTTGCTTACAAGGGCAGGGAGAAAAGTGCTGATTCAGTCTGTGCTAACATCTATGGTGATCTACTTGGCTATGGCACTGGATATCCCACCTTGGGTCTTTAAAGCTATTGATAAGATCAGACGGGGGTTTCTTTGGAAAGGAAGAAAGGATGTAAAAGGAGGACATTGCCTGGTGGCTTGGCCAAAGGTAACCAGACCACCCGAACTAGGGGGGCTGGGAATTTCTAATCCGTAACAGTTGGGATGGGCATTGAGATTAAGGTGCCCTTGGTTGCACAAGACTGAACCTAATAAGCCATGGGCCATGTTCCCTATCCAGGTTCACCAAACAGTGAAATCTTTCTTTTCTATGGCTGTCATTTCCGAAGTGGGCAATGGTCGAAATACTCTCTTCTGGACTGACAATTGGGTTCAGGGGCAGAGCCTGGCAAAAATGGTACCAAATCTTTTTGGGGGGTTATCGAGTAGAGCAAAGCAAAGAACTGTGTTTGATGCCATAACTGATTTGAGATGGGTTGCTGACATAAGGGGTGCTCTCACCGTAACTATATTGGCTAAATATCTTGGAGTATGGGATCTGACCTCTCAGTTAGTGCTCCAGCCTGAGGTGGAGGACACTCATATTTGGCGCTTCTCTGCCTCAGGAAATTACTCGACAAAATCAGCCTGTGAGGCCATGTTCACAGGAGAGTTTGGAGCCTGGGAAAGAATCTGGCAGAGTTGGGCACCAGGCAAATGTAAATTTTTCATGTGGTTGGTTGCACATGACAGGTGTTGGACAGCGGATAGGTTGACTAGAAGAAATTTGCCTCATCCTGACAAATGCCCGCTGTGTGACCAAGAGGAAGAGACTATAAATCACCTACTAGTCTCCTGTGTCTTCTCCCGGCAGATCTGGTTTATTGTTTTGCAAAAGGTTGGGTTTCAGGCTTTAGCACCACAAGCTGATGACCACTCATTTGATGACTGGTGGGAGAAGGCAAGGAGGAGGGTTGAGGGGCAGAACAAGGGGCTCAATTCAGTTATAATCCTAGTAGCTTGGTCGATCTGGAATCATCGGAATGGCTGCGTGTTTGATGGCCGACACCCTGACTTAAATGGCCTGCTAGCTTCTGTTTTGGATGAGGCTCATATGTGGGAGTTGGCAGGGGCTCGAGGATTGGCTCATATCCTTGCCCAGTTACCAATAGGGTAGGATAGCAGGTCTTGGATCTGGTTCTCTAGGTCCTGAAAGGGGCTGTTTTCTTTGTTTTTGCTGTTAGATAGTGTCAGATAGTGTGTACAGGGTTTGGTTGCCTGGCTTTGTGCCTGCAATCAACCGATGTAAATGGTCCTGGGTGCTTCCACCCTTTTTCTTCTTAATATATTGATACGCAGTTTTCCTGCGTGTCCGAGAAAAATAGTGTATCTGGATGTTGACACACCAGAGCAGGGTATTTGACAACACCATAAATCATCTCGTCAGAAATAAAAAATCCTACTTTGGATCGTCAACTTTTGTTCAGATAGCTTCAGAAACTCAGCAGCTTTAGTTGGATGCATTATGCTTATCTGAATCGGTCTGAACAGACCATTTAGTTTCAGAACTATCAGTGTTCAAAGCGTTCTGTAATAGTAGATACTATCTGCATCTCAGATGACAACAAGAATACATGTTGGTTTACACTGTATCTTGTTCCTGATGAACCAAATATTATAGTCCTTCTGTATTGAATTTACATTGTTTATGTGCTGAACCTTGCGGGGCAACAGACCAGTTCGCAGTCGTGACCGGCTGGATGAGCTGTGTGCCTGTGTGTGTTTTCAGATTAGTGGACACAAGGGAAATAGATTAGAGAAAATTATTAATAAATTCCACTTTTAATGATGTGCACCCACAACAGGATTATGTAGTGCTCCCTGCAATGCATTCACATAACTGCCGATGAAGATGAGATCATTTAATTAACGATTATGGGCTGATTATTGTATCAACTTGACTCCTGCAAGTTGCCAGAAGAATTATGCTATAGGCGTATATATTCTTGTAACTTGGAGCTTCTCCTACTGGTTTGAAAATTCTACACTGCATGCATATTATTATCACTGAAAATCTTTGTTTGCAATGTGAATTGCATGTTCCCACATGAAATTATTGCCATCGGATTTGTCTTGTTTAGCTTCTGGTCAACTTGCAGGAATGAATAAAAATGCATGCATAGCTCATTCATTTGATAATTTTATAAACTCCATAGTGTATCTTGCAAGGAAGAGGAAATGAGCACATGGAAGCTAAAATTGAATGTGTCTTGGTCGAGTGAGCTATGCAACATCTAATAAAATGATCTCTGTATTACCATTCATTTTTATATTCTTTGATACAATCGATTTTCGTTAATGCAAACATATCCGTGCAGTGGCTGTCAACTGTGTCGGCTGTCGGGGAAAAACCAGCAAGGGGAGGTGGACCTGCCAAGTATTAAGTGATATCTATATTTGTGTATGTTGTGATCATTTCACTGTCTTGCTCGAAAATATGGAACGGAAATTTTGAAGGCCAAAGAAAGGAACATGTCATTATATTGGTGTCAAATAGAGAGGTTTTGGTGCAGATTGTAATCGACTCTAGCTTGCTGGCATTTTCTGAGGTGCGGGAGAGGGAGATAGATTTCCAGGCAGTGTTTGAGCTATACGCTGATCATTTGCTCACGGAAGCTGTTGATACTCCGTGTGGGGCTTTTGGTTCGTAATGCAAGATTCCTTAAGACGGCTGCTCCAACACAGTTGTAAATTTCAACCGACATGATCAGCTCATTAGACCCAAGACAAGACGCAATGTGCGGTGATGGATAATGTCGCTTAACAAACCTGGAGGGAGTATTTTTATTGGTAATTTTTATGTAGTATTAACTATTGAGCCTTTTAGCTTTGCATACGACGAGAAAGGAGACTTGAATGTTCTGTGATATGTTTCCAATGTTGGAATTGCTTAGAAGATTTGGAATGAACTAATTTGTTATATAATTTCATTGATATGTGAATATCCACCATCTATTATGAGAAATGCTCCTATTCTGATTTTCTTTTCTTCCATTGGATCTGATTGTTAATAATAATTATTTTTCTAAATGTATGTGTACTTCCTCCGGTTTGGTAAAGGAAGTCGTTTAGGACAGCAACACGGTCACCAACGCACAACTTTGACTTCTCTTGTCTATAAAATATTTCTTGAAAAGTTATATATATGTATATTTTTATGAAAGTAATTTTTGTGACCAATCTATTTATTTAATTTTCACATTTCCAAACTTAACGATTTAAATATTACTCATAATTTATATCCCCAATGTTTGACTCAAACCTTGTTTAAAACGACCGGAGGGAGTACAGTAAACGTAAAAAAGTAACCATTTCGGTTTCATTTTGACATATCATGTATAATTTAATGTTATATTTTATTTTCCACAAAAGGCCTAAGCCAGCTTTATAAATAAAGCACCGGATACAAAGTTTTAGCTGAGAGCAACGGCTTCAGCCATAGAACAAACACAACACTGGTACCAACAGGAGGAACCAGCAAGCTCCCGCAACAAAAGAGCAGCAGCTAAATAGCATATTTTATTTCATTAATTTGATTTTGAACTAAACATTTGATGTTTAAATAAATTATTTAGATAATAATTTCATCCCAAGGTAACGTCTCATGCAAAAATAAAATTACTATAAAATGAGTAAAATTTATGTTTCTTTTTAAACACGTGCCTGTCGCACGTGCATGCTACTAGTGCAACCAAATGTTTGAAAAACATATACCACATAACCAAACTTGTTATTTTTTGTTACCCAAAATACCCCTATGACCGATTCTGTGCAACCTTATCCACCGATGGTTATAAAAATGAAAAGACTACTTTTTGCCAAATTTAGGGTAATGGTAGTTCTTTTATTTTGCAATCTAGGTAAGTCCTCCTGCATTGCTACGGATATAATACATAGAGCACGGTGATAAATAAATCACAAGAAAAATCTCTATATGAAGCCCATAGTTTAAAAATAATTAAAAAAACACATCATGCTATCATACACAAACTGAATCCATAGATTTTTCTTGGTTCTGTAATGCAGAGCAGTTAAAATAAGAACTCCAACACATTGGGTAGCTGCAACCACAAGTCCAATGGGGCACATCACAAGGCCGTTGGCAATTGCAACAATACCACAACAAATAGCTCAATTGTGCACAACCACGAGATTGATTTGTGATGGTTTCATGTATGATGCTAAAGATTGGAGCCAATCACAGGAACCAGGTCGGCGTTGCTCACAGCCGGTCCTACAAATCAGCGGATGCACTTCAACTGCTGCGCCTCCACCCTCGCCTGCTCCCTCCACCTTTATCGCTTATGCAGATAGCCTCCTCCGCCCCGTCCTGTTTTGCTTGGGCTTTCATCTGCTCAGCCTGCACCTAAAACAGTGTTTGCGCAATTCAATCAGCATCATTAATGTTACAATGAACAATACAACTCTTTTCACTTAGTGACTTCAGCTTGCCTCAATTTGGCTTCAAATTTTGATTTCTAGCAACTCTCCCGCTCATTTACATTCACCCCCCTTGCTCTAGTGTCTGCAGCATTCGACATGTAATAAGATTAACAAGTAAAATATATAAGAATAATTCCCAGATTACAAAGAGTAATTCAAGTTTGACTTTGGTGAAGATTCTTCATTTATTGAACCTTGCAACTTTCTGAAAAAGCCTTTGCGTATAGAATTTCTACCCAGCTATGTCAAAATCAATATATTTTATTTATATGGGAATAGGACGAGAAATCTGAAAATTATGTGAACTAGGTGATACTCCGTACATTGCTGCTGGAATTTTTAAACAAAATTTTAAGGTAAAATTTCAAAATAGAAACAAAGGTGATTGTAGCGTGATGCTCACAAAGATGTACATATGCCGGTGAGAGATATAAATTGATGGTCTAGTGGATGATGACGTGGCATATGAAGTGATAGCTTGCATGCTTTGTAGTGGGGTGCTCATTGAGTAAATGACTCGTGAGTGGATGACGTAAGCGGATGATATGACGCGCTGAGAGTTGAGAGAAATCCAACCATGACTTGTAATGGGTACTGATTATATAGGTTATATATATATATAGATACACAGTTCAATCTAAAACACAAATTTTACATTGCAGCATCTAAATGTGCCAATAATTTTTTCCAACCAGTTGATCATATTGAAAACTGCAATGTAACAGAGTCTCATCTAAAAGGTTATTTAGTGGAACAATATTTACTTGTTAGCACCATATATAAACTAATAATAAGCAAAAGGATTGCTCAAAAATGTAAATTTTCACCGTGGGTGTGCTAGCTGCTAGGTATGT
>OAMR01000939.1:249969-270399 GCA_900205405.1 Echinochloa crus-galli
CCCCCGCCACCGCTGGTCGCCGCCCCGCCCGCTCGCCGCCGTCGCCCTCGGCTCCGACCGCCAGGCCCACCTGCCGACGCTGCCCCGCTGACCGGCCCCGACGCCCCGGCCCAACTCCGCCCAGTTGCCGCCGCCTCTGTCCGCTCGTTCCTGCGGCCGGCCCCTGCCGCAGCCCTACCCGTCCGGTCTTCGCCGCCCCCGACAACGGCAACCTCCGACCCCCGACCCTTGGCTGCCTTCGGTCGCCCCCGGCAGCCCCTGGTCGCATCCCTTTGTCGATGCCCGCCGCCACCCTCAGCCGCTTCGCAGGTGTGTGGTCCTATTGTGGTTTTCTCTTTCTGCATTGCAATTACTTGTGTATGTAGTTCATTTATTTTGCAAAAAATGCAATTAAGGGCAAGAAATAAGAATAATTGGACAATGCATGTGGTAGCGTGCCATTCGACCATGCTAATTTCTGCCATTTGCCTTATTTTTATTGTGTCGCCCTGTAGCTAATCAATAGTCCCCCAATCAGGCCCCGGCTGCCCCTGGTCGCGACCGTTCGTCCCCGCTTGCTGCCACCGGCCGCCGTTACACATGTGTGTGGTATTTTTTTGTTTTTCTTTTCTACATTGCAATTACTCGTGAAAAGTTGGACAATGCATGTGGTTGTTGGTCTTTGTGCCATGGTTATCCGTATATGTGGTTTTCAGCCTTTGTGTCATGGTTTTTTGCTGGATGGGGTTTTGGAAACCTCCCCACAGGGGAGGTGCTGCCGAAATTTTTATTTGACAAAATTATGTCTTTTATTTCGGGGGGAGGCTGTTGCATTGTCCTCGGCTTGTAGCTCCGCCGCACGCCGTTCCCTGCCGTCTGCACCGACACGAGCGTCACCGATTCGCCTACCATCGAGCCCGTAGGTGAGCACATGTAGAATCTTGCCATATCGTGTTCGTAGATCACGTAACCTAGTTAGGTGTCTCTCGTTAGAAAGAGATATGGTTGTGAATATGAGAATCTTTGCATATGTCTAACCGTATCTGTTTCGAATTGCCACGTTTTTTTGGACAACTCAAAGATGTTTAGATGGATTAGTTTCCATGCTCTACTTGGATCTGAGGCTGAGTTTCGGCATCATCTCCCTGTTGTTCTCAGAATACACAATATCTGTAATAGGATGTGTATTTGGAGAATAAAGGGGAGGTGCTGTCGAAATTCTATCTTGGATACAAGTAGAGCATGGAAACTAACACGTCTACACATTCTCAGGTGGGATTAGGACTTATCTTGACCTATTAGACATATAGGCATCCGGTAGATGCATTTCATCATTATAATTTATTACTCGGTGATATGTAAAGGGATGGATGACTTTGAGTGGATGTACACTGGCCGCTCAAGTAAGGGTGAGTTGACCGACGAATGGATTGTCAAGACTGATGGTAAGTTCTCAAACCTGTTCTCGAGTACCTATTCACTATTCTGCATCCAACCCTATTGTTTCTCGTTCATACAGGGATTTTTTTCTTCAATTCTGACATAACAGGAGGGATCCTACCCCGCATGAATTTGATACCCTTCTTAGACAGGGTGCGTGTCGGACCTTAGGACCGGCAATCCACCTGGGGGTACCCGAGTGGTTGATTTGTAGGCGGGCGATTGATGAGCTAGCAGCTTGATGGTACACAGGAGGCACTGATTTAGACAGGTTCGGGCTACCCGGAGGTATAATACCCTACGTCATGTGTCGGTGGCGTCGTTTGTATTGCTGGTACCCGGCCAAGCTTCAGGAAGCTAGGACGAGCGTATGGTTTACAGGATGTGATGCGTATGTATGTGTTGTGTCTCATGGGGGTGCCCTAGGCCGCTTTATATAAGGTAGTGGGCTAGGGTTTACAAGTCGGTTTCCATCTAAACCTACTTGGTTCCGACTAGGATTCTAGTCCGGGTCGGTTACATTTGAAATATCCCTGGACATCCAAACGAGCTGCCCGTCGGGTCTTCATCAAACTTGTCCATCAAGTCGGGGTGCCTGTGTGGGCCACGTAGGGGTCGGCCCACAAGGCTGTCAGATATGGGCCCCGGCCGCCGTAGTCTGATCTGACAGTGGCCCCAGGGGTACCGATATCCCACAAGCCCCCGAGCAACGTGCAGGCGCATGTCGAACTGCTTGATGAAGGAACGACAGGCCAATGTAGTCGGCTGAAGGTGCTTCAACATGTAGTCGGCACAAGGATGGTGTTGTAAATGATGACGAATAAATGACAAGAAGTAAAGGAATCAAACCGTAGGAGACACGAGATTTTAACGTGGAAACCCTCCCAATGTAGAAGGGAAAAACGACGGGCGCCAGCCAGCAAAACTTTACTATATTAGGTGTGTGTTTACAACGCCTATTGGCGGCTTACAAGAGGATAATTTATTCATCAAGGGCAAAGCTCTATTATATAGGCAGCTCACGTGACCGAGCTTGGTTGCGTTGCCGATGTGGGACTAAACTGTGCGCTCATGAGAGAAAAACACAATACCCCTTGCTCCGGCACAAACCTATGGTGATGGGCCTCCCTTCGCTCCGTCAATGAATTTGGATCATATCACAACAAACTCCACCTTGAGACAAATTCTCTTGCAGCATCTTCACTTCATCCTGAATCATCACGAAGAAAAATACGACTGACGCCAAATAGCCTCTTGGGCTAATTAACTAAACCAACTAAGCTTGAGCATAGCTCAAACTTAGCAACAGGAACAGGTTTAGTCATCATATCAGCTGGATTATCATGAGTGTTGATCTTGCATACTTTCAGCTTACCTTCCTCAACCACATCTCGTACATAATGATACTTGATGTCAATATGCTTTGTCCTCTCATGGAACATCTGATTTTTGGTAAGGTAAATAGCACTTTGACTGTCCCAATATAGTTCAATGCAAGAATCAGCCCCAACCAGCTCAGAGTACAATCCGCTCAGCCAAATTAATTCTTTGCACGCCTCAGCAATAGCCATATATTCTGCCTCAGTAGTAGACAAAGCCACAACAGACTGCAAAGTGGCCTTCCAGCTCACAGCACAACTGCCAACAGTGAACACATAACCTGTTTGCAACCTTCGCCTATCAACATCAGCAACAAAATCTGAATCAACATAGCCAATAAGTCCCTTCTCAGTTCTGCCAAACTTCAGACAAGAATCTGCAGTGCCTCTGAGGTACCTGAAAATCCATTGAACTGCCTTCCAATGTTCTTTACCAGGATTAGTCATATATCTACTAACCAGACTCATAGCATAAGATAAATCCGGACGAGAACAGACCATGACATACATCAAAGAACCAACAGCACTAGAATAAGGAACTCTGGACATGTACTCAATATCCTGATCCCTACTAGCACACTGAGCAGCTGACAATTTAAAATGAGGTGCAATAGAAGTACTGACAGGCTTAGCATCATCCATGTTGAAACGCTGAAGAATTTTCTGAATATAATTCTGCTGACTAAGAAATAGCACACCAGATTTTCTATCTCTAGTAATTTCCATGCCCAAAATTTTCTTAGCAGCACCAAGATCTTTCATGTCAAATTCGCTACTCAATAATTTCTTCAACTTAGCAATTTCGACTTTACTCTTGGCAGCAATCAACATATCATCAACATAAATGAGCAAATAAATAGGTGATCCATTAACATGCATGATGTAGACACAACTATCAAATTTAGACCTCTTAAAGCCGTGCGACAACATAAATGAATCAAACCTTTTAGTCCACTGACGAGGGGACTGTTTCAAACCATACAAGGATCTCTTCAACTTGCACACAAAATTCTCCTTGCCTGGCACTATGAACCCTTCTGGCTGGTCCATGTATATATCCTCCTCAAGTTCACCATGCAGAAATGCAGTCTTCACATCTAACTGCTCGAGCTCAAGATCATGTGCAACAACAATACTAAAGAATGTTTGAATGGAACTATGCTTTACCACAGGAGAGAAAACATCATTATAATCAACACCAGGAATTTGACTGTAGCCTTTCGCTACTAACCTTGCCTTATACCTTGGAGGCTCGCTTGGAGATAAACCCTCCTTTCTCTTAAAGATCCACTTGCAGCGGACTGTCTTCTTCTTCTTTGGCAATGGTACAACATCCCATGTGTGATTCTTCTCAAGTGACTGCATCTCCTCATGCATAGCAGAAATCCACTTCTCTTTATCAGCACAATCAATGGCCTCAACATATGTGGTCGGCTCATGTGAATTCTCCACCTGTTCAGCACAACTCAAAGCATAATGGGTTAGATTACACTCATCAATGAGACGTTTAGGAGGTCCACAATTTCTCTTTGACTTGCGCTGAGCAATAGGTAAATCCTCCTCTAGCTGCAAATCAGGTGGTAAGTGCTTAACATCATCATGAGCCTCATCATCAACAGCTTGATTTTCCTGATCATCCACAGGCGGCTCCACCTGCTCGTCTGTATCATCATCCACATGCTCCACCTGCACGCTCATATGCTGCAGCCCTTTATTAAAATTATCTGGAACATGATCTGAGGACAAACTGTCATTAAACATCACAGATTCATTGAAAACAACACTCCTGCTCATGAAAGTCTTTTCAGTTTCGGGATTCCACAACTTATATCCTTTAACTCCCGAACCATAACCAAGAAAAAGACATTTAATAGCTCTAGGCTCCAATTTTCCATTATCAACATGAGCATAAGCAGTGCAGCCAAAAACTTTCAACTGTGAATAATCAGCGGGTGTGCCAGACCATACCTCAATAGGTGTTTTCTTATTAAGTGGAATAGAAGGCGACCTGTTTATCAAGTAGCATGCGGTGTTAGCTGCTTCAGCCCAAAAGCGCTTGCTCATCCGTGCATTGGACAACATGCAACGAGCCTTCGAGATGATGGTCCTGTTCATGCGCTCAGCCACACCGTTTTGCTGCGGAGTATACGGTATGGTGTGGTGCCTGACAATGCCTTCCTGCCTGCAATAATTATTAAATGCAGCAGAACAAAATTCTCCACCATTATCAGTACGAAGCACCTTCACCTTCCTATCAGTTTGCCTTTCTATCATCACTTTCCAATCTTTAAAAGCAGCAAAAGTATCATCTTTATTTTTCAGAAAATAAGGCCATACTTTTCTAGAGTAGTCATCAATAATAGTAAGCATGTAACGAGCACCACCATAAGAAGGCTTACGAGAAGGACCCCATAAGTCAGCATGTACATAATCAAGAGGACCTTTGGTGGTATGAACAGCAGTGTTGAACTTTACCCTTTTATGCTTCCCGAAAATACAATGCTCACAGAACTTCTTGCTACTCAAAATACAACCATCCAGTAGGTTTCTCTTCATCAATTCTGCCATACCAAGTTCACTCATATGTCCAAGACGCATATGCCAAAGGTTAGTCTTACTAGGTTCAGCATTAGTAACAGCAGCAGCAGAAACAGAACCATGTAAAGTACTTCCTCTTAGGACATATAACTTTGCAGAATTCAGATCACCTACTAAACAAACAAGAGAACCTTTAGATACCTTCAAAACTCCGCCTGAACCGGAGTACTTGAATCCTTCTGCATCAAGTGTGCTGAGCGAAATCAGATTTCTGGTCATCCCTGGTATGTATCTCACATTCTGTAGCGTGCGTGTCATGCCATCATGAGCCTTGATCTGAACTGAGCCGATCCCCACAATGTCACACGGATTATCGTCTCCCATACGCACAACATCTCCTTTCTGCACAGGCTTAAACGAACTAAACCAATTTCTGTTAGTGCAGATATGAAACGAACATGCAGAATCAAGTATCCATTCATCATGACCAGAAACACAACCAGCAAGAACAATCAGACAATCTCCTGAATCAGAAGTATTCCCAGCACCAGAAACAACAGAGGCATTACCATCCGAATTATTTTTTCTGTTCTCTTTGTTCTTAAGCTTCCAACACTCCTCAATAAAATGTGATTTCTTCTTGCAATACTTACAGAACTTCTTGGGTGGTCTGGACTTAGAACGCCCTCTACTTTCTTGGCTCTTGTAACAATCATTACTTTCATTGGAAGATCTGTGCTCCGGTCTGCCTCTCACTTGCAAAGCATCGCCCTTGGACGACGACAATCCGTCAGGCTGCACCATGCCTTTCATCTTTTCCCTTGATTGGAGTGCCTCATAAACTTCCAAAACGGTTAGTTCATCACGGCTAATCAACAAGGTGTCACGGAAATTTGCAAAAGAGTTTGGCAGAGAACATAACAATAGGAGACCTAAGTCCTCATCATCATACTTAACCTCCATCGACGCTAGGTCAGAAACGATCTCCTTGAACACAGATATATGGCTCATCACTGAATCACCCTCCTTCATCTTGAGCGTGAACAACTTCAACTTCATATGCATTTTACTGGTTAGATCCTTCGACATGCAGATCGATTCCAGTTTCAGCCAGAGTGCTGCAGCAGTCTGTTCCTGCAGACATTCTTGCAGAATATCATTAGACAGATAAAGCTGAATTAAAGACAGAGCCTTACGATCCTTGCGCTTCTCCTCATCAGACCATTCGTTGGACGACTTGCCAAACTTATCCAACGCCTCATCGAGATCATGAGTTTGCGCCAGAACAGCCCGCATCTTGACTTGCCACAGCGCGAACCTCGTCTTGTAATCCAACAGCGGTAGATCAAACTTCATCGTCGTCGACATCAAGGAAACCGAATCTGAAACCGGCTCTGGTACCACTTGTTGTAAATGATGACGAATAAACGACAAGAAGTAAAGGAATCAAACCGCAGGAGACACGAGATTTTAACGTGGAAACCCTTCCAATGTAGAAGGGAAAAAACCACGGGCGCCAGCCATCAAAACTTTACTATATGAGGTGTGTGTTTACAACGCCTATTGGCGGCTTACAAGAGGATGATTTATTCATCAAGGGCAAAGCTCTATTATATAGGCAGCTCACGTGACCGAGTTTGGTTGCGTTGCCGATGTGGGACTAAACTGTGTGCTCATGAGAGAAAAACACATTACCCCTTGCTCCGGCCCAAACCTCTGGTGATGGGCCTCCGCTTCGCTCCGTCGGTGAATTTGGATCATATCACAACAGATGGGCGGTGCTCAAAAAAGAGAGAACACCCAACACGTCGCCTAGTTCTTCGAGGTAGTCGGTCGGTCCTCATGAGGGCCGAGTACAGGGCGACGATTAGGAGCACTGTACGTATAGTAGCCCCCGAGCATTGGGTTGGTTAGTACAAGCGAGCCAAGGCTAAAAAAATACCTAGACAACATGTTGCCCAAGAGTTGGTGAAGGCTTGCTACCACCAAGAGTACATTCCGAGTTGGAGGGCTTGCCTAGTCGACTTGGCTGAGCTATAGGTAGGTGAGAGTATGCTGCCACCAAGGAAGGGGCCAAAATTTATTAGCACCCGTGACTTCAACAGTGTGTTGATAACGATGGACCGAGCCGGCCCGGTCAAAAGCTGTTACTATTGGCGCTGCGGGAATCCCGCCTCTGAGCATGCTCAGTCAAGGGCATTGATGCCCACCCGCCCAGGGAAAAAGCGAAACGCATGCGCATTCACTCCCGAACGTTAGTGGCTCACGGGCCAACAGATCCATGACCCGCGGGCGCCTATAAATAGACGCACCGGCGTTGTTCACCGCCGAGTGTGTTGGAGATGATAGCCACCATGTGGATCTTGAGATTCCTTCTTCCTAAGAGGATTGTGAGTAAGGGTAGAATAGGCCAAGGCACATGCCTTGGTGTTCACCATTGATGCCAGAAGAAAGTCGTCGAAGGGTGGTGCAAATGCTGCGGGAAAGGAGCTGGGCATCGCACTCCTCATATGAGGGGAAGGTGTCCACTTCTTGATGGATCCGGGCGAGGAGGCCGTGGTAAGTGTACTCTTCGTGAGGAAGCTAGCGAATGACGCCGAGTTGATGGCTGATTTCGGGAGCCCATTGAGGACGAGTGGAGCGCGGTCCGAGCTCAAAGCTTGCGGCGGCGCTTAGTCCCTCCCTTTCTTCCAGCAATGCAGCCACGAGGGCCTTCAGTTGGTGGGATGCCACAAGAAAATCATCGAGACAGCTGTGGAAACTGCTCTTGGTGATTGTGTGCTGACCACCTAACTGAAGTGGTCCAAGAGCCGCCAAGAGCGCGGCTTATGCCTTTGTATCTTGAAATGGCCTTTGGCCAAATGTACTTTGTCTTTGTAAAACTTGCAATTTGCGAAGTATGGAATATGAACATGTTCATTTGTCATGGTGTCGAGTTGTATCCAACTTCTTTTGAAAGGGAGAGTGATAGTCATATAGATCTACCGAACCCTACCCAGTGCCCAGCCCCCGAGCATGCGAGGAACTTGGCATGGTTCGTTTTAGAACGTGCCGAGTCCTTTTACGGCGCCCAGCCCCCGAGTATGCGAGGGTCTTGGCCTGGTTCTCTTGGAACGCGTCGAGTCGTCCTTTGGCACCCAGCCCCCGAGCATGCGAGGGACTTGGCCTGGTTCTCTTAGAACGCGCCGAGTCGTCCTTCGGCGCCCGGCCCCCGAGCATGCGAGGGACTTGGCCTGGTTCTCTTGGAACGCGCTGAGTCATCCTGCGGCGCCCAGCTGTTGGCGGTCGTTACAACCCAAATCCGACCACCAATACTCGGGGATAAATGAGGTTTTATGCAACATTCCATGTACTTAGGTTTTATTTCTAATAAAGTTCCACAAGTTTTGGTGAGTGACACTTGTGTAGGTACAACTACAACAAATACGCGCTATTGAGGGCGAAAATGACCGAATTGGCCGAACGACTCCGTTCGGCCGGTTACCCCCCTTAGCCGTACATGCCACCGGGAGCCGTCCACTGTCACACCCGGGTTTACACAGAAACCCAAATGCTACTGTATGTGTGTCCAGGAAGTCCACATAACACATACAGCTTACAAATATGGTAAAACAGAGTACATATGCTCGAATAAAAATAGTTTTACATCAGAGTTTACCTAAAATACAACGGAAGTCTAATCTCTTGATAGGTAGAGCCTCAAGTCCACAGAGACACCGACTGGTTGACCACAACTCAGTAGTACGGAAGATCCTCAATAAACTTCATCTTTTACCCATCCGAGATTTTGTTGAATAATAGCAAGCGTAAGTAAATGTCTTACTTAGCAAGTATAGCACGGGTGTATGAAGGCTCGAAAAAGGCTAGACACGGCTTAACTGCATTAGCACTTTTAGTTGGTTCGTTTTAACATTATCCAAGTCACTACAAGTGAATGAATCCCAGTTGTAACCCAATTAATAAGGTATAAGTGGCATTAAGCATAAATAAACATCATCTTCTAATCAAAAAGTTTGAAGGAACTTTGCACCCAACCACGCAGAGGTAGAGCAGGGAGCTAGAGCATGTGCTGTGTGCTTTGCTCTAGTGTCTCCCCTGAGGACCGGTTCTTAAAGCGGCAACCAAGGAGCCTGTCGCCAACCACCAGAAATATAATGGCTCTGGTCTTGGTCAAGTAGCTTGTACGGCTCTAGCTTGGCAGTGGTTACCGAGGGGCCAACGGCGTTGTGGGAGGCAAGGTGCTGGGTGTTTCCTGATTCCACTGAGGATGGATGCGCTCCGTTGGCTATGTCTCGTTAGGCACAATCCCATGTTGGGAGTGCTCGCGTTGGAACTCCGCACGTTGCGCTTTGGTTGGCTTGCGTAGCCTGCGCTCTGGACGCCATTGACCCTCCTATCACTGCGCCCTGGGAGTTAGTCGATCTCGGTGCCTAGGGTCTCACCGCCTTGTAGTACCACAATGGCTACTGTCTTGTTAGGGTGTCTTGTGAAAGCCTCGTAGCGTCCCTATGCGATCACACCTCAGAAGTGTGGTTTGTGAGGTTTGATCCACCTCCGCGTGGTTGGGTGCAAAGTTCCTTTGAACTTTTACGCGACTGGTGGGTAAAGGGCGAAACCTCTGCAGAGTGTAAATCTATCATGATAGCCTTGCTCAGGGTCACAATCGTCCTGGATCCTTTTTTATTAGAAGCTGATGTTTATTTATGCTTAATGTCACTTACACATTATTAATTGGGTTACAACTGGGATTCATACACTTGTAGTAACTTGGTTAATGTTAAAATGAATCAACTAAAAGTGCTAACGCAGTTAAGCCATGTGTAGCCTTTTTGAGCCTTCATACACCCGTTCTATACTTGCTAAGTAAGACATTTACTTACGCTTGCTATTGTTCAACAAAATCCCGGATGTGTAACAGATTGAAGTTTCTTGAGGATCTTTCGACTACTAAGCTGTGGTCAACCAGTCGGTGTCCCTGTGGACTTGAGGCTCTACCCATCGAGAGAGTTAGACTTTCGCTGTGTATTAGGTAAACTCTGATGTAAAACTATTTTTATTCAAGCATATGTACTATGTTTATCATATTTGTTAGCTGTATGTGTTCTGTGGACTTCCTGGGCACACATATGGCAGCATTCGAGTTTCTGTGTAAATCCGGGTGTAACAGTCCACATCACCGATGACCAAGCAAACACAATGTACGCCACGTGGACGACCACCATCTCATCTTGGGCCACGACCACATCACCTCTAGGCAAGAAACGCACGAAGCCAACCACCAGGAGGCAGCCCAGAAGGCCCATAGAGCAAAGGCGACGCAGGGGAGGGCCGGCCACGGGCCGGGCCCTTTTGTCCAAACAGGTCAGTTTGGCCGAACCGTCCCCCTGGTTCGGCCGAACCGCCTCCTTCGGCCGAAGGAGCCGGGGCATCATCTCTACTCCCCCTTGGCCATTACTCCATCCAACCGCCATGAATAGCTATAAATAGAGGGTCACACCTCACTTGTAAACACACACCAAGCCAAGGAGCTCTCATTCCACTTGTTCTAGTAGAATTAGGATAGTTTAGTTGGGAGTTAGAGTTGAGTCGAGCTTTGCCTCGGAGGTTCCGGAGTCGTCTTTAGAAGCTCTGGTAATAGCTCTTGTATCTTTTACTTTTCCTTTTGTAAGACTTTCAGTTATCAATATAGTCATCTTTATCTTATTGCCTTTGTCATTTATATCTTTCTTCTACTTTATTCTAGTTGCAGATATATCTTGTTTAGATTATAGTCAGTTATAGTTCTAGTGCTTGTAGTTGTTGGCGGTCGTTACAGACCGATTTCCGACCTCCAACCGAGTATAAAACAAACACAATATAGACACACACCATAGCTATAGGACTTATTGTAACACCCTAAAAATGCCTATTTTAAAATTTAGTAATTAAATTGCTTTTATTTAAGTAATGTTCATATTTATCTAGGAAGAAATAAATTATTTATGAGAAATAAAATTAAATATAAGGTTAGAAACATTTTTGTTGCATTCATGCTGTCTGCATTGTGTTTTGTTTGTGTGCGGTTCAATTGGAATTAAATTCTGTTTAATTCGAATTTGAATCGTCTTGTTTCGAGCCCTAGAAAAGTTGTTTTGGCCGGAGTTCAGTTTTCCTCCCTGATCTTAAACCCCGAGCTGAGCCCGCCCCTTTTTCTTTTTCGCCAGCTCGGCCCAGCTCGCACAGCGCCGCGGCCCAGTTCCTCCCCTTCCCCGCTTTCGGCCCAGTTTCGGCCCGCCCCTTCTCCACCCTCGCAGCCCAGTAGCGCGCTCGCCTCGGCCCACCGCGCCCGCGGCGGCCAAACCGCCAGGAGCTGTCTCTTATACACATCTCGCAGCCGTTGCCACTGCCGCGCGGGTCCCGCCGGTCGGACCCGTCCCCTACCTCCGACCGATGGGGCCACAAGCGCGCACGCCGGGGTCCACCCGAGCGCCCTGTGCCGCCCTATAAAGCGCACCGCCCTGGATCCCAAACACCAGCGCCGCCAACCCTAGCCCTAGCGTCTGCATCTGACCCGCCGCCGCCGTTTTTCGAGCTCGGAGAGCCGCCGCCGTCAATCCGCCGACTCGCCGCCGCTCCGCGCCTCTCGTCTATGCCCGGAGCTTTGCGTTGAGGTAACGAATCTCCTGAGCCCTGCCCTGTTCAATCTCGCGCGCCACAACCCCGTCGCCGTCGTCGCATCGCTTCGCCGGAGCGCCGCCGCCGCTGTTCTCTGCCGCCAGCCGCCGCCGCTGCACCGCTGCCAACGTGCTCTCCCCCGCTAGACTCGTCGTGCCACCCCGCTGCTTCAAAACCAAGCCGTGCATGAAACCAAGGCCCCTAGCGATCTAGCGTCGTTTCCTCAGCGAGCTGCCGCCGTCGCGAGCCAGCGCCGCCGCCGCCGGTAACCCCTCTCCCAGATTTAATCCAGCCGTCAGATCCAAAACCGAGGGCCCTGATCGAGTCAACCCCGGGTCAATCAAACCCATACCGTTCAACCCCCGAGTCAGCCGTGCCACTTTTGTTAAAGAGCCCCTGGCCTTTTTCGAAATTAACCCGCGGTCCAGATCTATTCAAAACTAATTAGATTTAGGTCCTGAATTTTATGGAAGACCCCCTGTCTTAATTAAAAATAGCACCCAAGGTCCTGTTTAAGTAATTTTGCGAGTAAGCCCTGCTATTTTTTATATGAAATTATGTTTAGGTCCCTGGTTTTTCGCAAATAAGCCCCTGGAACTTTTAAAACTTTGCCAGCAAGTCCCTAAACCTTAGAAAAGCCATATCTTTCTCGTTCCTGTTATGGGTGCCAATTGCGGACCGCTGCAGTGGATCGCTTATGATGTTGATACTCGCTTTACCGACAATTCAGGCTTCTTTTGTTCTGTTTTTACTGTTTGGTGTACTGTTCTTATAGAATAATATTGTTTGCATGTACTGGCTTGTGTGGATGCTTGTGTGTTGCTTCGTGAGTCCAATCGGTGAGCCGTACGCGCTTGAGTTCGAGGGTTACGACGAGCAGGACCAGCAGCAGCAGCAGTTTGAGGAAGGCAAGTATAGCACGGACAATCCTTGCTACCTAAACACACCTTTACATTATTTACTGCATATGCATGTGTCCAAATTGTTCCTATTGAGGTTGTACCTAGCTCTGTTTATCCTGTACCTTGAATATCCTGGGTTTATGCATTTGGGTAGATCCTTGCTAGGCGCAGCTACTGTCGCTATTATGCAAATGTTAACTTTGACATAATCGTTCACTCCAACTTGATGATTAAAACTTGCTTTTTAGCAACATGGATCAGGGAACTAGGGCGTAAGCTTCGTGCCTGGCCCTAGTGTCTCTCCGTAAGGACCAGTTCTTAAAGCATAAGGACCGGTTCTTAAAGCGGTCACCCAGGAGCCTGTCGCCACCACCAGAACTATAATGGCTCTGGTCTTGGACAAGTAGCTTGTACGGATTTAGCTTAACAGTAGTTACCGACGGGCCGACGACGTTATGGGAATCACTTGTGAGAGTATGGTTTGATCCACCAAGGACGGGGGTACTGTCGGCTATGCCTCGTTAGGCACAGTCCCGTGTTGGGAGCCACCGTGAGTGCGGGATCTCCACACGTTGCGCTCTTTGTTTTGTTGTTGGCATGCGTTGCCACGCTCTGGACGCCATTGACCCTCCTATCGCTGCGCCCTGGGAGTCAGTCGATCTTGGTGCCTTGGATCATGCTGCCTGTGTTGTACCATAACGGCTACTGTTTTGTTAGGGTGTCTTGTGAAAAGCCTCGTAGCGTCCCTAATACTCTTCACCCTCTCGATGACATCCTCCTTCACCTTGGTGCAAGGGTTGACCCCTTTGCTGGGAATTTGGGACAGATGGAACTTGAGCCTGCTGATGCCGCCATTGAGAACCTTGTGGCAGAACCTGCACCGGACCTTGTTCCCATCCAGCTTGTTGTTCGCTATATGTGTAATGACTTCCTAGGAACACTTATGGCCGCATTTCGGGTTTCTGTGTAAATCCGGGTGTGACACTTATCACTGACTATTTCCACGAGTTTTGGTGATTGTCCATTGTGCAGGTACAAAATGGAGAAATACGTGCTGTAAGGGTCAGAAATGACCGTTTCGGCCGAACGACACGATTTGGCCAGTTACCCCCCTTAGCCGTATACGAAATCGGGAAGCCATCCACGTCATCGACACTGAAGCAGCGACTGGGACGACATGTGGATGACCGCCACCTCATCCTGGGCTGGTCCAACCCGGAGCCAAGTACCAGGAGCTAGCCAGGAGGGCCCACAGGGCAGAGGTTGCATGGGGGAGCGCTACCAGGCCATAGGGCCCGTTTGGCCGAACGGCCCACTTCGGCCGAACCGCCCCCAGGAGTCCCCCGCCTCAGCAACCGCCTCGGCACCAAGGCGGTGCCACGTGCCCGTTCGGCCGAACACCCCGGTTCGGCCGAACCAGCCATTTCGGCCGAATGGCCCGGCACCGGCCATGAGCAGCCTTGGCAGCTCCTCCACTCCACCGTCCCTGCTTCCCTATAAATTGTGGTCTCCTTCACCTGCAAACACACACAACACAATAATAGAGTGCATGCGAAGCACTATTAGTTCTCCACTTGTATCAGTAGAAATAGGGAGAGAGGAGAGGTGAGCGTCCCGAAGAGGTGCCGGAATGATGGCCCCTCTTCAAGCTGTACCTCTACGGATGCGGCTCTGCTTCGAGTAACATCCGGGTCTTGTCTGGTAACTCTTGTATCTCTCTCTGATTAATTGAGTATTTAGTTATACTTTGATATGCTTGCTGGTTCTTCGTTCAATGCTTAATTGATTGGTATAACTGTATACTGGTTGCTTAGCTTGGGTGCTTATATTTCTATAGGAGATAAGTATTAGTTAACTAGTGTAGGCGTGGTGCCTATACTTGAGACTAACTTAGTTTATTCCCATCGCAACGGAGGTGGTAGCCGTAAGGTGGTGACAGCCCTTCCGGTCTTTGTAGCCCATCACGTTAGTTCCGGTCCGTAGGATTCCCCAGTTGGGAAATAGTGGCACCCCTTCTCATCCCTTTCTGTGTGTCCACCGGTTCCCTTGTCCCGAAGCAAGTATCTATCTGTATCCTCTGATCTGCTCGGTCAATCAGTAGAATACCTCTACCTTCCTATCACTCCTGTTCTCTCTTTGTTGTTGTCATCCACCTCATCCATACCATTCACTCCATTCCACCTACCTAGGACAACCTAGTTTAGAATCAGTCCACTTCTCGTTCTCCATGGAAATTGATACCTTGGAATACTCCCGGGTGAAAGCTACATCAGTATCCGTCCACTTGCGGATTTATCTGTAGACCGTAAGGAGTGCCAACAAGCTTTCTGGCGCCGTTGCCGGGGAACGGTAGCTGTTCTGATTCCGAACCCAAGTTGTCCGTGTATCCCACCACCATCCACCATATGGATTCCACTCTCACCTTATGTCAACACTCGGCTCCAACGGACGATTGTTTGGAGCCACCACCATCATCACATCACATCCACACACCCGGCTATGAGCTACGTCCTGGCTTCATAGCCATGGTTTGAGAGCAAATGTTCTCAGGAACGAATGCCGAGAGTCCATACGCGCATTTGCGCGAGTTTGAG
Organism: Echinochloa crus-galli; assembly: GCA_900205405.1. Lineage (NCBI taxonomy): Eukaryota > Viridiplantae > Streptophyta > Magnoliopsida > Poales > Poaceae > Echinochloa > Echinochloa crus-galli. The sequence goes on from OAMR01000939.1 coordinate 265,456, forward strand.
CAACTCTGCTCGTGCCTGACCATTGCGGGCATGACACAAGAGACACTCAAATGGAAGCTATTCTCGTTTTCATTAGCGGGAGGAGCAAAGAAATGGTACTCTCTGGTTGTCAGTACTATGGAAGGAAGTTGGGACACCCTTAGAGAAAAATTCTGTCTAAATTTCTTTCCAATCTCCAAGGTAGCCAACTTCCGAGTGGAAATCATCACCTTTAAGCAATTAGAGGGAGAATCGTTAGGAGCTGCTTGGGCTCGTTTCAAGCAAATCCTGGCATCTGGACCAGACCTAAGCTTGACAGAACCTATCATTCTTCAACATTTCAGCCTTGGCCTATGTCTCGTAGCCACAACTTCCTTGGATTCTGCTTCAGGAGGGTCGTTCTTTCATTTGATTCCTAGTGAAGCGAGAGTGATCCTGGATCGTATCCTAGATAACACTCCCTACACTAGAGTCTATGACAAACTCCCCGATAAAGAAGAAACCCAGCCCAAACCTGAAGAGCCCGTGCAAATCCAATCCAAATCAATCAGCTCTTCCATTCTATTAGAACCTGAAGCTCATTTCGAACCACAACCATATTCTAGCCCGACCATTATGATTCACTCTACACCACTCTCTATGATTTTGATGATGATCTATTCGAAGACATCGGGAGTGCAGCAAGTTTCCCACGAGAACGATGTGTAGAGCATAAGGATCAGGCCCCCGACAAAGAGGAATTAGAATACCAGCGAGAGTACTTGGGACGTCTCTCCGCTATCATGAGTCGGGAGTGGCTAGAAGAGGCCGAAGCCTCGACCAAGGTGGTCAAGATGCCCAAAAAAACCAAAAGGATATTCTGTGAGATCATAGGCCTTGACCGAGAAATTGGGTACGACTCGAACCTCGGAATTAATATCATCTCTAGCTCTTTGGTGAAACCGAATTCCCTGGTAAATCATGGTCGTTTTCTCAAAAATGACTTAAGTTTACTTCAGGAAGAATCCTGGATTGTTTGGGGATCTTACGGGTCACACCCGTTAAGGTCAACGATCCTGAACTCTTCATGGATTTTCACATCTTCGACCTACCTAGCACTACCACACATCCCATCTTCATAGGCAGGCCAATCCTGAAGGTTCTGGAAAAAGCACCAATAAACCAGCTAGTAGAGCTTAGGATCGGCAAAGAACTCATCCTTGTCTCCTATTCCCAATCACTAAACACCCCGGTAGAGGCAGACCCCGATCCTGACCCTTTAGAGGAAGTCAGGTCAGCTTCCTTGCTAGACCTCGAACAGCCTATTCCAGAAGAAGATCTTCTGTTCTTTACGGAGGAGGAGGAAGCTCATCCTCCGATTGAGCTTGATACAAACGAAACTACAAAACCATCTCCAATCGAGCTTAAACCTCTTCCACCTGGATTTAGGTATGCTTTCCTCTTTGGGGATAAGTAGACTCCAGTGATCATTAGTGATAAGCTCTGCGAAGTAGAAACCCAGCAACTCCTCACTGTCCTGGAGAAGAATCGATCGGTCTTAGGATATTCTCTCCAAAACCTGAAGGGGATTAGCCCAAATCTTTGCACTCATCGCATCTCGATCGATTCTGAAGCAACACCATCTCGGGAACCTCAACGACGGTTAAACAATGCCATGAGAGAGGTCATGAAAAAGGAAGTTCCTAAACTCCTTCACGCAGGGAACATCTATCCTGTCCCCAATAGTGAATGGGTTAGTCCCGTTCAAGTCGTTCCTAAGAAGGGAGGAATGACGGTAGTGCGCAATGAAAAAAATGAGCTCATCCCTCAGCGCCCCGTCACTGGTTGGCGTATGTGTATCGACTATCGTCGACTCAATAAGGCCACCAAGAAAGACCATTTCCCCCTTCCGTTCATAGACGAAATGCTTGAACGGTTAGCCAAACATTCCTTCTTCTGCTTCCTTGATGGTTACTCTAGATATCACCAAATTCCTATCCATCCAGAAGACCAGAGTAAAACCACGTTCACATGCCCCTATGGGACGTACACCTATCGGCGAATGTCCTTCGGGTTATGCAATGCACCTGCCTCTTTCCAACGTTGCATGATGTCCATTTTCTCCGATATGATTGAGGAGATTATGGAAGTGTTCATGGACGACTTCTCAGTTTACGGAAGGACCTTTACCGAGTGCCTGAAAAATCTGGACAGGGTCCTCTAGAGGTGTGAAGAGAAACACCTTGTTTTGAACTGGGAAAAGTGCCATTTTATGGTGCGAGAGGGAATTGTCCTAGGACATAGGGTGTCAGAACGTGGGATCGAGGTAGACAGAGCGAAGATAGAAGTGATCGAGCAACTTCCACCTCCTACAAACGTTAAGGGGATCCGTAGCTTCCTTGGCCATGCCGGATTCTATAGGCGTTTTATAAAAACTTCTCCCAGATATCTCGGCCCTTGACCAATCTCTTAGCCAAAGATGCCCCCTTCGTTTTCGATGAGGAGTGCTATGCCGCATTTCACACCCTCAAAAAGGCACTCATTTCCGCTCCCATCATCCAGCCTCCCGACTGGAACATTCCATTCGAAATCATGTGCGATGTGAGCGACTATGATGTAGGAGCTGTGTTGGGCCAAACAAAGGACAAGAAGCATTATGCTATCTCTTACGCTAGCAAAACGCTCACTGGCCCCCAGCTCAACTACGCAACCATGGAGAAGGAGCTCTTAGTAGTTGTATTTGCTATAGACAAATTCCGGTCCTACCTAGTCGGGGCCAAGGTCATAGTCTATTAAAAACACGCTGCTCTGAAGTACCTTCTGACCAAAAAGGATGCAAAACCGAGACTGAGAAAGGAGTAGATAAAAGATAAAAGATAAGAAAGGAGTAGATAACTCAGTGGCTGATCACTTGTCCCGAATACAAGTCCCGTCCGATCTCCCAATCGACGACTACTTGTGGGATGACACCCTCCTTAAGGTCACCACTGTCGATCCATGGTATGCCAACATAGTGAACTACATGGTAACGGGGTAAGTCCCCCCTGGAGAGAATAGGAAACGGCTAGCCTATGAGAGTCGACTCCACCTTTGGGACGACCCGTACCTCTTCAAGATATGTAGCGACGGACTCCTCAGAAGATGCGTACCCGCACATGAGGCCTATAAAATCCTGGAGAGGTGCCATGTAGCCCCGTACGGAGGACACTACGGTGCATTCCGGACCAATGCTAAAGTCTGGCAGTGTGGTTTTTACTGGCCCAGCATGTATGACGATGCGAGAGCATTTGTCATGCGGTGCCCCCGCTGCCACAAACACGGGAACATCAATACTAGAGACGCAATGCCACTCACTAGCAATCTTCAAGTAGAAATCTTCGATGTCTGGGGGGTAGACTTCATGGGTCCCTTCCCAAACTCCGAGGGTTGTCAATTCATCCTAGTAGCAGTGGACTACGTCTCTAAGTGGGTAGAAGCCTTGCCTTGCTTAGCTACTGACTCTAAGAACGCGAGACGAATGTTTCATGAGGTTATATTCCACCGTTTTGGCGTTCCTAGAATAGTCATTAGTGATGGCGGATCCCACTTCATAGATTCAGCCTTCCGTAAGTATCTCTCAAGTTTGGGGGTGCAGCATAACGTAGCCACACCCTATCACCCCCAAACTAGCGGTCAAGCAGAAACTTCCAATAAGCAAATCAAAAACATTCTGCAAAAGACCGTAAATGAGATGGGCAAGCAATGGAAGGATAAACTTCCAGATGCACTCTGGGCTTACCGCACGGCCTATAAGACGCCCATAGGCATGACCCCATATCAACTAGTCTATGGCAAAACCTGTCATTTACCTGTAGAAATGGAGTTTAGAGCTCACTGGGCCATTAGGAAGTGGGGTATGGACCTTCCAGCTGCCGGCCTCAAACGGAAAATCCAGTCTTAGGATATTCTCTCCAAGACCTAAAAGGGATTAGCCCAAATCTTTGCACTCATCGCATCCCAATCGATTCTGAAGCAACACCGTCTCGGGAACCTCAACGACGGTTAAACAATGCCATGAGAGAGGTCGTGAAAAAGGAAGTTCCCAAACTCCTTCACGCAGGGATCATCTACCCTGTCCCCAATAGTGAATGGGTTAGTCCCGTTCAAGTCGTTCCTAAGAAGGGAGGAATGACGGTAGTGCGCAATGACAAAAATGAGCTCATCCCTCAGCGCACTGTTACTGGTTCGCGTATGTGCATTGACTATCGTCGACTCAATAAGGCCACCAAGAAAGACCATTTCCCCCTTCCGTTCATAGACGAAATGCTTGAACGGTTAGCCAAACACTCTTTCTTCTGCTTCCTTGACGGTTACTCTGGGTACCACCAAATTCCTATCCACCAAGAAGACCAGAGTCAAACCACGTTCACATGCCCCTACGGGACGTACGCCTACCGGCGAATGTCCTTCGGGTTATGTAACGCACCTGCCTCTTTTCAACGTTGCATGATGTCTATCTTCTCCGATATGATTGAGGAGATTATGGAAGTGTTCATGGACAATGTCTGAAAAATCTGGACAAGGTCCTCCAGAGGTGTGAAGAGAAACACCTTGTTTTGAACTGGGAAAAGTGCCATTTTATGGTGCGAGAGGGGATTGTCCTAGGACATAGAGTGTCAGATAGTGGGATCGAGGTAGATAGAGCAAAGATAGAAGTGATCGAGCAACTTCCACCTCCCACAAACGTCAAGGGGATCCGTAGCTTCCTTGGCCATGCCGGATTCTATAGGCGTTTCATCAAAAACTTCTCCCAGATATCTCGGCCCTTGACCAATCTCTGAACGAAGGCCGAGAGTCCATACGCACATTTGCGCGAGTTTGAGCAACTCTGCTCATGCCTGACCATCGCGGGCATGACATAAGAGACACTCAACTGGAAGCTATTCCCGTTTTCACTAGCGGGAGGAGCAAAAGTTTTAATTCACCTTTTTACCTATGGGGCTTATA
>OAMR01000939.1:275589-305456 GCA_900205405.1 Echinochloa crus-galli
TGACACGCACGCCGAGAAATCCGGCGGCGGCGGCGCGCGTCGGTTGCGGCAGCGGCGCTGCGGGAGGCCGGCACGGGAGGACGCGGTGGGCTGGCGGCTGGGCCGGATTGGGCCTGCGCCGGGCCGAGCCTGCGGAGCCCAACGGAGGGACGGATTACGGCGTGGGCCGGCTGGCCTGTTGGGTCGCAAGGCAGGCGGAGCTGGGCTGCGGCGAAGAAAGGCAGACGTGGGCCGGCTCGGGAGGAAAGGAAGGAGGGGGAAGAACAGGCCAAGGGAAAGAGTTCAGGGAGGCAAACTGAACTTTGGCTAAAACAACTTTTCTACAGCTCCAAACAGTGAAGTTCAACTTCAAATTTAAATTAGATTTAAATTCCAATTGAACTACGCGCAAACAAAACTCAGTGCAGCCAACATGAATGCATCAATCATATTTCTAACCTTATATTTGATTTTAATTCTAAAAAATAATTCATTTTTCCTATATTAATTATGGACACTTTCAATAAAAAGTAAATTAATTACTAAATTACTAAAATTTTAAAATAGTGCAAATTTCCGGGTGTTACACGGCCTCAGACCGAAAATTTAGTTGGCCGAACTAGATGAGATGAGGGAAAGGGCGTACCATAGCTCCCAGCTATACAAGGAACGGACCAAGAGATGGCACGAGCAGGCCTACCGCATCTCCGACGTCGACTCGGTTGACGAGGGAGGCGCGGGAGGACGCCCACTCGCACACCTACGCCACGCTCCGACTCCCCGCGCCGTGCTGCCATAGAGGACCTCCTTGCTCCTCTAAAGGGAATCAAGAAGCCACCGCGCTCGCCATCGCCAAGGCCCAGCACAGGGCAGCTGCGACTGAGATCGTCGTCTTCTTCACGGGTGCCGAACTTCGGTTCGATGGTGCCCGAGGAAGAAGATGGGAAGGCGCTGGAGTTCAAGCCAAACGTCCCACTGCGGTTCACCATTAAGGGTGAGCGCACCGCTATAGGATACGGCAAGGTCCTCGTCCCGCAGCTGAGCAGGGACGAGCTGGGGCAGGCTGAGTCATCCCAGTCCTCTCCTCCACGGCGCCATCCCAGAGTCCGGCGCCATAGGCAGCCCCCGTCCATCAAAGGGCTGCCCGGGGACATGGAGTTCTCCGATGAGGAGAACAACGATGGAGAAGAGGAGGAGAAGCCGCCCACCGTGGAGAGCCTGAATGAGGAGCTGGCGCTGGCAAAGCAGAGGATCAACCACTTGGATGAGAAGGTGGCAGAAGGCGAGCTCGCACGCATGGAATGGGAGGACAAGATGGAAGTCCTCCGCAGGGCCCTGTGTGCGAAGCTCAAGAGGCTTTTCAAGGCCACGGGGCACGAGGATCTTTATGGACCACCTGCAGAGTAGTGCCCCATGGTCGTTTCGTTTTTAGATAGAGCACCATTAGTTTAGTTATTTGATTGATTCTTTTATTTCTTTTAGATCAATGTTTAGGGTGCTCTAAATTTTATTTCCCTTCCAAATGTTTGTTTCCAATCTTAGTCTGAAGACTAAATAAAGATAGAATTGTTTGCAAAAAGAATAAAATTGACGCTCCGGCTGGTGCACTTGAGCCACGCGGAGTATGTGTCACACCCGGATTTACACAGAAACCAGAATGCTACTATATGTGTGCCCAAGAAGTCCACAGAACACATATAGTTAACAAATATGATAAACAGAGTACATATGCTCGAATAAAAATAGTTTTACATCAGAGTTTACCTAAAACACAGCGGAAGTCTAACTCTCTCGACAGGTAGAGCCTCAAGTCCACACGAACACCGACTGGTTGACCACAGCTCAGAAGTACGGAAGATCCTCAAGAAACTTCATCTGTTACCCATCTGGGATTTTGTTGAATAATAGCAAGCGTAAGTAAATGTCTTACTTAGCAAGTATAGCACAGGAGTATGAAGGCTCAAAAAGGCTAGACACGGCTTAACTGCATTACCATTTTTAGTTGGTTCATTTTAACATTATCCAAGTTACTACAAGTGAATGAAATCCCAGTTGTAACCCAATAAATAAAATGTAAGTGACATTAAGCATAAATAAACATCATCTTCTAATAAAAAAGGATCCAGGCCGCTCGTGACCCTAAGCAAGGCTATCATGATAGATTTACACTCTGCAGAGGTTTCGCCCTTTACCCACCAGTCGCGTAAAAGTTAAAAGGAACTTTTCACCCAACAACGCACATCAACACTTCCGAGGTGTGACCGCATAGGGACGCTACGAGGCTTTTCGCAAGACACCCTAACAAGACAGTGGCCACTTATGGTACAACACAGGCAGCATGGCCCAGGCACCGAGAATGACGTACGCCTACGGAGTCACACCATAGGGGGGTCAATTGCGTCCAACGCGCGGGTATCACGCCCAACAATGTGCAACGTGCGGAGTTCTCAATCGCTGAGACTCCCAACACGGGAATGTGCCTCACGGGGACATAGCCGACGGATACACACACCGTCCTCGGTGGATCAAGACATACTCTCACCCATGTTTCCCCGGTAACCACTGGCAAGCTAGAGATGTACAAGCTACTTAACCAAGACTAGAGTCATAATAGCTCTAGCGGTGGCGACAGGCTCCTGGGTTGCCGCTTTAAGAACCAGTCCTTAGAACCGGTCCTTCGAGGGAGACACTAGACTCTAGCTCCCTGATCCATGTTACTAAAAAGCAAGTTTTAATCAATTAATGTGAACCATTAAGTCAAATTTAACAATTGAATAGAAGTGACAGTAGCTGCGCATAGCAAAGATTCTACCGATATGCATAAACCCGAGGTAATCAAGGGACAGGATAAACAAGACTAGGTACAACCTTAGAGGTACATCAAATTAGACACATGCATGTATGAAATAAATGATTAAAGGGTGTATAGGTAGCAATGATTGTCCGTGCTATAACTTGCCTCTAATCCAATACAATCACTCATAGTCTTTAGCTCTTGATCTTCAAACTCTTATCCTTGAAACCTCTTGATGGCACTCGTCTACTCGCAGCAATCATGGAGCACAACATGTAGCTAAACAAGCAAACAAACAATATACAACTAAGAACAATACACCAAACAATATACAACTAAGAACAATACACCAAACAATAGAAACAGAACAAAAGAAGGGTATGAAACTAATCTACGCTTCGCTACGAACACGTGAGCGCAAGAATCACTCTAATCGGAGCTGAAACAAGGAAGATATGGATTTTCTAAGGTTTAGGGACTTGCTGGTGAGTTTCAGAAACCTCCAGGGGCTTATTTGTGAAAAGGGACTTGCTGGCGAGTTTCAGAAACCTCCAGGGGCTTATTTGTGAAAAACCATGGACCTATACATAATTACGTATTAAAATAGGAGGATTTATGTGCAAAAAGGCAAGGCTGGACCTCGGGCTGTAAAACAGGAGACTTTAGGGGCTTTATCGTGAAGAAGGGGAACATTTGTAAATACTTTTTGAAAAGGATTGGATGGCGGGTTTATTAGGGGAAACTGGGAGGGCTCTTTAGCAAAACTGTCGGGGTGGACCGAAACTGACCGGTATTGACTTTGGTCAGATCAGATCCTGGCCGCTCCTTTTGAATCGGACGTCTAGGGAGCGTTTAGGTTTAAGTGGGAAGGTGAAAACTTGCAGGGGCCTATTTGTAAAAGCTCCATGGCTCCTTGGCCATGGCCGACGGCGGCTCTGTCGCTCGGCTCGCCGGTGATTCGAAGGGCTAGGGCGTCGGGGAGCCAGCGTAGGAAATAGAGGAGGACGAGGGGATAACGCAGATATGCTCACCATCGGCGGGGACGTGCGGAGGCGGCCGGGGTTTGGACCACGGCGGAGGCAGGGGCTCGGCGGCATGAGCTTCACGTGGGCGGTGAACTCCGGTAGACCACCTGCGACGGGAAGGGGCGCTACGGCATCTGCGTGGCGCGGGGAAGGTCTTCGTGGTATCGATTTCACCCATATAGCGACAGAGGCGGTGAATTGCGGCGACGAAATCGGCCGCGCCATGGCTGCGGCGGCTCTGGTGGACCTGCGCGCCAGCGATTCGACGGGCTAGAGATGGGTCAAGCGGTGCAATAGAGAGTGGGGTAGAGGGAACCTCGAAGGGATGCTCACCGGCGGCGGAGTTGGATGGTGCTGGCCGGAATTCGCCCCGCGGCGGACGACATGGCCGGCGGTGACATCTCCCTGCGAGGCGGCTCCTGCCGCGGCGGATTGGCGACGAGAGGAGGCCGTGAAGCAGGTGCTAGGCCTGTCTCTTATACACATCTAGATGTGTATAAGAGACAGACTCAGCGCGGGGGCGGGATGGGCCGTGTTGGGCCGAGCAGAGGCGGAAGTGAGTGGATGGGCCGCGAGCTGGGCTGGCGGGGAAAAGAAAGGAAGAAGGTGGGCCGCACGGGAAAAAGAGAGGAGGGGGGAAACGAGCCAGGGCAAAAGTTAAAGGGGCAAAAACGGACTCTAGGCCAAACAACTTTTCTAAAGCTTAAACAAACGCAGTTCAAATACGAATTTAAATTGGATTTAAATTCTTATTCGAACTATGCACAAACAAAAATCAATGCAACAGAATGAATGCAACATTCAAAGCAATTTATTTATATTTCACTAATATATATATTTTTTTTCTATTATAACTTCCCTGTAAATTAAACAAAGCTTGAAATTTTTTTAAAAATTTGAGAAAATTTTTGTATTAATTGCGTTCAAGATTCACATCCTAAAATTCGAAAATTTTGGGGTGTGACAGTATGCCATGACTAACAGAGAAGACACACGAGTACAGGAATGAGACTAAAGCACCAAGACCGAGGGAGCACACGAGGGCCCGTTCGGCCGAACCAGGTGGTTCGGGCGAACTGGCCAGTTCGGCCGAACCAGCCCGTTCGGCCGAACCAGGTGGTTCGGGCGAACTGGCCAGTTCGGCCGAACCAGCCCGTTCGGCCGAACCAGCCTGGCTGCCCCCCTTCGCGCACCTGCACGCTGGTTTGTACTTCTTCCCTCTGTCCATTTTTCCTGTGTTGTCACGTTTCGAAAATTTTGAACTATGAATGCCTCACATCATTTAAATGAAACGAACTCGGTATCTCGTTCATGACATGAATTTTGCCTCTTATTTATTTCGAACCAAGTACCTTTTGCCTATGAAAATAACTCATGATAGGAACCCCCTGATCTAGGTTGTTGATTGTTGTGATATGTCTCGATAAAACAACCAATTGTGTATTCCATCATTCGGGAGAATTTACATTTTGAAAACATAAAACTATACCCTATCCCTTAATCCTGTCCATAAATACCACTTGACACATATACTTGAGAGTTTACTCCTGAAACTTGTCTTGACTAGTACAATGTCTTGTCGAATTTTGAGTCCCTAGAGATGGTCACATTGTCTCAAATCCTTTGCAAGCAAATTGTCATCAGAGTATAGTAGAAGCCCTCATGCCTCAGTGATGCCCTGAAGAATAAAGGACTCGTGAAAGTCCAAATCAAAAAAAACAAAAGAGAGAAAGAAAAAGGAAAATTCCCAAAAAGGGAAGAGAATAGAAAAGGGGTCACGAGGCTGAGGACCGATATGAACTCTGCATCCTTAACTTGCAACCGACCAAGGGCAATGATGAACACTCTGGGAACCAATCTTCGGCTCGACAGAAATACATGACACGACGAGGCCACCACCTGAGAGACAAAGACAAATACAAAAGAGAGTGAGTGAGTAAAAAGGAGTGACTCCAGAGAGATGAGAGAAATGGGATGAAGGGACAAGGGTCATTTATTTGTGAAGACCAGAAAAAAAACCCCGAATGCAGGATGAGCAAGAGGATCTTATTGTAAGAGCCGTTCCGATTATCAACCGCCCAAGATTCAGGGACTAGCCACTACAAAACAAGTATGGAGAAAATTTTGGAATATTCAATATGCAACATTTATGTCATGAAAGAACCCTTACTTTAGTCTTGCTCATGTTTTAATTTCTTTACTCGGGATGAGCAAAGATCTAAGTTTGTGGGAGCTTGTTGGCGGTCGTTACAGACCGATTTCCGACCTCCAACCGAGTATAAAACAAACACAATACAGACACACACCATAGCTATAGGACTTATCACTGACTATTTCCACGAGTTTTGGTGATTGTCCATTGTGTAGGTACAAAATGGAGAAATACGTGCTGTAAGGGTCGGAAATGACCGTTTCGGCCAAACGACACGATTCGGCCACTTACCCCCCTTAGCCGTATACGAAATCGGGAAGCCATCCATGTCATCGACACTCAAGCAGCGACTGGGACGACACGTGGATGACTGCCACCTCATCGTGGGCCGGTCCAACCCGGAGCCAAGTACCAGGAGCAAGCCAGGAGGGCCCACAGGGCAGAGGTTGCACGGGGGAGCGCTACCAGGCCACAGGGCCCCGTTCGGGCGAATGGCCCACTTCGGCCGAACCGCCCCCAGGAGTCCACCGCCTTAGCAACCGCCTCGGCACCAAGGCGGTGCCACGTGCCCGTTCGGCCGAACACCCCGGTTCGGCCGAACCAGCCACTTCGGCCGAATGGCTCAGCACCTCCCCTGAGCAGCCTTGGCAGCTACTCCACTCCACTGTCCCTGCTTCCCTATAAATTGAGGGCTCCTTCACCTGCAAACACACACAACGCAAGAATAGAGTATAGATGAAGCACTGTTAGTTCTCCACTTGTATCAGTAGAAATAGGGAGAGAGGAGAGGTGAGCGTCCCGGAGAGGAGCCGGAGTGACGGCCCCTCTTCAAGCTGTACCTCTACGGATGCGGCTCTGCTTCGAGTAACATCTGGGTCTTCTCTGGTAACTCTTGTATCTCTCTCTGATTAATTGAGCATTCAGTTCTACTTTTATATGCTTGCTGGTTCTTCGTTCAATGCTTAGTTGTGTAGTATAATTGTATACTAGCTACTTAGCTAGTTTAGAATCGGTCCACTTCTCGTTCTCCGTGGAAATCGATACCTTGGAATACTCCGGGGTGAAAGCTACATCGGTATCCGTCCGCTTGCGGATTTATCTGTAGGCCGTAAGGAGTGCCAACAGTAGTTTTGTTTAAGTCTTTGTCTTGACTGGTTCTTCGATCTTGCTTAATACTGGAGGTGAATTGTCACCAAGAGTATTGACAAGGTTGCTTGCTCTTGCTAGCCGAGTAAGTAGTTGTTGACTAGTGTAGGAGTGGTTCCTAGACTAATCGGTGGCCTTAGTTTATTCCCGTCGCAACGGAGGCTGTAGCCGGGAGGTGGTGACAGCCCTTTCGGTCTTAGTAGCCCATCACGTTAGTTCCGGTCCGTAGGATTCCCCAGTTGGGAAATAGTGGCACCCCTTCTCATCCCTTTCTGTGTGTCCACCGGTTCCCTTGTCCCGAAGCAAGTATCTATTAGTTAACCCAGATCTCCTAGTGCTGGCTATGTAGCCGCTGTATCACTAAGCTAGAGTGAGGTAGATAAAGTATCCAGGAGTCCTCTATCTCTTCTCGTTGTCCTCCAAGCTATCTATCTCTTCTCTCCCTTACCTGAGTATCCCTTGAGCTGTGTGTCCGGTATATCCACTCCTATCAATACCGTTATCCCCTGTCTTGTCTAGTCGTGTACCCTCCTCTGATAGTCTCGAATATCTGTTCACTAGTAATCTTGCCAAAGCTTCCCTGCGGAAATATAAATTACGATACCTCGGGATACTCCCAGGTGAAGTGCTACAGCGGTGATTCTGTGCGCTTGCAGAATATTTCTATATTTTACTAAGCCATAAGGAAAACCACTGAAACACTCCTTACCCCAGTACCAGGATTCTCAATTCTGATATTGGATCGTAAGAAGTGACAACTCCAGCCCCCAAGCATGCGAGGGAGTTGGCCTGATTCTCTTAGAACGCGCCGAGTCGTCCTTCGGCTCCCAGCCTCCGAGCATGCGAGGGACATGGCCTGGTTCTCTTCGGAACGTGCCGAGTCGTCCTTCGGCGCCCAGCCCCCGAGCATGCGAGGGACTAGGCCTGGTTCTCTTGGAACGCGTCGAGTCGTCCTTCTACGCCTAGCCCCCGAGCATGTGAGGGACTTGGCCCGGTTCTCTTGGAACGCGCTGAGTCGAAGTGCGGTGCCCAGCCCCGAGTGTGCAAGGGTCGTTTGAAATGGAACGCGCCGAGTCGAACGCGCCGAGTCATTTGAAATGGAAACATATCCCGTCCGTGAATTTCGGATCCGGCGAATCGCGTATCGCCAATCCCGCGGATTCCGTCCGTTAGTTTCGGAGCCATTAGGTCAGGGGGGCACTGCATTATAAATACGCGACAGGGGACGCCGTCGTCGTCATTCCACCGTTGCACCGCACCCTTCGTCTTCCTCGCCTTGCTTTTTGCTCAGCCCGCCACTACGCCCAAGCGAGGTTCCCGAGGTTGAGTAGAAGTCGTAGATTGATCTCCATTGGCGAGCGCCTCCACTCCATCTTTCATCCATCCCTTGCTCCACCTACTCGAGCGAAGCCATGGCCGAGGAAGCTGCTGAGCGCGCCGCTATGGAGGCTCTAGCGGCGGCCGGAGTGCCGGCGAGCAGGAGGCGGCCTGGGGGAAGACGAAGATGACGATGGAGCGCCTGGAGGACATGACGAATGCGGTGTGCTCCCCCCGAAGGGCACCTTGTCATGGAGGCTTTCGGGGAAGGAGAGGAGGCCGTTCGAGAACACCGGCGAGATTGCCTTCTTCGCGCACTTTGTTGAGCGCGGATTCAGCACGCCGTCCGGTGATTTCTTCCACGGGCTGCTGCATTACTATGGTCTGGAGCTTTCTCATCTTAATCCCAATGGGATTTTTGATATTTCGTTCTTCATCTACCTCCGCGAGGCATTTCTTGGAATCGCCCCCATTTCCATCTTTGGCGGTACTTGTACCGTGTCAAGCGCATTGGGTCGGGGAACAAGGGAGACGACCCCACTCAGATTACCGGTGGGGCTGGTATTGCATTGCGCATGGGTAGGCAGAGGGATTATTTTGATCTGCAGCTAAACGACGGCCACAAGGATTGGCGTCGTGAGTGGTTCTACATGGTGGACCAGCCGCCTTTGCTGCCGAGCAGGACTGGTGTGGCGCCGAAGGAGGAGTCCTGGCGCGATCTTCCGGTCGGGGATGAGTGCAAAGGCATCTCCAATTTTATGGTGATGATTGCTGACTTGAAGCAGAAGGGCCTAACTGCCATGGCGGTGACGGTGTCGTTTGTGGCCCGGACCATCCAGCCGATCAAGTACCGGGTTCATACGGCGTACGAGTTCTCTGGTCGCGCCGACCCGACCCGGGAGACGTCCCGGGGGTTTGACTCGGATGAGGTAGTCAGGCGCGTGGGCACCATGATGAAAGGTGAAGTAAACAATCTTGATGCTCCGCGTCCTTTTTCGCTAAAGAATCCTCCGTCTGCGGTAAGGCCTCCATTCCGAGTTCTATTCCGTTTTCCTTGGTATTTTCTGCGTGCTATCTAAGCTTATGTTGCATTCTTGGTGCTAGGAGGTGACCAAGCGCTTCTTCTGCCCAGCACCGTTGCCTGAAGCGGACCCGGCATTGCGGCAGAAGGTGATGAGGCCGGAGGAGGCGAGGTATGACCGGCTTCCGGTCATTAAGGACTTGGAGGACTGGGTCTCTGAGGAACTCGGCTCCCCTCCAAGTTCAGGTGATGCTGCCGTTGTGGAGTCTGTGTCCACCGTTGCTCGTACCCGAGCTGTCACTCAAAAGTACTACGCGTCGCAGGCACAGATCGCGGCGGCCGAGTCACAGAAGAGGTCGGCGCAGGCACAGTCATCAGGTGCGCTGCGCGCGAAGAGGCACAGGACGGATCCTGCGCCGTCGGCCGGGGAAGATGCGGTTGCTTCCCCGGAGGTAGAAGATGGGGGTCGGGACCCCGATGCTGCCGCAGAGGTTGGTGTGGTGCGATCCCCCACACCATTGCTTTCGTCGGGGGACGGTCGGCCACCACGCCCAGCAGGCTTGTTCTTCAAGCGGTCGAGCAGGAGTAACAGGTTAGAGTCTGAACTCGGTTAAGTTGGTCGTGCTCGGGTCTTTTGGTGTCTTGAATCTTGATCGTTTGTTGTTTCTTGCTGTGATGCTTTCAGAAATGTGACCACTCTATCGGACACGTCGCGTACTCGGTCGGACAGTTGTGGTGACTTGGGGGACTCCGTGTCCTAGGACCCGCCTGCAACGGAGCTGGTTTCGGCCCAGGTGGAGTCGCCGATCTCAGCAGCGGGAGGCGCCACCGGTGGAACGGACTCGGCGGCCGTGGTGAATGTGACCGCTGCATCGGGGATCGGTTCCAGTGCTCGGCCTGACGAGGAGGACTCGGACATGCCGAATCTTGAGGATGACGCGCTCCCAGAACAGTGTGCCGAGCCAGAAGGCGAAGAAGAGGAGGTACTGAGCCGCCGAGAGAGCTTTAAGCGCATCGCCGAGGCGAACAAGGCGGCGCTCGAACGGATCCGCAGCTCGTCAGGCTCGATGCTGGAGGATATGGAGGTAAGTCTTCTGACTACGAGATTGGTATTCTTTGTCTTTGTTGCTTAAGCTTTGAATTGTGCAGGTGCTGATGTCCGGGACCGTGGAGAGCACACGGTTGATGTTTGTGGCTGAGGACGAGTACCTGGAGTTGCAAGAGCTCAGAACCTGTCACACCCAGGTTTACACAGAAACCCGAATGCTACTATATGTATGCCCAGGAAGTCCACAGAACACATATAGTTAACAAATATGATAAACAGAGTACATATGCTTGAATAAAAATAGTTTTACATCAGAGTTTACCTAAAACACAGCGAAAGTCTAACTCTCTCAACAGGTAGAGCCTCAAGTCCACAGGGACACCGACTGGTTGACCACAGCTCAGTAGTACGGAAGATCCTCAAGAAACTTCATCTGTTACCCATCCAGGGTTTTGTTGAATAATAGCAAGCGTAAGTAAATGTCTTACTTAGCAAGTATAGCACGGGTTATGAAGGCTCAAAAAGGCTAGACACGGCTGAACTGCATTAGCACTTTTAGTTGGTTCGTTTTAACATTATCCAGGTTACTATAAGTGAATAAAATCCAGTTAAACCCAATTAATGAAGTATAAGTGACATTAAGCATAAATAAACATCATCTTCTAATGAAAAAAAGGATCCAGGCCGCTCGTGACCTTGAGCAAGGCTATCATGATAGATTTACAATCTGTAGAGGTTTCGCCCTTTACCCACCAGTCTCGTAAAAGTTCAAAGGAACTTTGCACCCAACCACGCGGAGGTGGATCAGACCTCACAAACCACACTTCCGTGGTGTGATCGCATAGGGATGCTACGAGGCTTTTCACAAGACACCCTAACAAGACAGTAGCCGCTGGGGTACTATAAGGTGGTGAGTCCTTAGGCACCGAGATTGACGTACGCCTACGGAGTCCACCGTAAGGCGGTCGATGGCGTCTAGAGCGCGGGAATCCACCCAACAATGCGAATGTGCGGAGTTCTCAATTCCTGAGACTCCCAACATGGGACTGGGTCTAACGAGACCTAGCCGACGGGGCTACCGTCCTCGGTGGAATCGGGAAAACACCCCGCGCCTTGCCTCCCACAACGCCGTCGGCCCGTCGGTAACCACTGCCAAGCTAGAGCTGTACAAGCTACTTGTCCAAGACTAGAGCCATTATAGTTCTGGCGGTGGTGACAGGCTCCTGGGTTGCCGCTTTAAGAACCGGTCCTTAATGGGATACACTAGAGCAAAGCACACAACACATGCTCTAGCTCCCACATCCATGTTGCTAAAACGCCAGTTTTAACATTAAAGTTGAAGTGGACCATTAATACAAGTTTAACAGTTAAATAAAGGTGACAGTAGTTGCGCATAGCAAAGATTCTACCCATATGCATAATCCCGGGGAAAATCAAGGACAGGATAAATAAAACAAGGTACAACCTTAGAGGTACATCAAATTAGACACATGCATGTATGAAATAAATGATTAAAGGTGTGTAGGTAGCAAGGATTATCCGTGCTATAACTTGCCTCAAATCCAGTATATTTACTCATAGTCTTCAGCTCTTGATCTTGAAATATCTCGAACGGCCTTCCTCTACTCGCAACAATCATCGAGCACAACAAGCAGCTAAACAAGCAAGCAAACAATATACAACTAAGAACAGTACACCAATCAAAGGAAAAACTTTAAAAGAGCGTGCTAAAGGGTAGGGCTTGGTTCGATGATCACGTGAGCGCAAGAATCGCTGAAAACGGAGCAACGGTTGAAAAGATACAACTATCGGAAGATTTGTATTTAATGAAGGACTATAAGCTTTATTTACTTTAATTTAAATAAAACCATGTATAAATGATGAATACAAATTATATTTTAACCTCCAGAAAAGACGAAGTAAACTTAGTCATATTTTAACTGTAAATGTTCAAGTACAAATTACTCCAATTAAAATATTAAATTAAAATAAAATATGTGAGAGCATATAATCGAATACTTTATGAACCGTGTTGAACTAATCAGTATTATGATAGAAACATATTTATGTTGATATTAACCACATTAATATTCATCATTTATGAAAAGCCGAAGTTTAACTCTAGGTTGCTTTTAATTATTAGAAAGAGATATTTAAGTAAACATTAATCAATTTAATTTCACTTTACAAGAACTGAGATGAAACTTAATTATATTTTATTCAGAAAATTAATTAAATAAATATTAATCATGTAAACATTAATATAGAAAACCGGAGTATGACCTTAGTTAGTTTTTTATTAGAGAAATGCATTGAAATAACCTTTAATCAAATTAATGTTAAATAAAATTCAGAAACATGGTTTATGGTAAATGACAATGCTAATTTGTAGTTTGGATTGATAGGAATCTAACGCAACAAGAATGGATTAAAACGGAGTTAAAACGCGGATTTTATTGAGAAAACAAGGTTGTAGGGACCTATACGTAATTAATCATAAACTTCAGGGGCTAGCAAAAGATTTTCGCGAGACACACCAAACAGTGCCCGCAAAATCGGCAAAGTCTGGGGTTAGATCCGATAAAAGGCTCGGGTTGGGTTTATGTGCAGAAGTTTAATTGTTCCAGGGGGTTTTCCGAGAAAGGTGCAAGACACAAGAAGTGGATCTAAATTTACGTGATTTCTCGGGGACCCAAACGCAAAATGTCCATCTTCATTGGGACAGAACAGAGGCGCTCGACGGCGGCTCTGCTCGTCCTGCTCGCCGGCGCTACGGTGGTATAGGGCGGCCGCTAGCTGGAGCATCGGAGTGACGCGGGATAGGAGATCGCGGGGAGGCTGCTCACCACGGGTGGAGGTCGGCGGTGACGGCGGGAAATTGGCCCGCGGCGGCGACGGTGACCAGCAGCGGGGTGCTCGCGTCGGCGGCGAACTCCGGCGGACCACCGGCGACGAGAAGGGGCGGAGGTGATGCTGCTCGTCGAGGGGAACATCCTGGCGGCCTCGGTTTTTGCTAGGGGTGATCGAGGCGGCCAGATTCCATGGCCCATCCCCGGCGGCGAGAGCTTCTCGGGGCGGGGCTCCTTCGCTAGTCGGGGAGGGGCGGTGCCCGCGCTTCAGCTCGTCGTGGTGAACATCGTGGCGCCTTTGGCACACCTCGACGACAACCGAAGCGGCGGACGCCATGGCGGCCGGCGGCTTGGCTCGACGGCGAGCTCGCACGGCGGCGGCGCTGCGCGGGTGGCAGAGGCGAAGGAGGAGGGAGCGGCAGTGGTGGTGCGGAGCGGCGGGCGGCCGGCGTGCTATGTAGGGCTGAGGGGGGTGCGGCTGTAGTCGGACGCCGAGGTGGCACAACCGCCAAGGTGGCGCGGCACGCACGCCAAGACTGGGCGGCGGCGGCGTACAGTGCCTAGCGTAGGGAGGAAACGGTGGGCTGGCATTGGGCCGAGAGCTGAGTTGGGCCGGGACGCAGGCTGGCGGCCCAACCGAGGAAAGGGAGCGGGACGAGCTGTGCGCGCGGGTGGCGAGCTGGGCTGGGCCGCGGCTTGCGGACTGGGCCGGCCGAAGGGAAAAACGAAGGAGAGCAGCTGGGCCGAGAGGAGGCGAAGCCAACTCAGTTTGAGCGCGAGCGCTATTGGGCCAGCTGAAGGAAAAGAGGGTGCTGGGCTGAGCTGACTCGGGAGAGAAAGAAAAAGGAGCAAGAGCGAACCGGGGAAAAAGTTCAGGGTGCGAAAAGGAACTATAGGCTAAACAACTTTTCTATAGCTCAAAACAAAGCGATTCAAACTCGAATTTAAATCAGATTTCAATTCCGTTTGAACTACACACAACCAAAACTCAATGCGGCCAGCATGAATGCATCACACTTAAAATTTAAACCTATGTTGCTTTAATTTAATTTAGAAAATAAAATTTTCCTATACAAAATTCCCTGTAAATTTTATAAAGCTTGGAAAATTTTAGAAAATTGAGAAAACTATTGTATTAATTATGTTAAAAATTCACAGACCAAAATTCGAAAATTTTGGGGTGTGACAGAACCCGGGTCCGCACCATTGCCAGTGAGGCTCGTGGTGTTGCCATTCAGAAGGACTCGGACGTGGAGGGCCTGGCGCGGCTCAACCAGGACCTCGTCGCCCAGCTGGAGGCGGCCAACACCAGTAGGCATTCCTTTGTAGAAGTACTCTGACTTTGGCAGCGTTGCATTTTATCTTGCTTGTTCTGTGTTCTCAGGTCATGCCAAAGAGATGGAGCGCGTCCAGGGTCGTCTTGCGACAATGGACCAGAAGTTCAAGGAGGTGACGGCCGTGCTGTCGGGAGAGGGACGCCGAGCTGAAGCGTGCCCTAGAAAGTGAGCGGAGGCCTGTGCGGCGTCGACTTGAGTTTTCGACTTGTACTGATCATGAGGCCATAACACTTGGTTATGGGTGGTTCTGCTATGCAGGTCATGCCCGCGAGAAGAAGATCCTGGAGGAGAACGTCTTGAAGCCAGAACAGGAGATACAGGAGCTCGTCGGCGCGCACAGCCGAGCTCTGGGCGCCCACAATGTCGCTATGACTGGTAAGAGTTGCTTCCAAGTTCAATTCCTTTTTCAGCATTCGTGATGCTGAACTTATTTGATCCAACCCGTGTACATATGCAGAGGCTGCTGGTCGGTATGAAGACCTGGCTCAGGCGGCCGTGTTTGCCTGCAATCAGATCCAAATCCCTGGCGATCGGCCCGCGGTGCCACTTGTGGAACGGCTGCAACACCTGCCGAGGTACTCAAGGGGGATGGCAACGGAGACTACCAAGTACGCGGTTAGGAACACGCTGGCTCTTGTTCGCTCATACCATCCGGACCTCGACCTTGAAGACATCCGTGATGGGTACCATCCGAGCTTGTCGGAGCAGCAGTTTGAGGACCTAGCTACATCCTTTGCCGGCTTGGTAATTGACATGGTTCACGGCATTGTCGAGGTGACCGGCGTGTAACCTGCTTAGAGAGAGAGGAGAGGAAAAACATGTAGTATTTGACAGACTTTTGTGTAATAAGTACTACTTTCTAAGCTTATAGCTCTTGTTGCCAATTCTGTTGGAATTTGCTAATCGTTGTCACTTCACCATTGTCATGACTCGTGCTAAGGACTGGGGCGGCGAACTGCCTGGAGCTCTCGTGGAGGCAGCTCTCCAACATGCTATGATGCTCTGCATGGAGGCTTAGTCGTAGGCAGGGTCCTCGGCCGAGTACTTTCGCATGAGTTTAGATTCTGGTTATAGTGAGTCGGACTTGCCGGTTTAGTTTGTTACTTCGTAGGTAACTTTACTGGAGGACGAGCACGTGGCATTCATGGGAGAATTGGTGCAAATGTATTGGTTGGAGAGCACAGAATTCAAGTGAAGAAACTTTATTGAATAATGAAATAACAGGGTAAAGATACATAGTTGTATTTTGGACTAAGGATAAAACTTAGTGAGATGCTGGATGTTCCAGACATTTGGCACTGGATTGCCGTCAGCCCATTCTAGGCGGTAGGTTCCTGGAGATACCACTTCCTTGACGATGAAGGGACCTTCCCATGGCGCAGATAGCTTGTGTTGTCCTGCCGAGCTCATGACTTGGTGTAGAGCGAGGTCACCCATGCTTAGAGAGCGTTCCTTGATGTTTCTGTCGTGATACCGGCATATCTACTGCTCATGGCGCGCGTGCCGAGTTAAGGCACAGAGCCTATGTTCCTCTAGCACGTCGACGTCGACCTGTCGACTAGACTCGGCTTCTCCCTCCTTGTAGTTCTTGACACACGGTGCGCTGAATGCGAGGTCGGCTGGTAATACAGCTTCCGATCCGTAGACCATGAAGAAAGGTGAATATCCGGTTGCTCTGCTTCTTTGGGTACGAAGGCCCCATACCACGTGTGGTACTTCTTTGGCCCAGCGGCCTGCGCGTTGGTTTAGTGCATCGTAGATTTCTTTCTTGAGGGCGTCTAGGACCATGCCATTTGCCCATTCGACCTGTCCGTTGCACCGTGGGTGAGCTGAAGATGAGTAGTAGACATCGATCAAGCTGTCTTGGCAGAAATCCCAGAACTCGTGCCCTGTGAACTGGGAGCCGAGGTCGGTAATGATCCGATTTGGCACTCCGAAGCGGTGCATTATTTCTTCGATGAAGGCCGCTCCCATAGCTGACTTGGTGTCGGTGACGACCTTATACTCAATCCATTTGGTGAAGTTGTTGTAACGCCCGCGTTTTACTCTCTGGGAAAATCACCAAATAAATCACCCGATGAAAATCTTTTCAAAATCTTTTACCGCCGAGCTCCCGCTTCCACCAAAAGCCCTCCCACTTTGATATCACCGCCCCCTCTTTTTCTGTCCCACCTCGTGTCGACCGCTCTCGGGTCGACCGCCAGGCCCGTTCGTCGCTGGCCAACCGCCGTCGACCGCCTGTCGGCTTTTTTTTTTTACTAGAGGCAGTAGGGGAAGCCCCTACCTATTTTTTTAATTTTCGTTATTCCAAACCCAGTTAATTCGCTCCCACAGGGAGTCGAACCTGGGTCTGCAGGGTGCTACTCAGGTGCTATAACCACTAGGCTTTCCGCCGTGAATCCCGCCGTCTCTCCCCTTTTCTTTCCCCCCTCCTTTCTTTCTTTCCTTCCTCCTCTGTTTTACCCGGCGCCGAGCGCCCTGCTCTGCTCATCGCCGACCACCCCCCTCTCCTGCACCACGCTTACACACCACCGGCCGACCCCACCACCTGTTTCGCCTGCACCGGCCACCCGCCTCCCCGTCGCTGTGCTTCTGCATAGCGTTGCCGTGCCACCCGTCCCTGCCCCGACGCAGTGCACGCATGCCACGCCACCCCGTCCCGATGCAGGCGACGCCGAGGACACCATCACTGCGCTGACCACGCGAGCCGCCGTTGCACCGCCTCACCCTTGCCGTGCGGACCACCGCTACACCGTCGCAGCCGTACCTCACTGCAGCGCCGCCCACGCGAACTCACTGCCGATCGCGCGTCCGCCGCTGACACTGCGTCGACCCACCGCACTCGTCGTCGCCGGCCACGGCCACCCTGCTGCTGCCGTGCCCCCCCCACCGCTCTGCCGCAGCCGTACCACACTATCGTGTCCGCCGCCGCGCCGCTGCTGCACCGACCACGGCGTTGCCGTGCCGCCCACCGCGCCACGCCCCGGCCCCGCCGCAGTCCCACCGCCGCACGCTCGCCGTCCCGTCACACCACTCCGCGACGAGCACAGCGTCACACTGCTCCGCCACAGTGCCGCCCTCGCTCCCCGTGCCACCGACCGCACCAGCCGCCTTCAATTTCGCGCCACCGGCCACCATAGCCGCCCGCCGAGCCCCTCTCGTCGGCTGCCTCCTCAGGCCCTGCTCCACACCTATAAAAGGGCCCCCAGGCATCTCCTTCACCACCTCACACTCGCCCGCCACCCCAATCGCCTCCACCGCCGCCGCAGCGCCGCCACCACACAAGCCATTGCCGCCGCCGCCACTGCTCTCGTGGGCAGGCCGCCTCGCCGCACCACTGCCTAGGGTAAGGGCACGGGTAGACTCGCCATCCACTCCTCTCCCTTTTCCCCCTAACCCCGGCCGCAACTGCCGCTCCAGTTGTCGGCGATTTCGCCGCCGTCGCCGCCGATCCCCCCTCTCTCTCTCTCTCTCTCTTTTTCTCGAGGAAGAAGGGCATTTTGCCCATAACCCGCTGCAGAATATCATAATCAACCCACAGTCCAAACTACAGAACCCTCTCTCTCTGATCTTTCGCCAGGGACCCCCTGACCTTTTCGGTATTCACAGTTAGGTCCTTATTCCTTTAAACAACCCCTAAACCCCCACTAAACTCATCATTTCATGCGCCAAATTAATCCTGTTTCACCCAAACTCCACCACTATGTTTACCAGTATATTTCCGCCAATCCATTCAGTCCATATCCAAAAATAACCATGTCATCACCATCACTCTTTCTCTGTTCTTTCTTTCGGAGCTCAGCAAAAACTTTATTTCTTTTATTTATTGTGTTTTTGTTTGTGTGTGCCGTAGACTCTGATGTGAACGAGGAAGGACTCGAGGAGGAGCAGGATTACGAGCAGGAGCTTGGAGACCAAGACCCCGGGCAGGAATCCCCCGAGGGTTGGGAGAATGGCAAGTGCAATCCCACCCTTTGATGCATACTGTTGTCCCAGTTTTTATAAACACACTTGTCCTAGTTTTTATAAACACAACCTATGGCCTGTTTTATAAAACTTGCATGATTTACTACTAAACCCGGTTGGATAGCCATTCCTTGATTGCTATGACTGTTTCCTTGACAACCTAGA
This sequence comes from Echinochloa crus-galli, assembly GCA_900205405.1. Lineage (NCBI taxonomy): Eukaryota > Viridiplantae > Streptophyta > Magnoliopsida > Poales > Poaceae > Echinochloa > Echinochloa crus-galli. Next base: position 294,389 of record OAMR01000939.1, read on the forward strand.
TTAATGTTTGAATAGGACAATGCTCTGTTTGAATGTTAGTCACTGCTAGAAATGCTTAGGACTATCTTACTGTTATACTCTCCATTACAACCACTTGGTGTTTATAAAAGCAACCGTGTGCGTGCTTTAAAATAAAAGAGATGGATTTTGTGAATAAAATGTGTATCCGCGTGGGATGAGACATACAGTATTTCTTGTGTGAAATACCGAGGTGAGCTCGAGCCTTTGTGGTTGACCATGGTGGGAGTTGTCTATCCTGTCACAATTTTTGGGATGATGTTGATGTGTCATCTAGCCTAACCCATTTTATTGTACCACCACTCGACCGTTGTATGTGGCAACGGCCTAGCATGAATCCCACTAGTTAAGCTGTTGGTTATGTGGTGTGTTGGTGAGCAACAGAGGGCCATGGAACTGGGGATACGGTCTATGTGAGGTATGCCCCTGGGTAGAACCTCACTGGTAGGTTGCAGACCCCCTGGTCGTGTCTGTGGTAACTTGTCAGTTTAGCTATGGTGGGTAATGGCTTTGATGGATCTGCACTGACACTAAGGTATTCATGTTGTGGTACCCTACTTGTGGTTGTGTACACCTCTGCAGAGTTAAAACCTATCCGGATAGCCGTGTCCACGGTAATGGGCGAGTTACGGCTTGGTCACTTCACTAGTCCCCTGGTTTTGGTGTAAGAATATGTATGGTAAATGTTGAGTTGAGAAAAGATGTTGGCATAGGCTATGACAGATGGGGAATCTGGTAGCGTTAAAATATTGTGAGAAAGACAATTATGTTTATTGATGCAACTAAAAGAAATGTTTGTGAAAACCTTTTGTAAAATAAACCCTTGCATGTGTAAAATTAGCTTTGCTGCAAAATAATCCATGAACCTGTCCTTGATTATATTTCTTTGCATGCTTCTGTTATATCCCTTCCGTGGATGTGGTTGTGCTTGCTGAGTACGTATGTACTCACCCTTGCTTATTTTGTTACAGAGGTCGACCCGGACTTTGTGCCTGAGGACGTTGTTTAGGGGGTTCGTTCTTCACCCAACCTTTGGCTGTGTGTTATGGTCACCCGCTTGAAACCGCATGGATTTCCACCTTGATGAAGACCTCTTGTTTGTCAACCTTTTTATCTGGAGTCTAGGTTTAGTCCTGTTTGTAGTGGCCCTGCAGTGCCACCGTTACCCGTAATGTTGTTTAAGTACTGAACCATCTGTTGTAATAATGTGAACCAGCATCCTGGGACTGGTATTTGTATCACATTAAGTTCTCTCTTTCGAGGGGACGCTTCTCTTGTCCACCGCGACGAGTAGGTGCTTGAATCCGCCTTGGGCTGGCTTAAACGGCCCCTCGTTGTCTAGCCCCCATACTGCGAAGGGCCAGGATGGTGGGATGGTGCGTAGCGCCTGAGTCGGTAGGTGCTTTTGCTTCTGGAAGAACTGGCACCCGACACAACGCTGGACAAGTTCCTTTGCGTCGGAGACCGCTGTAGGACAGAAGAACCAGGATCTGTAGATCTTGCCAACCAGTGTTTTAGCTGCTGCATGATTGCTGCATGCACCCGAGTGTACTTCGTGCAGTAGTGCCAGGCCTTCGCTGCGTAGGATTCACTTCATGAGTACTCATGAGGATGCTGCTTTTCTGTAGAGTTCCGAGCCGATGACCACGTAGTTGGCGCTTCGCCGGCTGAGCTGCTCGAGGACGACCTTGTCTACCTTGAGCTTGCCTTCTATAGTCATATGGTCGTTCTTCACGAACGTGATGAGAGGTTCATGCCAATCTTCTTCTGCTTTTGGAGGAGCCGCGACTGCGGCGATGACCTGGTCGGCAGTGGTTGTAGGTTCGCCTTCGTCCATTAGTTTGATGGACAGCTTTCGTAGATCTTGCACGAACACACCAGCGGGTACTTGGGATCGCTTGGATCCAAGTTTGGACAAGACATCGGCGGTGACATTCTCTTTGCGTGGCACATGGCGGCATTCCAGCCCGTAGAAGTGGGCTTCTAGCTTCCGAACTTCCGCACAGTAGGCTTCCATCGTTTCTTTGGAACACTCCCATTTCTTGTTGACTTGCTCGACTACTACCTTTGAATCTCCAAAGCATAGGAGGCGCTTGATGCCGAGGGTAATGGCTATCCTTAACCCGTGGATCAGCACTTCATACTCAACGCCGTTGTTTGTCGCCTTGTAATGGATCTGCAGCACGTACTTGAGGTGCTTGCCTTCTGGTGATATAGATAGTACTCCCGTGCCGGCTCCTTCGAGGTTCAGGGCACCATCAAAGTACATGGTCCAGTGCTCAGGTGGCTCGGTGGGTGTAGGCGCCTGGAGTTCTCTCCACTCGGCTAGGAAGTCGACCAAAACTTGTGATTTGATGGACTGTCTTGACCTGAAGGTGATGTCGAAGCTTCCGAGTTCTACCGCCCATTTGACGACTCGGCCGTTGATGTCGCAGTTGTGGAGAATTTCGCCGAGTGGGAAGTTGGATACCACGTGTATGGGGTGAGCTTGGAAGTAGTGGTGCAGCTTCCTTGAGCAGATCAAGAGCGTGTAGAGTAGCTTTTGTGGGTGCTGGTACCGGATTTTTGACTCGGCCAACACTTCGCTGACGTAATACACCGGTCTCTGAACCGGGTAGGAGTGTCCGTCTTCTTGGCGCTCCACGACCAGGGCTATGCTTACCACATTGGTGGTTGCTGCTATGTATAGCAGGAGGGGTTCGTCTTTCTTCGGCTCGGCGAACACCGGCGGGGTGGCGAGGAATTGTTTTAGGTCGGCCAATGCTTGGTCGGCTTCTCGCGTCCACTCAAACTCGTCGGCCTTCTTCAAGAGCTTGCTGATGAACTGGCTTAGGGCTGCCATCATCCCTGTCAGCTTCATTATTTCTTTCTTGTTCTTGGGAGGCGGCAGATTCTGTATCACCGCGATCTTGGTCGGATTAGCCTCTATGCCCTGCTGGCTTACCAGGAACCTCAAGAGTTTGCCTGAGGGGACCCCAAAGACGCACTTGGTCGAGTTTAGCTTCTATCTGTAGCGGTGAAAGTTGTTGAACATCTCTTTGAGTTCGGTGATTAGGGTATCTGGGTCGTAGGTCTTGACCACGACATCGTCGACGTAAGCTTCAGCATTACGCCCCATCTGAGTATCCACGCAACCCTGGATTGCCTTCTGGTACGTCGCTCCGGCATTCTTGAGGCTGAAGGTCATTGTTTTGTAGCAATATATGCCGTGAAGCGTGATAAACGCCGTTTTGTCTTGGTCAGCCGGGTTGAGGGCTATCTGGTGATAGCCAGAATAACAGTCGAGGAAGGAGAGTAGTAGACACCCAGCCATTGAATCGACAACCTGGTCGATACGGGGAAGAGGGAAGGAGTCCTTAGGGCAGTGTTTGTTGAGATCGGTATAATCAATGCACATTCTCCATTCACCGGTTTCCTTCTTTACAAGTACAGGATTTGCAAGCCATTCGGGGTGCATGCACTCCGAATGAAACCGGCTGCTAGGAGCTTATTCAACTCTACCCTAATGGCCTCCTTGCGATCTTGTGCGAACCGTCGAAGCTTCTGCTTGACCAGCTTGGCGTGCTCAACCTTCTCCCTTGGAACTCCGGGCATATCCAAGGGTTTCCACGCGAATATGTCCCAGTTGTCCCGTAGGAAGGAGGTGAGCACACTTTCCTATTTGGGGGACATGCCTTGGCCTACCAGCGCCGTCTTGCTGGGGTCGTCGCTGAAGAGGGAGATCTGCGTCTGGCTCGAGCGCTATCATCGTTTCGTCTTGCTCCGGCACCTTGCAGTCGGCGGGTGGGTTGGTCTTGGCCTCGCTTGCGAGGAGCATGCTGTTGCCGAGTTGTCGCGAGAGCTCGGCAAGGCGTAAAGCTTCTCCATCACACTCATACGACGTCTTGATGTCGCCCCTAACGCTAATGACCCCGTTCGGGGCCGGCATCTTCATCACCAAGTAGGTGTGGTTGGGGATTGCCATGAAGCGAGCCAGCATGGGCCGCCCAAAGATGGCGTGATAGGAGATGCCAAAGTCGGCGACCTCGAAGTGCAGGAACTCGGTGCGGTAGTTATCGGGCATGCCGAAGGTGACCGGCAGGGTGCCTCACCCTACTGGGTAGGCCGCCTTGCTTGGGATGACGACGTAGAATGGGTGGTCAGAGCCTTGGAGCCTGCTGTAGTTGAATCTCATGTCGTTCAGAGTCCTGGTGAAGATGATGTTGAGTGCGCTGCCTCCGTCAAATAGTACCTTAGTCAGGAGGACTCTATCAACAACCGGGTTGACGATCAACGGCTATGAGCCTGGTTTAGGCAAGTGGACCCAATGATCCCTCCTGCTGAAGGTGATCGGAGTTTCTGACCACCTAAGGTACTTGATACCCATGGTGCCCACGAGATTTATCTCGCGGCTGTGGAGCTTCTTCTTCCTTTTGTCGCGGAATGCGTCGGATCCTCCCAGGATCACGTTGACCTGGCGGTCGGCGCGTTGAAAGTTGCCGCGCTGCTCATCTGCAGCGGCGGCGTCTGGGCCCGGGCGGCGAGCGTCGCCATCCGGTGCTCTGTCATCACGGCGGCGGTCGTTGCGGTGGTCGAAGCGGCGATCATTGCGGCGGTCGCCGTCTCTTCTGTCACCGCGGTTGTTGTTGAAGCACGGCTTTTTCGGCGCCGGGGGGGCGCCGAGTTCCTTTTTCAGGGTCCAGCAGTCCCTGAACGAGTGCTTCGCGTCCTTGTGGAGAGGACACGACTCGTTTAGACAGGCGAGCTGCTTGGGTTGGAGTCGTGACTCCACGCGGCCTTCGCCTTCTGCAACGGTTGCGACATCAGGCCTGCTACGTCTGTTGCGTGTTGGTTCTGCCTTCTTTTGCTCGGCCGGCGGGCAGTCGTGGTCTTTGTCTCTCCGGTCTCTGCCCTGAACTGAGCTAGCTCGGCTGCGTCGGCTTTAGCTTCCTCCTCGACCACCTTCATCATCTCCTCAACTGTCTTGGGGTCTTTCTTGAACAGGTTGCGGAAGACGTCCTTGTCGTACAATCCGCGTCGGAAGGCGTCTATGACGTCCCTCTCTTCGACGTCTATAAGCTTGTTACAGTTGTCGAAGAACTGGTTGGTGTAGTCTCGAAGACTTTCACCCCTGTTTTTGGCATACTAGATCCAGATCGAACCTAGTGCCCGGCCGAGTGTAGGTGGCCTGATAGTTTTCTGTGAACACCTTGCAGAGCTGTGCCCAGCTGTCAATGGATTGTTCCGGATGCCCTGAGAGGCATAGGAGCGCCGCTTTCCCTAGCATGACCGGGAAGTAGGCTGCTGCCTGGTCGGTGCTGCCGCGTGCGGCTTTGACCGCCGTGATGTAAGTTTGGTTCCAGAGCTTGGGGTCAGAGCGGCCGTCGAACTTCTCGACCATGGCCGGTTTGAAGGTATCTGGCCATGGGACCTGGCGTAGCCGCTTGGTGAGAGCCTGAAAGCCTTCGATCTCGAAGTCGTCCTCGCTGAAGCTGCCGTTGCCGCCGCCGTGACGGCAGTCAAGGGCTCTGGGTGAGCCGTAGCAGCGGTCATATTGGTCGCGTTCGTCGAGCTCGCGGTGTGCGCGGTGATCGTCGACATCGGAGTACTCGGAGTAGTTTGCTTGGTGTCCAGGTCGGCCGAAGTCCCGATCATTTCGCTCTCGGCGTTCCATCTCCGCGGCAACGCATTCACGATGCCTCTTGTCAAGTTCTTCTCGCACATCGCGGTCAGACCTACGTAGCCGGTCGCGGAGGTCGCCGTCATTACGGCGGTGATTACGTCGCCTGTTACCACCGTCACGGCGGTTCCGAGGGTGCCTGCCCTCGGACTCGTCCGGCTGGTGGTCGGTCGTGTGTTCCTGATCAACCTCCTCTTGGATGACATTTAGAGTTGGAGATCTATGCCGGCGCCTGCCTCGGTCAGATCTGCTATACTCGGTCCTGCGGGAACTCGATCTGCTCGAGTGTTGTAACACCCTAAAATAGCATATTTAAAAATTTTCAGTAATTAATTGATTATTTAATGCCATGCTCATAATTATAATTAATATAGTGTAAAAAAATAATTTCTGAAAATTAAAAACAAATATAAGGTGTAGAAACATTTTTTGTTGCATTCATGCTGCTGCATTGAGTTTTGTATTGCTTGTGGTTAAAAAGAGAGTTTAAATTTATTTAAATTCGAATTTGAATCACCTTGTTTGGAGCCCTAGAATAGTTACTTACGAAAGAGTTCGCTTTCGGTCCTTGAACTCTCTGCCTCAGCCTGTTTTCTCCCCCTTTTTCTCTTCTTCCCGAGCCGGGCCAAGTCTTCCCAGCTCGGCCCAACCCACCTCGCCTTCCCCGCGTGGCCCACTCTCCCCCCAGAGTCGAAAGTTCATTTCTACTCCATCTACTTTTCCACCGTCGTCGTCGTCGATTGCTCGACGGGCACTCGACCAGGCGCTTCGCAAGAAGGTAACGAGCGTGACCAAGCCATCCACAACCTTAGTCCTGCCTTGATTAGCGCTAAATGCTCGTCGTTCTTTGCTCCGGCGGCCAGATCTGCCTTGCCTCGTCGGCCACCGTCTCCGCTGCCCCGTCGACGTCGTGATCACTCCTGGTGAGCTCTCCATCTTCTCCAGGTGCCGTAGGACGAAACCGCGTCTCCACCCGAGCCCCGTATCGCATACTCCGACCTCACCGGAGCTCCACCCCCGCCGGCCGCCGCCGCACACCACCCACATCACCTCCCCGCCGTCGAGACCTCCCTAGGTGAACTCGCCGCACCACCAGCTCCCTCCCCGACCAAACCCCGAGGAAAACCGAGCCCCCTAGCCCTGGATCGATCTCGCTCCAGCGAGCCTCCGCCGCGGCCATGGGCGGCGCCGCCGCCCCCGTCGTCGCCGTCGACCCCCTTTAACCCAGATCCAATCTCCACCATCAGATCCACATCCGACGGCCCCCGTCGCGCCCCACCCCAAGTCAAACAAACCTATACCGGTCAGCGCCGGTAACATTTGTTAAAGAGACCCTCGGTTTTACTCAAATTAACCCGCCGTCCACACTAGCGTAAAAGAAATTACACATAGGTCCTGTTTTTCACGAAACACCCCCTATGCTTTCAAATATTCCAACCCGCAGTCCAGAGCTTGCTTCTTTTGCAAGTTAGCCCTCGGTTTTTAATACGTAATTGCGTATAGGTCCTCGGTTTTTCACAAATAAGCCCCTGGAAGTTTCTGAAACTTGCCAGCAAGCCCCTGAACCTTAGAAACGCCATATCTCTCTCGTTTTAGCTCCGATTAGTGTGATTCTCACGCCCACGTGTTCGTAGCAAAGCGTAGAATATTTCTAGAACCTTCTTTTGTTCTGTTTCTACTGTTTGGTGTACTGTTTCTAATAGAATACTTTGTTTGCATGTATTGGCTTGTGTGGATGCTTGTGTGGTGATTCGTGTCCAGTCGGTGAGCCGTTGGCGTTGGACTTTGAGTACGAGGACTTTCAGGAGCCGGACTCACAGCAACAGCAGCACTTTGAGGAAGGCAAGTTGTAGCACGGACAATCCTTGCTACCTACCCACTTGTATTTAATCTTTTATTTCATACATGCATGTGTCTAAATTGATGTATCCTTTAAGGTGGTACCTAGCTTTTACTTATCCTGTCCTTGTTACCTTGCGTTTATGCATATGGGTAGAACTTTGCTATGCGCAGCTACTGTCACCTTTACTTAATTGTTAATTTTGATATAATGGTTGACTTCAACTTTAATGTTAAAACTTGCTTTTTAGCAACATGGATCGGTGTCGGACCTTAGGACCGGCAATCCACCTGGGGGTACCCGAGTGGTTGATTTGTAGGAGGAGCGATCGATGAACTAGTGACTTGATGGTACACAAGAGGCACTGATTTAGACAGGTTCGGGCTACCCGGAGGTATAATACCCTACGTCCTTTGTCGGTGGTTGTATTGTATTGCTGTTGTGATGCGTGATACGCGATACCCGCATGGGGATGCCCTAGACCGCTTTATATTGGGTAGCGGGCTAGGGTTTACAAGTCGGTTTCCATCTAAACCTACTTGGTTCCGACCAGGACTCTAGCCCGGGTCGGTTACAATTGGAATATCCCTAGATATCCGGACGACTTGCTCGTCAAATCTTCATCAACTTGTCCATCATGTCGGGGAGCCCGTATGGGCCGCCTAGGGGTCGGCTCGTGGGCCTGTCAGAGGTGGGCCCTGGGCACCATGGTCTAGCCTGATAGTGGGCCCAGGGGTACCCATATCCCACAAGCCCCCGAGCAACGTGCAGGCGCGTGATGAACTACTTGATGAAATACCGAGGTCAATAAGGTCGGCTGAAGGTGCTTCAACTTGTAGTCGGCACAAGGGTGGGCGGTGCTAAAAAGGAGAGAACACCCAGTATCGACGCCGAGTCCTTCGAGGTAGTCGATCGGTCCTCATGAGGGCCGAGTACAGGGCGACGATTAGGAGCACTGTATCCAGTAGCCCCCGAGCATTGGGTTGGTTAGTATAAGCGAGCCAAAGCTCAAAAAAGTAGCTAGACAACATGTTGCCCAAGAGTTGGTGAAGGCTTGCTGCCACCAAGAATATATTCCAAGTTGAGGGGCTTGCTTAGTCGAATCGGCTGAGTTGTACGTGGATAGAAGCATGTTGCCACCAAGGAAGGGGCCAAATTAACTAACACCCGTGACACAACAGTGTGTTGATAAAGATGGACCGAGCCTGCCCGGTCAAAAGCTGTTATTACTAACATTGCGGGAATCCCGCGCTCTGAGCATGCTCAGTCAAGGGCATTGATGACCACCCGCCCGGGGAAGGAGCAAAACGCATGCGCATTCACTCCCGCACATTAGCGGCTCATGATCCGCCAGGTCCGCGGCCCCGAGCGGCTATAAATGGGCACCCTAGCGCTTGCTATCCGCCACAGTGCTTTGAAGAAGATAACCACCATGTGGGTCTTGAGAGTCTTTTGTCTTGAGTGGATCGTGGGCGAGGGGAAAGGAGCCCAAGGTGCCTGCCTTGATTCTCACCATTGATGCCAGAAGAAAATCGTCGAAGGGTGGTGCAAATGCTGCAGGAAAGGAGCTGGGCATCGCGCTTCTTATCTGAGGGGAAGGTGTCCAGTTCTTGATGGATCCGGGCGAGGAGGATGTGGTAAGTGTACTCTTCGTCAGGAAGCTAGCGAATGATGCCGAATTAATGGCTGATTTCGGGAGCCCATCGAGGACGAGTGGAGTGCAGCCCAGGCTTGGGGCTTGCCGCAGCGCTTAACTCCTCCCCTCTCTTCCAGCAATGCAGCCACGAGGTTTTCAGTTGGTGGGATGCCACAAGAAAATCATCGAGAAAGCTGTGGAAATTGCTTCCGGCGATTGTGTGCTGACCACCTAACTGAAGTGGTCCAAGAGCCGCCAACAGCGCGGCTTATGCCTTTGTATCTTGAAATGGCTTTTGGCCAAATGTTCTTTGTATTTGTAAAACTCGCGATCTGCGAGGTATTGAATATGAACATGTTCATTTGTCGTGGCGTTGAGATGTTGCCGACTTCTTCTTTGAGAGGGAGAGTGATAGCCGTATAGGTCTACCGGTCCCTACCCAACGCCCAGCCCCCGAGCATGCGAGGGTCTTGGCCTAGTTCCCGTAGAACGCGCCGAGTCCCTTCACAGCACCCAGCCCCCGAGCATGCGAGGGTCTTGGCCTGGTTCCCTTGGAACACGCCGAGTCCTTTCATGGCGCCCAGCCCCCGAGCATGCGAGGGTCTTGGCCTGGTTCCCTTGGAACACGCCGAGTCCTTTCATGGCGCCCAGCCCCCGAGCATGCGAGGGTCTTGGCCTGGTTCCCTTGGAACACGCCGAGTCCTTTCATGGCGCCCAGCCCCCGAGCATGCGAGGGTCTTGGCCTGGTTCCCTTGGAACACGCCGAGTTTTTTTTCGTCAATTTCCAGTCCGTCAATTTCGGATCCGGCGGATCACGGATCCCCAATCCCTGTCACACCTGGATTTACACAGAAACCCGAACGCTACTATATGTGTGCCCAGGAAGTCCACAGAACACATATAGTTAACAAATATGATAAAACAGAGTACATATGCTCGAATAAAATGGTTTTACATCAGAGTTTAACTCAAATAACTAAATAAAACAGTGGAAGTCTCTTTATTAAATCTCTCTAAATGAATACGAAGACGAAGCTGATAACCATAACCCACGGGGACACCGATTGGTTGAGCACAGCTAGTAGAATGGCAGATCCTTAGGAAATTCAACAGCAGCAGTACCATCTAATCCATCTGTTACCCATTCGGGATTTTGTTGAATAGCAAGTGTAAGTAAATGCCTTACTTAGCAAATACAACACGGATAATGAAGGCTTAAAAGAAAGGCTTGACACGGCTGAACTGCATTAGCAATTTTAGTTGTTTCATTATAACATCATCATAATCACTACATTTACATGACTTCCAGTTGTAACCCAATTAATTTAGTAGAAGTGAACTATAAACGATAATAAATATCAACTTCTAATCAAAAAGGATCCAGGCCGCTCGTGACCCTGAGCAAGGCCATCATGATAGATTATACACTCTGCAGAGGTTTCGCCCTTTACCCACCAGTCGCGTAAAAGCTCAAACGAACTTTAAACCCAACCATGCCGAGGTGGCCAAACCTCTTAAACCACACTTCCGAGGTGTGATCGCAAAGGGACGCTACGAGGCTTTTTACAAGACACCCTAACGACTGGTTCCTGGGTTGCCGCTTTAAGAACCAGTCCTTACGGAGAGACACTAGGGCCAAGCACAAAGCGTACGCCCTAGCTCCCTGATCCATGTTGCTAAAAAGCAGATTTTAACATTATCATTGAAGTGAACCATTAAGTCAAGATTAACAATTTCGCCTAGCGCCGCCGCCAGCCAGCGCCGCCGCCGACTTCCCCTCCCTAGATCTAATCTGGATCGGCCCGATCTGTTTTCCACGGTCCGGATCAAGTCAACCACCCGAGTCAACCGAGTCTATACCGGTCAACCATGGCCTTTTTGGCCGACTTCCCCTCCCTAGATCTAATCTGGATCG
>OAMR01000939.1:320490-331336 GCA_900205405.1 Echinochloa crus-galli
GCCTCCTGCGCTGACTTGATTTGATGGTCTTCGTGTTGTAGTGGCCCAGGAGTAACGTGTCAGCTATATCTTGTTTAGACTATAGTCAGTTATAGTTCTAGTGCTTGTAGTCTTGTTTAAGTCTTTGTCTTGGCTGGTTCTTCGATCTTGCTTGATACTGGAGGTGAATTGTCACCAAGAGTATTGACAAGGTTGCTTGCTCTTGCTAGCAGAGTAAGTAGTCGTTGCCTAGTGTAGGAGTGGTTCCTAGGCTAGTCAGTGGCCTTAGTTTATTCCCGTCGCAACGGAGGTGGTAGCCGTAAGGTGGTGACAGCCCTTCCGGTCTTTGTAGCCCATCACGTTAGTTCCGGTCCGTAGGATTCCCCAGTTGGGAAATAGTGGCACCCCTTCTCATCCCTTTCTGTGTGTCCACCGGTTCCCTTGTCCCGAAGCAAGTATCTATCTGTATCCTCTGATCTGCTCGATCAATCAGTAGAATATCTCTACTAGACTCGTACCCTCTCTACCCTCCCATCACTCCTCTTCTCTCTTTGTTGTTGTCATCCACCACATCCATACCATTCACTCCACTCCATCTACCTAGGACAACTTAGTTTAGAATCAGTCCACTTCTCATTCTCCGTGGAAATCGATACCTTGGAATACTCCCGGGTGAAAGCTACATCGGTATCCGTCCGCTTGCGGATTTATCTGTAGGCCGTAAGGAGTGCCAACAAGCTTTCTGGCGTCGTTGCCGGGGGACGGTAGCTGTTCTGATTCCGAACCCAAGTTATCTGTGTATCCCACCACCATCCATTATATGGATTCCACCCTCACCTTACGCCAACACTCGGCTCCAAAGGACGATTATTTGGAGCCTCCACAATCATCACATCCCATATCCACACCCGGCTATGAGCTACGTCCCGGCTTCATAGCCATGGTTCGTGAGCAAACGTTCTCAGGATATCCACCACCCGACAAGGAAGCACTAGAATATCAAAAAGAGTACTTAGGCCGTCTCTCTGCCATCAAAAGTCGGGAATGGCTAGACGAGGCAGAAGCCTCGACCGAGGTCGTTAAAATGCCCAAAAGAATCCGAACAATATTTTGTGAAGTAATGGTACTATGGAAGGAAGCTGGAAGACCCTTAGAGAGAAGTTCTGCCTAAATTTCTTCTCAGTTTCCAAGGTAGCCAGCCTCCGAGTCGAAGTTATCACCTTTAAGCAATTAAAGGGAGAATCATTAGGAGCTGGAGATCCTGATGAAGAAGAGAAGCAGCCTAAACCTGAAGAGCCTGTACACCAACAATCCAAATCTATCAGGTCTTCCATTCCATCAGAACCCGATGCTCAATTCGAACCACAACCTTACTCTAGCCTGGACTACTATCCTCCACTCTACACCACTCCCTACTATTTTGACGATGGTCTATTCGATGACATCGACTGTGCCATACGTTTCCCACGGGGACAATGTGTAGAGCAAAAGGATCCACCACCCGACAAGGAAGCACTAGAATATCAGAGCAGGTATTTAGGTCGTCTCTCTGCCATCAAGAGTCGGGAATGGCTAGACGAGGCTGAAGCCTCGACCGAGGTCGTTAAAATAACCAAGAGAATCCGAACAATCTTTTGTGAAGTAATGGGCAAAGACAAAGAAATCGGGTATGACCCGAGCATCGGAATAAACATAATCTCTAGCTCTTTGGTGCGAGCTCAACTTCCCGATGAACCATGGTCATCGTCTCAGAAACATCTAAGGTTCACATCGGGAAGGATCCTCAACTGTTTAGGGATCTTGCGGGTCATACCCGTTAAGATTAATGACCCTGAACTTTTCCTAGATTTCCATATCTTTGACCTACCCAATGATTCCACAATCCCAATAGAGACAGATCCCGATCCTGAGCCAATAGAGGAGGTCATGTCAACATCCTTGATAGACTTAGAGCAACATTTCCTAGAAGAAGATGCCCAATTCCTTATGGAGGAAGAAGAGATTCATCCTCCAGTCGAACCTAAGCCTCTTCCCTCTGGATTGAAGTGTGCTTCCCTCTTTAAGGACGGACAAACTCCAGTGACCATCAGTGACAAACCCCCTGGAACCCAACCGACTTTCACTGTCCTGGAGGAGGATCGATCAGTCTTAGGACACTCGATCCAAGATTTCAAAGGGATTACTCCTAACCTTCATACACATCATATCCCTATCTTATCTTACCTTGGGGTCGTAAGACAATTGTCACGAAGATTCGTCTTTGATCGGGGAAAGACTAGATTCAAAGCCTAAAGCCATCATCTTCTCCTGTCATACTCCCAAATACGACCCTATGCGTACACCTCCCACGAGTAAAGGGGATTCGTAGTTCCTTGGCCACACCGGGCTTTATAGGTGTCTCATCGAAAATTTCTCTCAAATAGCCCGGTCGTTGACCAATCTCTTGGCCAAGGAAACCCCTCTCGTCTCTAATCAAGAGTGCTATGCTTCCTTTCACACCCTAAGAAAGCACTCAATTCTGCTCCCATCATCCGGTCTCGCGACTAGAGCATCCCATTAGAAATCATGTGTGATGCGAGCAATTATGCTGTTGGAGCTGTTGTGGGCCAAACCAAGGACAAGAAGCATTATGCTCACTGGCTCCAGCTCAACTACGCAACCACGGAAAAGGAACTCTTAGCAACTATGTTTGTTATAGACAAATTCCGGTCCTACCAAGTTAGGGCAAAGGTCATAGTCTATTCCGACCATACTGCTCTGAAGTATCTTTTGACCAACAAGGATGCGAAACCAAGACACACGCTCCTTGAGATCTCAACACTAGAGCCGTGGTACGCCACCATAGTTGACTTCATGGTGTTAGGGTACGTCCCATCAGGTGAAAATAGGAAAAGATTGGTTTATGAGAGCAGACTTCACCTATGGGACGATCCATGTCCCTTCCGGATTTGACTCCTTAGATGATGCATACCTGCACCTAAGGCACATAAAGTCTGGGAGAGATATCATGCAGCACCTTGTGAACGACATTATGGAGCGTTTAGAACAAAGGTCTGGCAATATGGAGATGCTAAGAAATTTAGCAAGAGATGCCCACACATCCAGAAACACGGGAATATAAGAGACGCAAAGTCGCTTAACAGTAGTCTTCAATTAGAAACCTTTGGTGTATGGGGAATAGACCCTATGGGTCATTTCCCTAACTCAGAGAACTACGAGTTTACTCTAGTAGCCATAGATCCCGTCTCTAACTGGGTAGAAGCCAAGCCTTACCAAGCCGCAGCCACCAGGCACGCTAAGCAAATGTCCCATGAAACATCTTTCCTCGCTTTGGCTTCCTTGGGATAGTCATAGGGGCTCCTATCTCATTGACTCCATCTCACGGAAATATCTATGTTTGGGGGAGCCGCATTTTATAGCCACACCTTCTCACCCCCAAACTAGTGGTCAACCAGAACATCCAACACTCACATCAAGAACATTCTGCAAAAAGATCGTCAATGAGATGGTTGTGCACTAGAGAGATAGACTCCGTAAAAGCACTTTGGGCAAACTAGACCACTCTAGATTGGGAAAATCAGGACAATTCGGCCAAACCATGTTGGTTCGACCGAAGGACCCCTCTTTTGCCCCCTGAGCGTCCTTTTTGACCCTTGATCCTATCTCTATCCCATCTTGACGTGTTTCATATCTCTCAGTTGAAGAAGTGTCTTAGAGTGCCTGAGGAAGAATTGTCTTTGGATGAGTTGAATGTGCAAGATGATCTGACTTATATGGAATATCCAGCTAAGATTTTGGAAACTGCTGAGAGAGTTACTAGGAGTAAAGTGATTAAGATGTGTAAAGTTCAATGGAGTCATCATGGAGAAAGCGAGGCAACTTGGGAAAGACAGGATGAGTTGATGGTAGAGTTCCCTCAGATTTTCTCTAATCCATCCGAATCTCAAGGATGAGATTCTCTTTAGGTTTGTAACACCCTAAAATGCATCACAATTAAATTGTAGCAACTTTCTGAATTTTCTGGATTGAAGTGTGCTTCCCTCTTTTAAGGATGGACAACTCCAGTGACCATCAATGACAAACCCCCTGGAACCCAACCGACTTTCACTGTCCTGGAGGAATCGATCAGTCTATGGATACTGGTCCAAGACTCAAAGGGATTGCTCCTAACCTTCATACTCATCATATCCCTATCTTATCTTACCTTGGGGTCGTAAGACAATTGTCACGAAGATTCTTTGATCGGGGAAAGACTAGATTCAAAGCCTAAAGCCATCATCTTCTCCTGTCATACTCCCAAATACGACCCTATGCGTACACCTCCCACGGAGTAAAGGGGATTCGTAGTTCCTTGGCCACACGGGCTTTATAGGTGTCTCATCGAAAATTTCTCTCAAATAGCCCAGTCGTTGACCAATCTCTTGGCCAAAGGAAACCCCTCTCGTCTCTAATCAAGAGTGCTATGCTTCCTTTCACACCCTAAGAAAGCACTCAATTCTGCTCCCATCATCCGGTCTCGCGACTAGAGCATCCCATTAGAAATCATGTGTGATGCGAGCAATTATGCTATTGGAGCTGTTGTGGGCCAAACCAAGGACAAGAAGCATTATGCTCACTGGCCCAGCTCAACTACACAACCACGGGAAAGGAACTCTTAGCAGTTGTGTTTGTTATAGACAAATTCCGGTCCTACCTCGTTGGGGCAAAGGTCATAGTCTATTCAGACCATGCTGCTTTGAAGTACCTTTTGACCAAAAAGGATGCGAACCCAAGACTCATCCGTTGGGTCTGTCTCGGGTACAAGTCCCGTTTGATCTTCTCATCAGCGATTTTCTTACGAGGTGATACGCTCCTCAAGTTCACAACATTAGATCCGTGGTATGCCAGCATAGTCAACATCAAGGTGTCAGGGTGCATCCTACCAGGTGAAAATAGGAAAAGATTGGTTTATGAGAGCAGACTTCACCTATGGGACGATCCGTATCTCTTCTGGATACAAGATGGACTCAGATGATGCATACCTGCACCTGAGGCACATAAAACCTGGGAGAGATATCATGCAGCACCTTGTGAATGACATTATGGAGCATTTAGAACAAAGGACTGGCAATATGGAAATGCTAAGAAATTTAGCAAGAGACGCCCACACTGCCAGAAACACGGGAAGAGACGCAAAGCCACTCACAGTAATATTCAGTAAATCTTTGATGTAAGGGGAATAGACCCCATGGGTCCTTTCCCTAACTCAGAGAACTAGGAGTTTATTCTGTTAGCCGTAGATAGCGTCTCTAACTGGGTAGAAGCCAAGCCCTATCGATCCCAGCCACTAGGCACGCTGAGCAAATGACCCATGAAAACATCTTTCCTCGCTTTGGCGTCCCTGGGCTAGTCATAGGGGCTCCAATCTCATTGACTCCCGAAAATATCTAAGCTTGGGGGAGCCGCATTTTATAGCCACACCTTAACACCCCCAAGCTAGTGGTCAAGCTGAACATCCAGCATGAAGATCAAGAACACTCTGTAAAGACCGTCAATGAGATGGGTAGGAACTAGAGAGATAGACTCACTGAAGCACTTTGGGCAAACTAGACCACTCTAGTTTGGCAAATTAGGACAATTCGGCCAAACCATGTTGGTTCGACCGAAGGACCCTGTTGGCGGTCGTTACAGCCCAAATCCGACCAACAATACTCGGGAATAAATGAGTTATATGCAACATTCCATGCACTTAGGTTTTATTTCTAATAAAGTTCCACGAGTTTTGGTGAGTGTCACTTGTGCAGGTACAACTACGACAAATATGTGCTATTGGGCCGAAAATGAGCTAATCGGCCGAACGACTCTGTTCGGCCGGTTACCCCCCCCTTAGCCATACAAGCTGCCGGGAGCCATCCACATCACCGATGACCAAGCGGACACAACGTACGACACGTGGACGACCGCCACTCATTCTCGGACCCACGCCACATCATCCTGGGCCCACACAACAAGTTCCACATCAGCAGAAGGCGGCCCAGGACAGCCAGGACACAGAGGCGGTGCTGGGGGGGCTGGCCTTGGGCCAGGCCCGTTCGGCCGAACCGACCCCAGGCCAACACCGCCTCCCCAAGGCTAATCCCAGGCGTCCAAGCTAAGGCGGTGGAGATCCCTGGCGCCCGAATTGCTAGGGGGTATCCCCCCCTGGTCCCTTGGCGGCTACTCCAGCCCCAACCGTCCTATGCAACTATAAATAGGACCCCATACCCCCTCTTGTAACACACACCAAGCCAAGGAGCTCATTTCCACTTTCATTCTAGTAGAGTTAGGATAGTTTAGTTGGGAGTTAGAGTTGAGTCGAGCTTTGCCTCGGAGGTTCCGGAGTCGTCTTCAGAAGCTCTGGTATAAGCTCTTGTATCTTTTACCTTTTCCTTTTGCAAGACTTTGAGTTATCAATATAGTTATCTTTATCACTTTGCCTTTGTCATTTATATCTTGCTTCTACTTTATCCTAGTTGCAGCTATATCTTGTTTAGACTATAGTCAGTTATAGTTCTAGTGCTTGTAGTCTTGTTTAAGTCTTTGTCTTGGCTGGTTCTTCGATCTTGCTTGATACTGGAGGTGAATTGTCACCAAGAGTATTGACAAGGTTGCTTGCTCTTGCTAGCAGAGTAAGTAGTCGTTGCCTAGTGTAGGAGTGGTTCCTAGACTAGTCGGTGGCCTTAGTTTATTCCCGTCGCAACGGAGGTGGTAGCCGGGAGGTGGTGACAGCCCTTTCGGTCTTCGTAGTCCATCACGTTAGTTCCGGTGTCCTAGGACCCAAGGTTCAGGGTAACCGGCACCCCTTCTCACCCCTTTCTGTGTGTCGGAGGCTTTGTAGTCCCGGAGCAAGTATCTATATAATAAAATGCTTCATGTTCTATGATTTCCCTCTCCAAATATTCTTGATAGAGACATGGGCTATGCAAAAAGAAAAGCATGCCAAAGAAGCATGGCAAAAATAAAAAGAAAAAGAAAAGCATAGCAAAAAGAAAGGAAAAAAAAGAGAAAAGCATGTCAAGTGGCATGGCAAAAATATGAGAATAAAAGATAGCCCATGTTCTCGAAAATAAATCAAGGAGAGGGAGATTCATCCCAAGGAGCTCCACCATATTCCATCCCACCATATTCCACTCCATATATCCCACACACTTTCACTTCTCGATCTAAGAGTGTGATTTGATTCTCCTAAGGTCCGCTCTTTGACTTAGCAAAATATAAGATGCTTGTATGCCTTCGTCCTTTGTCCCTGAGCCACACAAAAAGCTAAATTAGATGTTAGGATAAAAAGAAGGCAAAGCCTTTGGTGAGGAATCAAATACACTTGAGCGATTGAGTGAGCCAATGAGGAAGAATTTATCTTTTCGCAAAAGGGTGAAAACTCCGAGATAGGATCCTGAAAAGAGTAGAGTGGAATAAAACTAAGTTAAATTGTTCATCCTTTCAACCGCCCAAGATAAGGAGATTGCTATAAGCCCCATAGGTAAATGGTGAATTAATACCTTGCCAATAATTCAAGTAAATTTGAGTACTAGTTGTTTATAAAGTTACCTGCAAGAGAAATGACATTGTAGCAACTCCAGATCCACCGAGCCTAAGTTTTTATCTTTGCTCGAGGACGAGCAAAGAGCTAAGCTTGGGGGAGCTTGTTGGCGGTCGTTACAACCCAAATCCGACCACCAATACTCGAGAATAAATGAGAGTTAGGTTTTATTTCTAATGGAGTTCCACGAGTTTTGGTGAGTGTCGCTTGTGCAGGTACAACAACGACGAATGTGTGCTATAGGAGTCAGAAATGACTGATTCGGCCGAACGACACGTTCGGCCGGTTACCCCCCTTAGCCGTACAAGTCACCGGGAGCCGTCCACGTCACCGATGACAAGTGGACACGATGTACGACACATGGACGACCGCCAACACATCCTGAGGCACCGACACGTCATACTGGGCCCACATAGCACGAAGTACATCACGAGAGGCCGGCCCAGGGAGTCCACAAAGCGAAGGCGGTGCAGAGGGCGGTTCGGCCGAACTTCCCGGGTTCGGCCGAACCACCCAGTTCGCCCGAATCAAGCCCACCGCCTCACAACCGACCTTGGGAAGTGATCTTGACCGTAGAGGGCAGAGGCGGTGCAAAATGGGTGGTTCGGCCGAACTGGGCAGTTCGGCCAAACCGATCCCCTTCTGCCGAACGCGGGATCTTCACCCAAAGATGCTGGAACCGCCCCTGAGCTTTCTTGGCCACTGCTCCACTTCAAACCGACCCTCCATGCTATAAATAGGACTCTCCAGCCCCTGCAACAACACACAACACAAGAGTAGAGTGAGCATTGCTAAGTTCCACCACTTGTATCAGTAGAATAGGGAGAGAGGAGAGGTGAGCGTCCCGGAGAGGAGCTGGAGTGTCGGCCCCTCTTCCCGCTGTACCTCTACGGATGCGGCTCTTCTTCGAGTAACATCCGGGTCATGTCTGGTAACTCTTGTATCTCTTTCTGATTAATTGAGCATTCAGTTCTTACTTTTATATGCTTGCTGGTTCTTCGTTCAATGCTTAGTTGATTGGTATAACTGTATACTGGTTGCTTAGCTTGGGTGCTTATCTTGCTATAGGAGATAAGTAGTTATTGACTAGTGTAGGAGTCTAAGTTTATATCTTTGCTCGAGGACGAGCAAAGAGCCAAGCTTGGGGGAGCTTGTTGGCGGTCGTTACAACCCAAATCCGTCCGGTCCGTAGGATTCCCCAGTTGGGAAATAGTGGCACCCCTTCTCATCCCTTTCTGTGTGTCCACCGGTTCCCTTGTCCCGAAGCAAGTATCTATCTGTATCCTCTGATCTGCTCGATCAATCAGTAAAATACATCTACCAGACTCGTACCCTCTCTACCCTCCTATCACTCCTCTTCTCTTTTTGTTGTTGTCATCCACCACATCCATACCATTCACTCCATTCCATCTACCTAGGACAACTTAGTTTAGAATCAGTCCACTTCTCGTTCTGCGTGGAAATCGATACCTTGGAATACTCCCGGGTGAAAGCTACTTCGGTATCCGTCTGCTTGCGGATTTATCTGTAGGCCGTAAGGAGTGCCAACAGGTGCCATCCACCATGGCCGTGCTTTCGCCGGGGGAAGGTCGGCCACCACGCCCGGCTGGCTTGTTCTTCAAGCGCCCGAGCAAGAGTAACAGGTTAGAGTCTTAACTCGGTTAAGTTGGTCATGCTCGAGTATTGTAATTCCTTGAGTTTTGAAGCTGGTTGCCCGTTGCTGTAATGCTTTCAGGAAAGTGACCGCACTGTCGGACATGTCGCGTATGCCGTCGGACAGTGGTGGCGACCTGAGGGACTCGGTATCCCAAGATCCACCCGCCACGGAACCAGCCTTGGCCCCGGTGGAGTTGTCGACTGTGGCGACAGGTGGTGCCCCTGCTGCAGTGGGCTCGACGGCCGTGGTGACCGTTGCTCCGAGGGCCGGCCCCAGTGCCGTCGAGGAGGACTCGGCTATGCCGGAGCTTGAAGACGACGCACCCCAGGTCAGCGTGCCGAGTCGGGGGGCGAGGAGGAAGAGGTGCTGACCCGCCAAGAGCGCTTTAGGCGCATTGCCGAGGCAAACAAGGCCGCGCTTGAACGGATCCGCGTCTCGTCGGGGTCGATGCTGGAGGATATGGAGGTAAAACATTCTTGCTGTTCGCTTTGCATTCTCTTTTTTTTTATGTTGCCCGAGCTTTGATTTGCGCAGGCGCTGATGTCTGGGACCACCGAGAGCACGCATCTGATGCGTGTGGCCGAGGACGAGTACTTGGAGCTGCAGGAGCTCAGGACCCGGGTCCGCACCATCGCCAGCGAAGCCCGTGGTGTGGTCATTCAGAAGGACACGGATGCAGAGAGCATGGCGCAGCTCAACCAGGACCTCGTCGCTCAGCTAGAGGCGGCCAACACTGGTGAGCATTGCTTGACAAGTGTACTCGGATTCTGACACCATTGTGCTTTACCTTGTTTGTCTTTGTGTTCTCAGGTCACGCCAAAGAAATGGAGCGTGTCCAGAGTCGTCTTGCAACAATGGATCAGAAGTTTAAGGAGGTGACGATAGTGCTGAAGGAGAGGGACGCCGAGCTGAAACGGGCCCTTGAAAGTGAACGAAGACCTGTGCGGCGACGACTTGAGTTTCCAACTTGTACTGACCATGAAGCCATAACGCTTGGTTATGGGTGGTTTTGCTGTACAGGTCATGCCCGAGAGAAGAATATTCTGGAGGAGAAGGTCTCGAAGGCGGAGCAGGAGCTGCAGGAGCTCGTCAACTCGCACAGCCGAGCTGTGGGTACCCATAACGCTGCTATGACCGGTAAGGGTTGCGCTCGAGTTCTATTCCTTATTTGATATTCATGATACCAGAGTGTTTTGTCCTGACTCATGCACATGTGCAGAGGCTGCTCGGCACTACGAAGAACTGGCATAGGCAGCAGTATCCGCATGCGACCAGATCCAAGTCCCTGGCGATCGTCCTGCGGTGCCACTTGTGGAGCGGCTACAGCGTCTGCCGGAGTACTCGAGAGGGGTGGCCACGGAAACTGCCAAGCATGCGGTTAGGTACATGCTGGCCCTTGTCCGCTCGTACCATCCCGACCTTGACCTGGAAGATATCCGTCACGGGTACCACCCTGACTTGTCAGAGCAGCAGTTTGAAGACCTGGCGGCATCCTTTGACAGCCTGGCGATTGACGTAGTCCGTAGTATGGTCGATGTGACCGACATGTAGCCTGTTTAGAGAGGGAGAAAGAAACATGTAGTACTTGGAATACTTTTGTGTAATAACCATTACTTTCTAAGCTGGTAGCTTTTATTTTGAGTCGATTTTAT
>OAMR01001012.1:0-28501 GCA_900205405.1 Echinochloa crus-galli
CAAACGTACTTTCCAATGAGTATAAAATCATAACCATAACTAATATAATATAAAAGAAATGAATAGTCAAAGTATTATTTAGGAGACCGTGTCATGTTGTCTCATGCCTTATAAACATGAAAGGAGGGAGTATTTAACAATACACGGTTGGTAATAAATATGCATCAGGACCTAAGCAGCGACAATAAAACCTATCACTACTTCTGCTTCGTATAAACATAGTTTTTTTTAGGAATCAGGAGGGGGTTAACCCCTGCAGTATACACAGTGGGGAGGAAGGGGAGGGAAAGAGCATCCATTTTTTTAAAGCATTTGGAAAGAGCAGCCAAGGAAACAAAAAAGAAAAATCATAAAAATTACAAAAGATTCTCTATCCATGTTTCTATTCTATTAAAGGGAAATAGTTCTTCCTTTGCCTAACATACTTGTGATAAGTACCATCAAGGCTAGAATAATCTTATTTTTTTTAATCTCAAATCAAACTAAAACCATCTCTCTTCTCTATATATACCTAAATATCAGCGGCACCTTTCCCCATCCCCTCTCTCTCTCTCTCTCTCTCCCCACATCAAAGAAATGCTTGTTTTAATGGTTACGGTGTGTTCTAGCAAATGAGTGTGCTTTTTTAATGGTAGTGGACCAATTAAACCGATCGCGGTGTGCTCTAGCCAATTTCACAAAATGAGAGTGTCCCAAAGCAATTCTTGCCTACTTTCTTTCTTTCTTCATATGTATTAATGGTTTTTCTTGATAAATTGTGGTCTTAACTATCACAAAAAGTTGAGTTAGGATAATTGTGTTTAATGAAATTATATATATATATTATTTTATAGGAAAAGTTTTATTACTTCTGAAATAGCTTAGAAATATGTTTTACCATAAATCTAATTTTTAGTATTAGTTACTCATATAGTTATTATAATACGAGTCATGTTTTTACTTTTATCCATATATATAGAAAGAAGTAAGAGATGGATAGGGCATAGATGTACTAGGGACGCTATGGTTTTTACATTAAGCAAGTAGGGATATTTGTTGATACAACAGTAAAGTACGCTGCCAGTAAGAAGACCAAACAACTCCGTTTGTCATCATGCATGAGAAACACGTTGGACCGAGCTAGTGTTTTTTTTTATAATATGGTTATAGATTCCCCCAAAAAACATAATTCTTCACATTTAAAACCTCTTAAAAACATAATATGAACCATGCTGAATTGTAAAATAGATAATCTTGTAGCTGCTATAAATATAAATTGTGAAATAGAGAATACATATGAGGGAGAATTTTATCCCAACAGTTCATAAGTACACAAAACCATGTGCTTATATATATAGCCATGCACACATTCACCCCTATTAACACACACATGCACAACCTACTTATATATGCATGTACCTCCAAAAGACGTACTAGGCATGTGTAGCAAGGTATTGACAAATTAAAGTCACTATAATGAACATATTGCCTACGGCTGAAAAAATTATCTATAAAATAAGAGCACCCGTGTTGAATCAAACACTTCAGATAAGTAATTTCTACACAAGAGACCTGAGTATGTACCTGATCAGATGAGCTATCCTTAGTTCCTTACAAATACAGAAATCAGACCCGTCATTATCCGTTCAACTGTAACAGGATGGAGGTGTCACTAGGGGATCGAGAACGCCCCCAGGCCCCAAGCTAATCCACGAGATGACATTTCCAATGCGTGAGGAAGACATGCACTGGCCGTGATGTAACCTTGGGGTCTGCACTTCATCACAGACCATACGGGCTCACATGCAGCCTGCAAGCATGTGGAAGAGAAGAGCGCACGCATAGGGGAAAGGGGAGAGTCAAACTAGCTGGGCTTGTCATGTCACCATGCGTCTGTTTTCTATGCCAAATGGGCATCCAGGGATGGCACAACAACACAATAATTCCCCAGACAGCAAGGTCGCTGGGCGCTGGATAGGATGGATCGGGAATATCTGGGGATTCATGCACAACACCGACGCTCGCAGCTTCCGGACGCAAAGGTATTGGGATCATTTTCACCTCATTTATTTATCTGTTCTAGCTTTATATACTATATATCTTTCTTTAATTTTAATTTGTTGGATACCTGTGCTGGTTATACATTAATTTATAACATGATGGGAATGAGATTGTCAAAGGAATGAATAAGATGATAGCGAACAGACATTCGAACGATCCGCTTAGAAATTATGCACGGTAAGGTACAGGAGTACGACTGTTTCCAGTGAGATTGTGCAAGGCGGCTAATACTTGGCATTAAGGTTTCACTATCATGCTATTTTGACTTTTTCGTATAACACATCGTTTACTAAAATGAAGCAATTGCATTATTATGCCTCAAAAAGGAACAATTACACCAGATATTAAGAACACAAAATAAATGTATATATTAGAAATAGTGTACCGCTCTGTATCATCCCTAGAGCTTTATTTCAAATATAACTTGTCTGGATTTTATGAACCGTGATAATATTACTTGGAAGTTTATATGACTTTCAAAAGTAAAAGTAATATTAACCGTGACAATGTTGTCTGGATTTTATTAACCGTGAAAATATTACTTTTACTAACATTCAACGGGAATCTTAGGGGATAAACCAACAACATTGTATTGAAGTTGGACTTTTTTTTTAACCAACCCCAAAGTTGCCACTATGTTTAATTTTATCAAACCCCGAAGTTGCAAGTTAAAGACATTCCATATTCACAAATAAAAAAAATACAAGCAAGCTTACATCTCAAAGTTTCATCTACTCTCAATCTGAAGTTTTGAAGCTACCTAGTGGAACAGGAAAAAGAAGAACACTATTTTGGATGGAGAGAGCGGTATGCAATACCAAAAAGTATTACGTACGGATAGAATGTGAGACTTTTGCCTTGTTAATATTCAGATTGCTAGACAGAACGAAATTTGTACTGATCAGAGATAGAATGTGAAGGAAAGTACAAATTGGACTCCCTTAACTTGGTACTGCTATCTAGGGCTGTCATTTTCTCATGCGTGCACCCAAACAATCCTAGCCTTTCTCATAGACCCAACCATATGCATAGTGTAGTCAGTAGTCACGTTCCCTACTCTACACTCATCTGCCTCAAGACCATTAATATCAAATCCTAACCACGTGACACAAAGAGCAGGTGAATAATTGAGGTTTTTTACAGTACCCAATACCACTGGTTAAAAAAAAGTAGTATATAAACTTCTGATTAGTTGAAAAAAAATTATATACCATTATAACGTGGACCAGTGGTATAGGTAGTATATGGGGAGTGATATAGGTAGTATAAGGGTATTACTGGAAGAAATATAAATGGCATCACTGTAATTAATGTAAGTAAGTAATTTTTTCATTCAATCATTCAAATTTACCGTGACCTACCGTTTAATTTCCCTCTCAATCTTATTTATTTCCCTCTGTTTCTCGTTTTCCCAACGTCTATCTCTTGTCTCTGTACGGCGACCGGCGAGGGTAGTGGCAATTACTAAATTACCCATGTCTATACTATATACCACCCAAGAGTGGTATTGGGTACTGTAAAAGAGCTCGAATAATTTTGGTCCAACATGTCTATTTTTTACACCCTGAGAGAAGAGGGCAAAAGAAAAGGAGAAAATATTAAAAAATGTACAAGTAGAATTAAACACGTTTAACAGTGTGGTAACTATATTAATTAAGTGTTTTTCGAATATACAAGAGAGCTAATGTGTATATCATTTGCGGCAAAGCAAAATGTAGTTAATTGATCCCCACTCTTCTAGATATAAAATGATTAATTGTAGAGTAAGGAAAGCCTACTGTGAAAAAGGTGTCCTTGTAGCGCCGTCGTAGTTTTATGATAGCTATTTTTGACAGAATGTGTAGTTTTGGTGAATTTTATGTAAATACACGTACTCTTGTCTCTTCAGTAGTCTTAACTACTCCCAGTGGTCCCGCTAGGGTTGTCATCTTCTCATGCGTGCGCAGAAGCGACCCTGGCCTCTCACATACTAGACATATTCTCTCCCATCGTTTGCTTATAATCTCTCTCTCCTCACCATGTGTATTCATACTCAACTGATCAGTCCCTTTCTCATAAGTCTCAGGCCCTTTAATACCATAACCTAACCAGGACAAGTTGACAACACAAGAAACCAATTGAATTCAGCGGCCCTAATATCTCATCTCCCTTGACATCTCAAGAGGAAAGATGGGACGAACAAGAGTGAGAAAGCACTGCCTCTAGCTGCTAGCTTAGCTACTGTGATACTGATAGCAACACACACAAAAAAGGAGAGAAACAAGAGGCACCACACACACAGACACGCACCACAAAAACACAAGCACAAACAAACATCTCCCAAGAACACCACCAAGAACCTTCATTATATTTACCTTCTTCTTCCATCCCTTACGCTAACGCCGGTAGCCGCTAGCTGCGCCAAGGGGAGGGGACGGCGGCGTTCGTGCCGGTGACAGTGCCGCGGATGTCGCTCGACGCCGCGGCGGAGGCGGAGGCGGCGCGGGCGCGGCCAATCAACGGCGTGCCCGTGTACACCACCAGCCCGCGCGCCGCCGGTCATCCGTTCCTAGGCGCCGGCGCCGGCGACTACCGCCATGGACACCACCCGAAGGCCGCGCTCTACAACCCCTACCACTCCTCGTCGTCGTGGCCGTCGTCCCTGCGCTCCCCGCCGGCGTCCGACCCGGCGGCGGCGTTCCTGTCGCCGCCGGCGTACCACCGGATGCTGTCGGGCACCAGCCGGCTCCACCTCCACGGCGTGCTCGCCGACACGCTCCGTGGCTACGGCGGCGGGCACCACCACCACGGCCACGGCCACCAGCCGCAGCATATGGGCAGCCTGGCGGCCTCGGCCCGGTTCATGCCCAAGTTCCCGGCGTCCCGGCGCGGCATGCGCGCGCCGCGGATGCGCTGGACGAGCAGCCTCCACGCGCGCTTCGTCCACGCCGTCGAGCTCCTCGGCGGCCACGAGCGTGAGTCAATTCCCCGGCCTGCTTCATCAATTCATCATCGTCAAATTCGTCATCTCCATCAGCTAGCCCAAACAAAACCATTTCTTGGCTATAATCTCGGATCATTTCATGCGAATTCGATCTCTCGGCACGCAGGGGCGACGCCCAAGTCGGTGCTGGAGCTGATGGACGTGAAGGATCTGACGCTAGCGCATGTGAAGAGCCATTTGCAGGTTAAGTTCGGAGCTCCGTTGGGGCCGGGCTCCTCTTTTGTTCGTTCTGAGTATGCTATTATTCTTCAATTTTGTGTTCTTCTTGCATATGTTCTTGTTCTTGTTGGGGCTCATGTACAAGGAGCGAGATCACAAATCGTTGAGGTACCTGGGCGGCTGGGCACAGACTCCGATGGATGTGTTCAGTGACGACTCAGACTGAATCAGCGAGAAAGTTCAGATGTGTGTAGCCAAGAAACTGCCATGCCTAGAGAGAGAAGAGGGGGAGCTAGTAGCTAGAGCCTAGAGAGAGATGAGATGTGCAAGAAAAGGTGCCATCATTGCACAATAATGCAATGTGTGTCTGCTCCTGCAAGCCGCCCAATCCCCAAAGCAGTGAGTGCTCAGCCTGGCGGCATGGTAGAGAGAGAGAGAGAGAGAGAGAGAGAGAGAGAGACCATAGCAAATTTCCTTGGACATTTCTTGGTGCTCTGTTTTGCTGCCATATGCATTTCTTGTGTCCTAATCCTTTATGACCTGCTGCTACTGCGCTTTAAGCATTTTTTTTTTGCCCCTCTCTTCTCCGTCCGTCGTCCCAAACAGATAGTGTGTGTCTGCAGCTTTGCTTTCTTGGTCATTCTTTTGTTGCCGCTCCTTTTCCAGATGCTCGCTCCTTGTTCTTGTTGGGGCTCATGTACAAGGAGCGAGATCACAAATCGTTGAGGTACCTGGGCGGCTGGGCACAGACTCCGATGGATGTGTTCAGTGACGACTCAGACTGAATCAGCGAGAAAGTTCAGATGTGTGTAGCCAAGAAACTGCCATGCCTAGAGAGAGAAGAGGGGGAGCTAGTAGCTAGAGCCTAGAGAGAGATGAGATGTGCAAGAAAAGGTGCCATCATTGCACAATAATGCAATGTGTGTCTGCTCCTGCAAGCCGCCCAATCCCCAAAGCAGTGACTGCTCAGCCTGGCGACGATGGTGGAGAGAGAGAGAGAGAGAGAGAGGGAGAGAGAGAGAAGAGGAGCCATAGCAAATTTCCTTGGACATTTCTTGGTGCTCTGTTTTTGCTGCGATGCATTTCTTGTGTCCTAATAATCCTTTATGACCTGCTGCTACTGCGCTTTAAGCCTTTCCCCCCTCTTCTCCGTCCGTCCTCCCAAACAGATAGTGTGTCTGCAGCTTTGCTTTCTTGGTCATTCTTTTGTTGCCGCTCCTTTTCCAGATGCTCGCTCCTTGTTCTTGTTGGGGCTCATGTACAAGGAGATCACAAATCGTTGAGGTACCTGGGCGGCTGGGCACAGACTCCGATGGATGTGTTCAGTGACGACTCAGACTGAATCAGCGAGAAAGTTCAGATGTGTGTAGCCAAGAAACTGCCATGCCTAGAGAGAGAAGAGGGGGAGCTAGTAGCTAGAGCCTAGAGAGAGAGGGAGAGTCTAGAGAGAGATGAGATGTGCAAGAAAAGGTGCCATCATTGCACAATAATGCAATGTGTGTCTGCTCCTGCAAGCCGCCCAATCCCCAAAGCAGTGACTGCTCAGCCTGGCGACGATGGTGGAGAGAGAGAGAGAGAGAGAGAGGGAGAGAGAGAGAAGAGGAGCCATAGCAAATTTCCTTGGACATTTCTTGGTGCTCTGTTTTTGCTGCGATGCATTTCTTGTGTCCTAATAATCCTTTATGACCTGCTGCTACTGCGCTTTAAGCCTTTCCCCCCTCTTCTCCGTCCGTCCTCCCAAACAGATAGTGTGTCTGCAGCTTTGCTTTCTTGGTCATTCTTTTGTTGCCGCTCCTTTTCCAGATGCTCGCTCCTTGTTCTTGTTGGGGCTCATGTACAAGGAGATCACAAATCGTTGAGGTACCTGGGCGGCTGGGCACAGACTCCGATGGATGTGTTCAGTGACGACTCAGACTGAATCAGCGAGAAAGTTCAGATGTGTGTAGCCAAGAAACTGCCATGCCTAGAGAGAGAAGAGGGGGAGCTAGTAGCTAGAGCCTAGAGAGAGAGGGAGAGTCTAGAGAGAGATGAGATGTGCAAGAAAAGGTGCCATCATTGCACAATAATGCAATGTGTGTCTGCTCCTGCAAGCCGCCCAATCCCCAAAGCAGTGACTGCTCAGCCTGGCGACGATGGTGGAGAGAGAGAGAGAGAGAGAGAGGGAGAGAGAGAGAAGAGGAGCCATAGCAAATTTCCTTGGACATTTCTTGGTGCTCTGTTTTTGCTGCGATGCATTTCTTGTGTCCTAATAATCCTTTATGACCTGCTGCTACTGCGCTTTAAGCCTTTCCCCCCTCTTCTCCGTCCGTCCTCCCAAACAGATAGTGTGTCTGCAGCTTTGCTTTCTTGGTCATTCTTTTGTTGCCGCTCCTTTTCCAGATGCTCGCTCCTTGTTCTTGTTGGGGCTCATGTACAAGGAGATCACAAATCGTTGAGGTACCTGGGCGGCTGGGCACAGACTCCGATGGATGTGTTCAGTGACGACTCAGACTGAATCAGCGAGAAAGTTCAGATGTGTGTAGCCAAGAAACTGCCATGCCTAGAGAGAGAAGAGGGGGAGCTAGTAGCTAGAGCCTAGAGAGAGAGGGAGAGTCTAGAGAGAGATGAGATGTGCAAGAAAAGGTGCCATCATTGCACAATAATGCAATGTGTGTCTGCTCCTGCAAGCCGCCCAATCCCCAAAGCAGTGACTGCTCAGCCTGGCGACGATGGTGGAGAGAGAGAGAGAGAGAGAGAGGGAGAGAGAGAGAAGAGGAGCCATAGCAAATTTCCTTGGACATTTCTTGGTGCTCTGTTTTTGCTGCGATGCATTTCTTGTGTCCTAATAATCCTTTATGACCTGCTGCTACTGCGCTTTAAGCCTTTCCCCCCTCTTCTCCGTCCGTCCTCCCAAACAGATAGTGTGTCTGCAGCTTTGCTTTCTTGGTCATTCTTTTGTTGCCGCTCCTTTTCCAGATGCTCGCTCCTTGTTCTTGTTGGGGCTCATGTACAAGGAGATCACAAATCGTTGAGGTACCTGGGCGGCTGGGCACAGACTCCGATGGATGTGTTCAGTGACGACTCAGACTGAATCAGCGAGAAAGTTCAGATGTGTGTAGCCAAGAAACTGCCATGCCTAGAGAGAGAAGAGGGGGAGCTAGTAGCTAGAGCCTAGAGAGAGAGGGAGAGTCTAGAGAGAGATGAGATGTGCAAGAAAAGGTGCCATCATTGCACAATAATGCAATGTGTGTCTGCTCCTGCAAGCCGCCCAATCCCCAAAGCAGTGACTGCTCAGCCTGGCGACGATGGTGGAGAGAGAGAGAGAGAGAGAGAGGGAGAGAGAGAGAAGAGGAGCCATAGCAAATTTCCTTGGACATTTCTTGGTGCTCTGTTTTTGCTGCGATGCATTTCTTGTGTCCTAATAATCCTTTATGACCTGCTGCTACTGCGCTTTAAGCCTTTCCCCCCTCTTCTCCGTCCGTCCTCCCAAACAGATAGTGTGTCTGCAGCTTTGCTTTCTTGGTCATTCTTTTGTTGCCGCTCCTTTTCCAGATGCTCGCTCCTTGTTCTTGTTGGGGCTCATGTACAAGGAGATCACAAATCGTTGAGGTACCTGGGCGGCTGGGCACAGACTCCGATGGATGTGTTCAGTGACGACTCAGACTGAATCAGCGAGAAAGTTCAGATGTGTGTAGCCAAGAAACTGCCATGCCTAGAGAGAGAAGAGGGGGAGCTAGTAGCTAGAGCCTAGAGAGAGAGGGAGAGTCTAGAGAGAGATGAGATGTGCAAGAAAAGGTGCCATCATTGCACAATAATGCAATGTGTGTCTGCTCCTGCAAGCCGCCCAATCCCCAAAGCAGTGACTGCTCAGCCTGGCGACGATGGTGGAGAGAGAGAGAGAGAGAGAGAGGGAGAGAGAGAGAAGAGGAGCCATAGCAAATTTCCTTGGACATTTCTTGGTGCTCTGTTTTTGCTGCGATGCATTTCTTGTGTCCTAATAATCCTTTATGACCTGCTGCTACTGCGCTTTAAGCCTTTCCCCCCTCTTCTCCGTCCGTCCTCCCAAACAGATAGTGTGTCTGCAGCTTTGCTTTCTTGGTCATTCTTTTCTTTTGTTGCCGCTCCTTTTCCAGATGTATAGGACCGTGAAGAGCACTGACAAGCCTGCAACCTCCTCAGGTAAGCAAATTAAAGCCATCACCATTGCACATTCTCCATTTCTCGAATAAAGTCTAGCTTATCATGCATGCTGTTCTTTCTCCAAAACTCATTGCCAAGCAATGTCTGTCTGCATTCCTTAATTCCCAATTAGGTCCGATGGACGGCGGTGGCGGCTCCGGCGATGACGACATCCCGGGTGCCGGGCAGGCTCCGTCAGCCGGCGGCGGGGACGACGCCAGCACACAGCCCTTCACCGGACACCGGTCCGCCTCCTCGGAGGGCGCAGCGAGCCATGCCGGCGGCGACGTTGAGTGCTCCTCAGCCGACGATTCCGACGGGGGCCGGCCGCGCAGCGGCGCTTCATCAAGGTAATGGTTCAGTACTTCCTAGTTATGTCTTAGACTCTTGGCTTGGTCGAATTTAAGCTCCTCTTCTTCGTTATTACATGAATATAAGCTGTTTATTTCCTTCTTTATCTGGAGAGTGGCTTATCATCATATGAGTAATTAGCTTATGAGGAGCAAAATTATCCAAAGTTCATTAGTTTATCTTTCACTTTAAAGCTGTTGTCAGAAGAAGTTGTACGATCTGAGGCGCGGCTAAAGCTCAAAAGATGTTAGGCCCTACACACACATGCACACAGCGGGTAGCAGTGCGGGTGAGAGGTATAGGGAGAGAGAGAGAGAGGGCCTGTCGATTGACTTGATCAGCAGCAGCATGGCCGCATCAGCATCAGTGGCATCTCCAAGAGCCTGTGCTAGTACTGTAGTTTCTTTGGGATTTGGCCTTGTCTTCTTCTCACCTTTCTCTCTAGCTAGGAGGCTGCTGCTTTTGCCTTTTCTTATCACTGCATCGCTGCGGCTAGCTCCAGGGACCAGGGGGCGCCTTTGACCTCTCACAACTTTGCATGAACAATGGCACATGCACAAAGAAATGTCAAGTCAAGCTCAAACACTAGATAGCCATGCGTCTTGTATTCTTGTTAGCTGGATGTGTTCTATTCACCTATCACATTGCTTGATAAAATTACAGACGTTAGAAAATACCAATATGTGTTAGTTCTTATTCTTTTAAGATATATTTAGGTGAAAATAGGAGGAAAAGAAAGCATGTCGATTATGGTGCATTCTACTTTCTACACATTCCCCCGTTATCTCTCTCTGTCAGTTCTTATTCAATTCCGAGCTCCTCTGCGTGCCTTTTCTTGTGAGCCCATCTGGTTCCAGGATCGATGATGATATTTGCTGTTAATATAACTTGCCTGCTAAAGTCAGTGTCAGGGGAAAAAAGAAGAGCCGGTCAGGAAAATTTGTACGTATGTCCACCATCCGCTCCAGTCACGTACTATAGCTAGAGATCTCCCCATGCCACATTGCCACATGATAAATTTCTCCGAGGCTAAGTATTTCTTGACAACGTATAGTGGTTGTGTTATCTAATAGTTCCTAAAGATCAGTTCTGCTTCTCTTTCATAATAGATAATAATACATATGCTTCTTCTAAAAAACTAAGCTCTACGAGGTATAGTATATACTACATGACAGTACCATAAGAAGATTAGTATTTGTAAATAGCA
The DNA here is from genome assembly GCA_900205405.1 of Echinochloa crus-galli. Lineage (NCBI taxonomy): Eukaryota > Viridiplantae > Streptophyta > Magnoliopsida > Poales > Poaceae > Echinochloa > Echinochloa crus-galli. The sequence continues at coordinate 10,899 of OAMR01001012.1, forward strand.
AAGGGAGTAATCTTAAAGAAACAAAAAGATCAGAAATTTAGGGTTCACGATTATTGCATATTGTACGTTAATCATTTTCAAACAAGAATGATACATCCTTCATCAATATCCATGGTGTGCAAATGTGTGGATGGCATTTATAGTTTTGAAATTATGTTAGTTACTGGCATCACATAATAATCATTTGAGTTTTGCACATAACTGATTGAATTATATATGTTCATCACATAGAAAATTATAGAAATAAGGATTAATATAACATCTAAGTTTCTGCCAAGAAAGTTCAGGTCATCTCTCTATTGGCAATTCATTGGTAATTTTAGGAAGCAATAAAACATGCCATCAGCAATAATGGAGGGAATTTTATTTGAGGAAGTATAGAGGAATATATTTTGCGACAGTAATTGGCATTAATAGTTATGGAATTATGGTGTTGTAGTGTGTTCTTGGTGAAGCATGCGTGGTTTCTTAAGTAAAGCTTTGTTAGTGTATTATTCCCTAGGTTTACAATAAAAAAAATAATTATTGTTTAGGAAAGTTGCACATCCACCAAGACACTAGTTCGGTCATTGGTAAATAGTACTCCCTCTGTCCCAAAATAATTGTTCATATAGCATTCAAATTTGTCCCACAAAAGTGTTCATTTAGCTTGTAGTGATACACAAATTAATACAAAGTGCATAGAGCTAGGAAACGCATAGAGCCAATCAGATAGTTAGTTAATGCTACTTTTAACAGTAGTTTCAATGAGGGGTAACATGGTTATTTACCATGACTACTAGTCTCTCTTAAATTTTCTAAATGAACACTTATTTCGGGACGGAGGGAGTATGGTACACAGGCAAAATGTATTAAGGTTGTAACAATTTGACACTACATTTGAAGACAAATCTAGTCATATACCATGCATTTTCAAAAGCTCACTTAAATATTGAGATATATACTTTCCCTCAAAAGTCCTTTTTAAACCAAAATAAAACATTTTAACTTTAAATAACCCAAAATGATACTTCCTCTATCCTAGAATATTGGTACATTTAGGTTTGTCCTAAGTAAATCCTTTTAAATTTTGACTATAAATTAACAAAAAGTCAAAAAGACCGAGCATAAAAGTAATATTAACGGATTTATAATGAAACCAACTATCATAGCATGTAAGTTTTCTATTTGAGATATATCATTTTTAGAGATTTTGTTGGTTAAAGATGAAAATGTTTGACTTGGGACAAATCTAAATGTAGATATATTCTGGAACATATCAAGTATTTATCTACAAATGGAAGGATTACTCACATTGTTTTATCTTATATGCTGATGAAATACAACATTAATATAACATCGTTGATCTTTATATGCATATGCATGTTTGTAAAAGGAATATTAACGATCTATACAAATTACACGACACCAATCAAAGAAATTATCATCTTCCAGTTAAATGTGTGCTATATGGATGACTTAGCGAGCTACACAATTCAGACTAGCCAGTTCATTAGCTACACACATGGTATTTCTTAATTCCATGAGATTGGGACGGATCATGTACGGAAAACTATGGCGTACCAACACTGTCACCCTTTCAGTGACCTGTTGCCTAGCTACAATTAAGGAGCTGTACGTGACCTATGGCTAGCTAGGCAATTTGCGTCGATTGCTGTTGTCCCTCGCTATTCTGAATTAAAAGCATGTTAACAGCAAGCTGCGCGCGCTGTACTACAGTTATACGGTAGTAACAAAATTTCCAAACAAAACTTCTCTTCAGAGATCAATGGCTGCCACCAGGTGCATGCAATGCAGACACCCACCGTTCAGTTGGCGTATCATCATCCACCATTGAGGTACCAATATAGTCTCATTGTTTCTCTTCATTTAGTACCTCACTTCATACTAATATGATTGAACATTTGGGTCAGGATATGGAGCCTTGTGGGTCCGTTGTTGGCTTGCAACAGGTACCCAACCATGAAATGAGCTGCCCTAGCCCTAGCCTGGAGTTCACGCTGGGGCGACCGAACTGGAATCACGCCGAACATGACTAGCAGTGTGCCAGTAAGACACGTGCATTGCACATTAGTTCAACACTTAAACTATACAGCTTACGATACTTCGATCGGCCTTTGCAACGTCAAGATTTAGCAATGTGTGATGAAACAAAGGGTGTGGGATATTAGTTTTGTATTGGTCTGAAGAACACATGATAGTCTTGGTTTGGCTTTTTCCTCGGTTTTCTAACTTTTTGGTCTTTCTTGGGTACATGAAACAAAGGTATATATGGTAGTTTGTTCATATGAGGGTAATGTGTAGAGAAGGGAGCTAGCTTAAAAACTTATGTATATCATGATATGGGTGGGGCTGGTGACTAACGGATGTATCATGTGGCACGTGGAAAGGAAAAGGAAATCTGACCACCAGACGATGAATGTTTTCCTTTTGTTTTGTGGTGCATATGTATCCACATACTTAGTTCTTCTGTATTCTTCTAGTTTGGTCATCATAAAGTTAGTTGAATCTTTTTTAAACTACTCGGCCAATTCAATGAAAAGTTATATGTGCATATATGTTAAAATGCATCACGATTATTGTGATAAAAGTACGTGTTTGTCTTAGATATGTTCAAGGTACGCAGAAACTGATTCTAGACACCGCCATAAGTTTGTAGCAATAAAACATTGAAGAAACATAATTTGCTCAGCCATAAGAACTCCCATAATTGTTTATCCCTGTATTTAACGTTATGCCCATTAATAAATTCTGTATACTAAAGTTATCAGAAGCTATCCAGTTTTACCACTTTCTTGGAACATTTTCAGAAAGCAACGTACGTCCTTCATTCATATGGGTGCACAAGAAGATACAAAAATTTATATCGCTTCATATTTTCTTGTAAAAGATCGCGTAAAACATTGTATTGTTGTCACATATATATCGTGGGAACAAACTAGCAAGTCCATCTTGTCTAGCTAGCTGAGAAGCACAGAATATATATAAAAACCAGTGGAGAGCACAAAGGCATATTGTGGTTCTGCACTGTGCTCGGCATTTGGCAAGAAAATCAATCCATTGGACAAATCAGTATGCGATGTTTTGTTGCTATATACAGCACCTCAACATCATTGTCTAGCACTGTTAGAATGTGCCACTCAAAATATAGAAACATTTAGCTACTATGCACATCAAACTTGAAATATTATTGGGCAGCAAAGCTAGGCGATAAGAAAACGTGCGTGATTCGCTAACGTCAACAGAGACAATAGTTGATAGAAAATGAGTTGAAGTAGGATGAAACCAAATGTGCTTTAATAATATAATGTTACAGATTTTGAAAGATAGTGAAAACATGCTCTGTAAACCAAAATCATATAGAGTACGTACTAACTATACATTTTTAGGAATAACCAGCCCCGTTATGTTGAGGCCTACGGAGTACTACTTAAAACAAAACGTTCAATCTACACGCTTCAATCATCAAAGTATGATTTTCAATCTTTTAGTATAAAAATAGATATTATAGACCATATAACTTTAAAATCGTGCAAATTTGGACCTTTGGGTGGCTTCAGATGTGGTTTTTTATTTCTCAATAGGATAAAATGGTGCAAAACAAAAAGGACGAAAAGGATGGCAAAAAAGAGGCAGCCCAATCATAAAGCAATGGATTGCAAAATCATTTTAGCAGTGGTCCACGACTGTCTGTCCCCTCATTGATGTCATTCTATCGTTCTCTCTTACTTTGTCGGCTCTTCTGCTCGGTGTAACCAGTTACCACGCACGGCCCACAGGAGGGAGAGAGAGAGAGAGAGAGAGAGAGAGAGAGAGCAAAAAAGATGGCAACAGCACAAAAGAAAATAAAGGAAATAAAGGCATGTTCTGTGCTGCATCTGTGTGATGTTACTGTGCCCACTTGAATGTTTTGTCAGATCTCTCTCTCTCTCTCTCCTTTCCTCCCCGCCTAGTGCCATGCTACATTCATGTGCATGGGTCCTTTTGGCCCCGTGCAGATGGGGATGGTCTGGACCACGGCTCGTCTAGCGCTGTTGTTCATTCATCACGGTGTGACCTTTTCATTTTTTATCATTATTCAGAAAATGGATCTCTCTTATGTAAATTATCGCCAGATCTCTAGATGCAGAGTTAACAGTTAATTCATTGCCTCATGGTCTGAGGAAAAAGAAGGGAAACGCCCGCGCCTCGCTCGTGGAAGCGACGGGGTCGAACCCTAGCCGCACCTCTCCTCACTCGTGCCTTCTCCGCTCCACACCGCTTGAGTGTGCCACCGGCAAACCTGGGCCGCCGCAAGGATGGCGGCAGGGGGGCTCCTCCTCCGCCTCGACTGAAACGAACCGGATTCTCAATTACGAGGATCCGACTCCTTGTACCCTCGAGATAGTCCCAGGAATAGCAGCTATCTCGTACAGAACTCATCTCAGTAGAATATCACATCCATACAACGATATATATAAAAAATATAGCGGTCTGATACAAGCCCTCAGGACTACTAAAAGCTTCTGAACTTCAGGGTCCACTCCTCCACAGGCATCCTTGAGCGTAGCGCACAGCCCTCAATTACGCCACCCGTCGAAGTCGATCTTGAACTTGGAGTCCTCTCCTGCAAACCCAGAGTCTGTCCCCAAGGAAATGGGACAGGTCCACGTCACCAACCATAATATGATGCAAGCTTTAAAGTGGCCTAGTCTAATGGTATAAAAATAATCAAGGAATTAAGGCTAGGGTTTCCTATGCAAGCAACAGCAAATCCCCAAGTTCATCTCATCACCAACTCCTATCCTCACAAGAGAAATCACACTCCCCAAAACCAACCATCAACCTCACAACCACATCGGGCTCGTCCTGCCTCAACAGGTTCCCGCAATAATCATCCACCAACTCCTTTCACTCACTAGTCGACTCGGTGAGCTCCCTCCCCACCTTGTCTCAACAGCAAACGCTGGACCAACCTCTCGTAACCCAAAGCAAGGATGAGGTAAGAAAGCAGAATCCCGGGCTAATCTCCATCGATCCAGATGCGGTCGTCCATAACCGTGGACACGGCTAAACGTATAGTTTTCACTCTGCAGAGTTTGCACTCCAGGAACCATCCGGGCTGCAGACGGTAATGAGCCGTCTTGAGACACAGCCCACAGCAAAGACCCTAAACAGTAACGGTGCCATACTGCCTCCCTGGGCTCGGGAAACAATCTGAGCTAACAACTGCCCCAGGGTCGTGAAACCTTCCCACCGGGGCCAGTCGGGGGCCGTGGTAAATCAGGGAGAGTACGCCGCAACGAGTCCCCCTTACACATATCAAACTCGAATCTCCTACAGGTCTGGCACCGCACTAATTAGGCTTGCTGGAACCCTTCCCCATTCTGGGTAGATGGTGATCACTGTAATCCACGTCTGAAAGGTGACTTCGAACCGGGTCCTTAATTGTCGGTAAGGCGAGTATCAGCGACAAAGCGATCCACCGCAGCGGTCCGCAATCGGCACCCATTACAGGTATTGCTGCCCAAACTCCTCAAATCCATCAATCTCAAGTAATCCATAAATGTACCCGCAACAGGTACTCCGTAGGAACTCTCCGAGTGTAGTTCCAAAGCACCCCGATCAAAAGACCGGGTTGTTATCACTCGCCTCCACCGCCTAGCTGCACTACTCCTCCCATGCCACCCAAACTCACGCCAAGAAGATCAATCACAACCATCCCAACACATGCGAGCATAGCATTCTCATAAAGTGGATAATAGGTAGCAAGGAAACAGGATAGATAAATGGCAGTGCAGGTATATCATCATGCATAAAAAGTAAAGCGCTAGCATACGAGTTGCATGTCTAATAGGTATTTTAGAGAATGGTTGGGCGTGAACCTGGGTAGGCTTCTTCGTCCTCCTCGAAGCTGTAGTCGTAGTAGTCCGGCTCCTCCTGGCCCTCCTGGGCTCCTAGGGTTGCGATAAATAAAATAAGACGCGGCTACTAGCAAAGAAACACCAAAACAGCGAGGAAAAAAAACCCAAAGAACACCAAACTCTACACTAACGCGTAGATCATGATTTTAGAAAAATATAGAAACTGGTTTCATATTTTTCTGAGCTACGGTTGATTTATTATTAATTTTTGAAGTTTAATTCATTTTCTGAAAATATTAAATAATTCCGAAAAAGAAAATCAAACAAACTGGGTCACGTGGCAGCACCAGGGCGTGCCACGTCATCACTGCTGACGTCAGCATGACGTCATCAGTGGGGCCGGCCTTGCTGATGTCATCGTGGGCCCGGATGACGTCAGCGTTGACTTGGTCAATGTTGACCAGTCAACGGTCAAAGGTCAGTGGGTCAGCGGGGTCAGTGGGCCCACATGTCAGCCTAAGCGAGTCAATGACAGGTGGGGCCAAGCTGTCAGCGGGGAAAAAGAAAAGGAAAAGGGTTCGCGGGCTGGAATTGGGCCGAAAGCGGCTGGGCCAGAAAAGTTTAGGGGGGCCAACTGGACTTAAAGTTTAACTTTAAGCCCACGAAGGGGGCTCGGCTGGTGCGGCTTGGTGGACGCGGTCCACGGTGCACCGAGCGTGTGGTTCACAAGAGCCCGGTGCACGGGATCAGGTGTGGCCAACCAGGGATCTTCTACGGCCGTGTATGTGTCGTGCTGGTGTGGTCCTCCGTGTGGCCTGGCCACGGCGCGACGCGGGCGCGCGCGAGGCGCTCCTACACGCGGCCGGCGGCAGCGGGCTCAACGGCTATCGCCGGAAAAAGGGTCGGCGAGGCTCGGGCTCAGGTGGAAAGGCTCGGCTTGGGCTCGGCGGACACGTCCAGAGAGAGAAAGGCGACGGTTTGGCTGGAGTTTTGGCCCCCGACGCGAGCGACGGCGGCACGGCCGGAGCTCAGTGGCGATGGCACAGCGAGGCGGCGCGAGAGCTCGGCCAGGTTTCAGTGGAGCGGCTTGCGCGCGCGTGACCACCATCGACTGCTGGGGCACGGCTAGGTGCTCGTGCGCGGGCACGTGGCTCACCACGGCCGCGACACGGCCTCGGCGGCGCGCGGCGAGCAGAGCTCAACCACGGCGGCCTTGGCTGCAGTTAGCTGGCGACTGCGGTTTGCAAAGAGGTGAGCGGCATGGGGTCCCTGCAAAGAAGATGAGACGCAGCACGAAGACTGGCTCCAGAGAGAGGCTGGCTCGGCACGGCGAGCACGAGCGGCGGCACTCCGCCGGAAACAGAGGAGAAGAGGGGAGAAACAGCGGCGCTCACTTTGGGTCGGCGGTGTAGTCGTCGCAGGCTCGGGGAAGGCTTGCGGAACCCTGAAGATCCTCGCGCTCCTGCGTCTAGCTCCGCTCCGGCTCTGGCTTGGCGTCCCCACGGACGACGGCGACGGCGTTGGCGGCGACGGCGCGAAGGCGTCGATCGGCTCCTCCTCATCCCACTCCTGCTCCTCCAACCTCTTCCTCAACACCCAGAGCTCCTCCCACTCTCCTCACCCTCTCGAATTGCTGGCTGGGAAACCCCAAGGGGCGGCGCATCTTGGGGAAGAAGATGGCCGGCGGGGTGGTTTTATAGGGCAAGGCCCTAGGGTTCCGGGGCTTGGACGGCTGGATGGGACGGCCGGGCAGCCGCGGACACAGGGCGCCATCGCGACGGGCCGCCACGGGGTTGATGGGACCGGCTCGGGGGATCACGAGCGCGGCGGCAGAGAGGAGACGGCCGCGCGTGTGGCAGGCGAGAGGAAGGGGATAAAGCTGATGGGTGGGGCCCGCTCGTCAACGAGAGGAGGAGGAAGAGGGTGCGGGGGCGACGCGGCGGGCAGGCTGGGCCGCAGCTGGGCCGCAAGGCCGGCTGGGCCGGCTTGGCTGGTTGGCTCTGGTGAAGAATTGAAGGGCGGTTTCTGGACTTTTGGCGAAAGATTAGGCCCACGAAGGTTAACAGGGTTTGAAAATTAGTTGGCCAAGTTAATGTTTGAATTCAAATCTAGAATTTGAATTCAAACCAACCAAAAATCCAATAAAACCAAATTAAATCCAAATCACCACTATTTTGTCCTTAGCACTTCAATTTATTTTTAAATAAATTTATTTTTAAATAAATTTTAAATTTGCCTAAGAGCAAAGGGGGCAAGTAGAGAGCAATCTTATATGTTGGTTTGCATGCACTCAATTTCACCAAAAATTTTTAAATCCATAATTTTTGCATTTCAACAAACCCTAGGGAAAATTTTGAGTTGTTACATCGACGTGGCTGTGGCATCCCCCTGCCAGCGGCTACCCGCCGTCACGTCAGCTACGCTTGGGCGGGCTTCGTCTAGCGCTGGCGGTCAAGGCCACGCACATCCCCTACCCGTTCCAGCGAGGGTGGTCGGTGTTGGGTGGTGGGTCCCCTGGATCTGGGGCGGCGTGGGCGATTCCCGAGGGGTCCCACGGGCAACGGCGCTGCTTGGCTTCCGTGGTATCGACGTCCTTCACGTCGACGGCGTTGGCTTCCTTGGCAAGCTAGTGGACAGTTGCTCCATGTGCAGCACCGGCCAGGCACCACTTCGCGTGCTCCCACGGCGGCATGGCGCCTCCGGTCGTGGTCCTCCTTCCCAACGCCCTTGGACCCCTGATGGGGCCCGCTGGCTGTGAGAGGGGGGGGCGGGGGAGGGAGGTGTGGTCCTTGCTCCGCCCTACCCACGGTGATGCCCACTTCGGCTTTGTCGCCGTTACGCCTCGTTTCTCTACTGTAGGGCCCATGGTTGAAGCTTTGACTGTATTCACTCGGAGGTTTCCTCAATTGAGGCGGATGGCTCTAGGATCAGGTGATTACACAATTTGCTCTTCGGCGATGGTAAGAGCCTGCTCCACCAGTTCCATGGAATTGGTATGGCTTTAGTCTTTATGGGATCTTTCAGGGAGGTTTTGGCAGTTGCATGGTGTGGATTTCGCTTGGTGGTATTTGTGGTGGATAGGTTTTTCCGGTTCTTCGAATGGCGATCCTCAAGCGCAAGATTCGGTTCGGCGGGTGGGATCGGGCGCAATGATTTCCCTATTGGGGGTGTTGCTTTGGGGTCATGTCCTATGGGTTGTGGCAGTACTCGGGGTCCTCCTAGGTGAAAACCAAACAGTGGTGCAGGCTTGGCGTATTTGCCTTCCTAAAGGCGTTGTTTTGGAGCTCCTCCCAGTGTTGTGATGTTAAAGCTTTGGACTCCGCCGATGGTCCGACATTGCAGGTATGTGATGGATTTTCTTGACATTTTAGGTTAGCCATAGTATAGAGTAGCCTTGTGTTGTCTCAAGCGTATGGCTTAAGACATCGCGTTGTTGGAGTTGTAAGTAGTTGGATGTTGTCAGTTGTTGGTTTCATTGTATACTAGTAATCCCAGTATTCGACTTGCTTTATATATGAAGCCCAGCCTCAACCCTTTGGTCAATTCATTGCCTCATGTAAATAGACAATTTGTAGTGGTTGAAAACTTATCAAGCGATACTAACATTTGTTTCTAAATACTCGGCAAGTTTGATTAAAACATGGTTACCAAGGTCATCCATTTTTTTAAGGATGAAATGATCAAGATGTCCTCATAAAGTTATGTTCAAGTGTTTCTAAAATATTTCGACAGTCTTCTTATAAGCTCAAAATACGAAAGTTTATTTAGGAAAACATGAAGTGCAAAGTGTTAAGCATTCGAAAATGAATGTTAATATTGGATCTATAGTTTTGGCAAATTCTAGTCTTGCCTCTTGGTGCCTTCTCCTGGATGGTAAGAAAAATCATATATAATCCAATAATATGGTAAAACTAGACCTCCTTCCGCCCTCATAATTCCTATAATTTATCAGAAAAATATACTTTTGACACATACTCGATCATGTGATAATTTTGTCCGCATAGGTAAATCTTTGTTTACTAGCTGTTACAAATCTTTGTCCGTTGTTTCCATTTTACAACCTTCAATTATCTTAGAAGTCTGGTTTTCCACTTTCTATTACAAAATCAGACATTATAGGCCATACAACTTTCAAGACCATGCAAATTTGGACCTTTGGGTGGTTTTGGGATTTGGTTTTTTATTTCTTAAAAAAAATAAGAAATAGTTTAATATTAAAAAATCATGACTAATTCAGTTTAGATTCAAAAAATATGAAACTAATATCATAAAAATTATAAAAATATAACCTATATGTTGGTGATCTGTTAGGAGTAATTTTAATTTTATATATTGTGGTTTCTCATTTTGTACTACTTCTAGTCATACTTATTATTTATTTAAATTATTGTTTTGCATAGAGCACCAACATATATATTACATTTTTAGAATTTTTTGAGTGATAGTTTGATAATTTTTGGATTTAAAATAAATTGGTGTTGAATTTTTTTTACGATTCACCCATTTCTTAAAAAATCTAGAAAATTGAAAAGCACCACAGAAACCACCCAGAGGTCCTAATTTGAACGGTTTTGATAGTTTGATGGCCTATGAAGTCCGGTTTTATAGTAGAGGGTTGAAAATCAAACTTTTATAATGGTTGGAGTGTGCAAATTAGACTTTTCTCTATAATATACTATAAATTAAAGGAACATAAATCCCACTTAATGCATGAATTGAGACAAAAATGGCCAGGGTGACGGCTCGTGTGGAACCACAACCGACGCCACGTTGACCTTCCCTAGTGCATTAGAACTATCACTAGGGTAAGAAACCTTTTGCCACTAATTATAGGCTCAAAATCACCATGTGTTCCTACAAAATTTATACAAGTCTCCATAGCCGTGCACGTTGAATTTTGAGCTAACTTCGCCAGTGCAGATGCCTTTATATAAGCAATTCTCATCATATATAATGGGATAGCAAGGATTAGTTAATAATTATAGATCATACCTTTGGCTGTAGATACTTGATGTCCACATACCCTTTTTTTGTGATGTTTTGATTATCAATAACTTTTAAAATATTTAGTTGAAAATAACAAAAAAAAATCGAGTGTTTAGCTTTATCTTGAAATGTGCTTTCTTGGTCCCATAATTATTGTTGACCGGCCCGTGCTACGCGTTAATAATAAACTAACACGTTAATCATAAATTGGAGTGAACATACTCCCTGAGTAATTTCATGGGCTGACGTACAGATACAGTATGAGAAGAGCTACTAATAACAAACCCACAATCAACACCTAAATGTGGACCACACGCTTCGAAATATCAATTGGAATATCGTGGGAGCACGTAGTCCTCACCTCTTCAGCTAGTGATGAGCCCTCGTACAATTGCGTACCAACGAAACCCTCACGATCGGGCATAGCAAAGCCGTTGCTAACTGCGTGGTCACCACTCCAAGCAGCAGCAGCACTAGAGATAGCACCGACAATGCAGTAATGATCTATAGTAGCCAGCAGCAATAAACGCTTGCGAGTATACTCGTATAGCGGCTGTATTGGAATGAACACGTTTGACCCGGTCGTGCAACGGCCGTTGGTGGACGCGGCGGTTGGGTAGTGGTGGGCTAGAAGCATACGAGGCCGACCGGCCCAGACCCCCCGGCCGGGGCCACCGGCGCCTGTCGGCAGCCCAGGGACTCGGCGAGGCCGGTTGCCTCGTGGCCCGCCTGATTCCCCCGGGCGCCCAAAACCCCAGTAGATTCCAGCTCGTAGCTTCATTTGCATCGCTCGCCCCAAAGTTTAATTTGCATGGTAAAATTTCATTGTTTTTAGTGCATATATGGTACGTCAACGCCTCCCCCTCTCATTTAATTTGCGTGTAAAATTTGTGCAATTGAGTATTTTAAAGCGAGAGTAGTAGTGCTACTTGGAATCATAAGACGTGGTAGTAGTGTTGCCATGAAGTGCATCCACTTTCTCCACACAATCTTCAACATATGCCACTTTCTTCTTCCTCGAGTTGACCACCTGGAGGTAGGACAGCTGCATAGAGAAGACTACTGGTCGACCTCGACCACGCGAAATCCCCAACGAACTAAATTAACCCTCAGCGATTTGCATGTGTTATGTGTATAGTAGCTTACACGTTGGCCGGGATCCAGTCAACGAACTGTTGGGAGCATTAGGCCAGTCTCAGTGCAGGATTTCATCACACGGTTACCTAGATCAAAAACTAGGTAACTGTGCCATATGAGTTTCATGGTGATGAAACTCTCCTCACATCCCATGAAACTCTTCACTCTCTCCTCTGCCACGTCAGCGCATTTAATGTCATGAAATTCCCATAAAACCTCCACCGAGATTAGCCTTAGACTACTCCGATATGCATGCTTGGCCTCGGCATCTCCAAATCACCAGGAGAAGCAATGTAATGCACGGCATACGTGCTTAAACACACACACACCTACACCTCTTCATTTTTTATTCTGGGTTCGAGTGTTCGACTGTTCCATAACAACAGGCGCACATATGTTGCTGTGCTATGCGCACGGATCGTCCAAAACATACAACACTACTCGTTGCTAGCAGATCTGAAATAATCCTGCTTCCTGCAGGTGTGTGATCAATCAGGGGCCATTCCGGCGTTCTGTTTGAAGATATAGGCGCGGCGGCGTACACCATGAGAGACTTCTTGGGCTTCGTTGCCGGCGCGGCGATCGCCGTAGCCTGCATCCTCTCCTGCTGCCGCCGCCTCCGTGTCCTTGCAGCAGCCTCGCGCAGGCAGGCCAGGAACTCTCCCTGTTTGCTGGCCATGGCGCTCCAGCCAATTATTCCGCCATGAAGAAGAAGAAGAAGCAGCTTCACACGGTACATGCTCGATTTGCCTTCATATCATTTCCATCTCACTCTTCTTATCCTGAGGCCTGACCTCCCCTCTAACATATACGTGTGTTCATGCATGTATATATATAGGCCGATGCTTCATCACCCACATCCAGCACAGACAAGCTACCTGAGCTGCTGCGGAGAGCGGCCATGGAGGACAACACCATCCTGATGACCTTCACGAACGAGGCGTTCGCGGCGCCCGGCTCGCTCATGGACCTCTTCCTGGAGAGCTTCCGCGCGGGCGTGAAGACGGAGCCCCTGCTGAAGCACCTGGTCATCGTCGCCGTCGACGCCGGGGCGTTCGAGCGGTGCCGGCGCGTGCACCCGCTCTGCTACCCCCTCGCCGTCGACGGCGCCGCCGCCTCCTCGTCCGAGCCGCCGTACATGGCCAAGGACCGTCTACCTGTGTGATGGAAGTTGCATCTTCTCTGCTCACCTCGAGAGACGGGAGCTTGTGGACTTCCCCCGATGACTGCAGCTGGCATGACGCCGTCTTCCCTGGATTTCTGCTCATGGATGCTGCCGAGGCCTGCAAGTACTTCCCGGGCTGCTGCCTGCTGCTCCGGTGATGTCATTGGAGGTGAAGCACAAATCATGGCCCCGCACAGGGGCGAAGCCAGGAAAAAAGGCCGCCGGGGTCAGAGTCCGAGCAAATTTATATAGTACCAACTCGAAAAAATACTATGCATAATAGTAATAATAGACTAAAGGAAAAGAAAGGCTCTTTACTGTGCTCACCATCAGCTTAGCAAGCTCAGAAATAGTATTCAAATTGGCAAATCTTTCATCAGCTCGCACATTATCGATGTAAATAGGAAGCTCGAGGCAAAGATCCTTCAGTTACTTTGAGTTAAAATCATCAGGGTATGACCTAGCCAATTCCATCAAGATCTCCAATTTGAAAGCCTCAAATGAATTTTTCGGACTGAACAGCAATCTAAGTAAGCAGTTTAGAATTTACCTCATTGAAACGATCACTAAACTCTGCAAGTTGCAAGTCAATAATTGGATTCAAGCAATCATATCTATAATGTTCATAATTGGATTCTCAGCACATGAATGTAAAAAATAAAAACCAAAATCTAAGATCTCATTACCTCGAAGACCCCAAATAAAAACCCTAAGAGCTTTACATGTCTACAGAGATTTATGCAACTACTGTCTAGTGTCTACTATCTAGTCATCAACTAATCATGGAAGATTGGAATAGGATTGTCAATTGGAGGTCGGGGTTATTACCTACTGATGCCGCGAGAGGCGAGTCGGCGGCGCAAGACGAAACGTCGGAGTCTCGGAGAGAAGAGCCGATCGAAGCGGATGTCGATTACCTATCCAAGTCGTGATTTATTTTCTGATTATGGGCTGCCCGTCACCTGTTGTCCGGCTGCTAATTATTCTCTTGTGTGGGCCAAACCGTGTCGTGTGATTACAAGCTGGGCTGGGCTGCCGGGGTCTTGGGGATTTTTTACCGGGGTCACAGCTGGTGAAAACTCGTTGGGTACAGGAGGTTCCGCAGAAATCGTCGGGGTCGGCCGACCCCTACGGTAACACGTAGCTCCGCCCCTGTAAATAATGCATGAGAGGCGATGATCTGAATATCTGATATCCGAATAATGTATAATGTGTTTGCTTGCAGGACGTGGACATCATCTGGTTCCGGAACCCGCTGCTGCGGATCCCGGTGGGCGCCGACATCGCCGTGTCCTGCGACGTGTTCTACGGCGACAACCCCTACGACCTGTACAAGAACGCCAACGGCGGGTTCCTGTACGTGAGGTCGCGGGCGAGGACGGTGGCCTTCTACGGGAGCTGGTACGCGGCGCGGGCGGCGTACCCGGGCAGGCACGAGCAGTTCGTCTTCGACCAGGTGAAGCACGACCTGGCGGCGCGCCACAGCGTCGCGGTGCAGTTCGTCGACACCGCCTACCTCAGCGGCTTCTGCCAGCCCTCGGGCGACTTCTACAAGGTGTGCACGTTCCACGGCAACTGCGTCGCCGGGCTGCAGCCGAAGCTGGACAATCTCCGCCGCGTCTTCGGCGAGTGGAAGCAGTTCAGAGCCAATAACACCGGCCTTATGGACTGAACTTACTTATATATAGCAATGTCCAATTAATGCCGATACATGTAAAACGTGGCTTTGTTCTTTCACAATTGCTATGATATAAATTATCACAGTTTCTTACGATGCTTCGAGTGATTTTGCATGCTAGTACTTGGCGATCTAGGTCAGCAGGTCTTTTACGATGCACAATACTACTCACTACGGGAAACCGGATATATGCCGAGTGTCCAGCCGTTTGTCAAGTGCATTCTATCGGGCACTAGGCAAAGAAACCGTTTGCCGAGTGTCCAAGGCAAGGCACTCGGTATAAATGGGACACTCGGCAAAGATAAGTTTTGCCGAGTGTAAGACCATGGACACTCGGCAAACATTAGCTTTGCCGAGTGTCTTTGACCTGACACTCGGCAAAGAAGTCGCACGTGCTCGTCACGCAACACCCTCGCCAACGGCCGTCCGCAGCCATTTGGGAGGCCCCTGCTTTGCCGAGTGCCAGGTCAAAGACACTCGGCAAAGAGCAGCTTTGCCGAGTGTGAGGTCAAAGACACTCGGCAAAGATGCGGCACGTGTCCAGCACGTGCCGCGGGCGAAAACGTCCGTCGGCGGACGTTTGGATGGTCAAAGCTTTGCCGAGTGTCCTCCAGGCGACACTCGGCAAAGAGGTGGCACGTGCACTGCACGTGTGCAGCCAGGCCCAGGGTTGAACTTTTGCCGAGTGTCACCAACGACACTCGGAAAAAAGGTTTGAAAATTTTGAAAATATTCTTAAAAAACTTGGAATTCAAACATAAAAGTTTGAAAATTTAAAAAACTTGAAATTCAAACAGCCTGTGCCGTCCGCGGCCGTCTGTTAGTGCTTTATTTTGCCGAGTGTCGGCTTTTGCACTCGGCAACCCCTTTGCCGAGTGTTGCACTCGGCAAAGGCTTTGCCGAGTGTATACCGGGCTTTGCCGAGTGTATACCGGCCTTTGCCGAGTGCCTGGAACACTCGGCAAACGTGGGCTTTCCCGTAGTGACTGCTTGGTAGTATACAATATAAGAAAGATCTAACCATCAATTAGCAAGGTTAATTTAGTAATTAGTTGTGTTTAAACACTATCGAAATTTTCATTTGTGGGATGGGTTTTGGGGGTGGGGGAGTCTCGTTTAGGTAAATTGTCAATTATTATTTAAATTTCCTGAAGATTAAAATTGTCAATAACATCATCAAACGAGAGAAGCCACCGGTTGTTGTCATTCTCTCTACTTGTTCTCGTGATATTAAAATCTCCACATATAATGGTAGGAAGTAGGTTTTGTTGCTTAGAAAGGAGATAAACTCCTTTATAATGGTAGGAAGTAGGTTTTGTTGCTTAGAAAGGAGATAAACTCCTTTTGCGCCAGAATGTAAACTGCCATCAGTACTAACTTGAAATTTATTACAGAGATGGAATTGTACGTAGAGTTCCCTATATAAACTTGTATATCGAGTAGTGTGCATTTATTCCTAGAAGAATATGTACCGTCAGGCCTTATGAGAAAATCTCTATTATGTGTAGTGATGGATAAAAAACTCTTGGCTCGTTAACTCGCTCGACTCGGCTCAATAGTGGCTCGGCTCGGCTCGACTCGTTGGAAAATTATAATGAGCTGAGCTAATGTTTTAACTCGGTAGCATAATGAGCCAGTTCGAGCTAGCTTGCGAGCTGCTCGCAAGCCAAAACAAGCCGCAACAGTTCAATGTCTCTGTCCGAGCCCAATAGAAAATATGTAACATTAGGCTCATATAGCAATTTCTCAATCCAAGAGTATACAAAATATAGGATTTTCATAGGATTTTTTCATTTATTCTCTTGAGTACTCCTTTTTCTTTACTTTTATTTCTCTGTGAGAGTGATCTGGGTCTCATGCGATATAATTGATGGTTTATGATTCATAATTGAAAAGAATAGTGGTGTATTGATTATACTCCTTTCAATACTATTCCTAATTTATAAATCTTAGATTTTTTATTTTGATTTTATCTTATATGTTTTTTTTATCAAGCTAGCTCATGAGCTAAACGAGCCATCTCGAGCTAGCAAACGAGCCGAGCCAAGCTGTACCCGTAGCTCATTGAGATAATGAGCCGAGCCAAGCCAGCTCATTATCTTAATGAGCTAGCTCGAGCTAAGCTAAATCAAGCCAAGTCGGCTCGATATCCACTCCTAATTCTGTATGCATACGATGCAGGATTGCAGGTAGTGGTCTTAAAGATGGACATATGTCCTTCGTATGACATCCAATTGAGGTGTTGGAAAGGTAAGGATGAGAGCATTTTCTAGAAGCCTCGTGAATAATTCTAAGTTGATGAAACAAGGGAATAGGTCTCCATCTCGAGAAGATTTTGACCACAGAGGGCTAGTCGAACCTTTTTTCTGGATGAGAAACATAACCCACTCAATGTAGGTGGTGTTGGTTACAACAAGAAATCCCTTCAATTCATCCTTGGGGACTTGCATGAGTCCTTTTCCTTTAATTAGACTAGGTCGAGGCAAAACCACGTAAAACCATTTTTTCTCATAATCCTTTTCATAAGGACCTGATAGGGAAGGAATGTAGTTATTGGGATCATGAAGAGAAAACCCAAAATATCCGATCATATGGCCAACCGCGTAACATGTTGGGACATAGAAATAATACCCAAGCTTGACATTAGGTTATATCCCTATCTATGCCTCAAACAGAAAAGCAAATATGCTCCATTACACGATGGCATTGGGTTTTAGGTGGGCGAGTTTGATGCCATAATAGTCACATATACGCTCAAGCAGGGGCGGATCCAGCAGGGGGGGGGGGGGGGGGG
>OAMR01001012.1:31609-46562 GCA_900205405.1 Echinochloa crus-galli
GGGGGGGGGGGGGGGGGGGTGGAGCCCCTCCTCCCCCTTTGAATCTCAGGCTTCGCCGTGAAGAGAAATATCAAATCCAGATGAACATGGTCACCTTGTTGGAGTGTTAATGAGCTGAGCTTGACCCTTGATGGCTTTCCACTCAGGAAGAATACCATGATCCCCTAGCTTCTTAGTTATTTCTCAGTCATTGTTAAGGACACCCATTACTGATCGGGGGTAGGGATTTCTTGGACCAATTAGAACTAGTGGAGATTTCTAGCCCAACCAATAATGCCCGCGAATTGTCAAGCTCATCCAGCTGCTGAATCCAATGAGGTGTGGACCATATTCCTCGGCTATGTCTTGTTTGGATTTGATCTTTTTTTTTCAAATTTTCTTGAGCGGATATGTGACTACTACAACATTGGATCCACTTTTCTAATAATGGCTATATTCGAAGTACAACGAACTGCGTGTTGGACTGTTCGTAGATGATCCAAATCCGTTCTGTTTTATTAGCTCAAACTCTAATTGAGTGAGGAAAGTGGACTCATGGAAGTGGTTTCTAGGCTTACAAGGATATGCCCAACAATGGTAGGAATGAACTATGACAATACTCCATCCGTTCTAAAATGTAGGTCGTTTGACTCTAAGTTTGACTGCTCGTCTTATTCAAAATTTTGTGCAAATTATCATTTTTTGTGGTGGCTCGCTTTATTAATAAAAAAATTCAAAATACCTTAAATTTGACTATATTTTCACTAATTTTTTTTAATAAAACGAGCGGTCAAACTTGTGATAAAAAGCCAAACGATCCATATTTTGAAACAGAGGTAATAGCTCCAAAAAAATAAAACTTGGATAATCAACCAACAATTAGGAGGGAATGGTTGGCGATGTGGAATCCAGATGCAACAGCAAGAGCACGAGGCGTAGGAGACATATGGATGGTGCAGACGTGCAGTTGCTCATCGGCGAGCAGATCGGGAGGAATAAAAAAAACTTTGGGAAGAACATCCACACGAGTGTCTCGTAACAAAGGTTCAGTCACTATCTGATTTACATGGTCGACTTCTTCTTTCCTAAGTTTTCTAATTCCCTTTTGTCATAGCTTATACTATCCTTGAAACAAAGCAACAAATATACCACTCGATGTGATGATTGTTGCAATCCATGAATCATACCCACTCATTCCTATCTTTTTTTTTTAGCAGAAGAAGATGCAAAAGCCATGCGCCCACGAGAAGATTCTGTTACAGCAGGGTAGTATGGAAGAGATAGAACTCAAGATCGAAGAAGGAAGAACGACCAAGTGGCACTTCACATTTCCCACTCGTCTCCCGTCACCCGTCTGTTGCTCCTCCTGGGCCTTGTACTCCTTCGTGGCCCATCAACACTGACTCTTTCTTGATCTCCTGAATATTGAGTGATAACAGATTCTTGCTGTGAAGCCTGTGAGCGTCAAAAGGCTTGGGCCAACGACCAAAAGAGCCCATTTGATCCCCCGCCAAGCAGCGCGCCGCGCGGGGCATCATATTCGGCCCGAAACCCGTTCGCCTGGGCCTTGGGCATTTCAGCGAGCGCGCTCGCCCCGGCCTGGTGGCCGCGTCACATGATATGACCCGCCGGTGAGGCCCAACCAAAGGATCCATCCATCCCCTCACCGTCGCCGACCAACCGGCGCGGCGGCGCTTCCCCATCCCCCACCTGCCCGCGCCGCGCCGCGCCCGCCGCCGAATATGGGAAGGACGAAGAGGAAGCGCCGCGGGCCGGTGGCAGAGCCCGCGCCCGCTCCCGCTCCCGCGGCCGCGGCCGCGTCCTTGCTGGGCAGCGACGACCTCCTCGCCGAGATCCTCGTCCGCCTCGACCTCCCGACCTGGCTCGTCCGCGCCGCGCTCGTCTGCCGGCGCTGGCTCCGCGCCGCCTCCGGCCCGGCCTTCCTCCGCCGCTTCCGCGCGCTCCACCGGCCCCGCGTCCTCGCGCTCCGCGTCAACGGCGCCGGGTTCGGCTGCCGGCCGCGCTCCCTCCCGCTCCGCCAGCCCCCCGGGCTCGCCGCCGCCGCGCGCCGCGCCCTCGCCACCCTGCGCCGCTCCGACGTCTGCGACTGCCGCAACGGCCGCCTGCTGGTCTCCATCGACGACCCCAACAACCCAGCCACGCCCACCACCTACGCCGTCCGGAGCCTGCTGCGCGCGGCGGCGCGCGACGAGCCCATCCCGCAGCCTCCCCGTCCCTGCACCAAGAGGTTGCTCCGCGACAGCACCGGCACCTGCAACGGCCGCCTTCTCTGCCTCCTGGAGGACGACGCCGACGACACGTCCTGCTTGTGCTTGAACATGTCTTACAACAACGAAGAATTCGGCGCTGATTTCTCCTTCCTTCAGTCTGGGGTCTGGGGCGCCATGAGAACCTCAGTCACGCAGCTCCCACAGCGCATGTACGATACTATAATAGCTCAAAAGTTGTTCGTGGGCAGGAAGTTCTACATGACGACCACCTTAGGCTACATTCTTGGGTTGGATTTGGCCACTGCTACCTTCTTTACAGTCAAGCTTCCAGACGGCATCCGGAACAGCACATCTTTCAGGCTGTCACGCTCTCAGCATCAGCAACCTGGGATCTATCTCGTTGTTGCTAAGGGGTTCGGACTTCATGTGTGGCATGGTGATGGTATGGGCCAGTGGGCGTTGGTCGATACCATCTCTGTACCTAAGGCGTGCGCTCGTCTTAATGTGCGGAGGTGGGTACCAAGTGATGCACAAACAGCTCCTGTTTTGGTCCTTGCAGCTGGGGAGGATGCCGATTTTGTGTTTTTGGAGCTTGTGGCCAGTGGAATAGTCTGCTGTATCCAGTTGAGCAATAGGGCTGTGGAGAGGGTGGATCCGAGCATTGCAGAAGATTTTGTCCGTCCAGTTATGATGGTTTGGCCTCCAGTCTTCCCGGTGCTTAACTAAGCAAATGAAGAATGCTGCTCCTCAAAGATTGGTATTTAAGTGCTCTGCTAAATTGTCTCTCACTGTGAACCTCGCCTAGAGTAGTTATGTTAATGCCTTGGATATGCTGGAGTGATGGTTTTGTTCTTTGAACTGCTGTCACTTTTGTGTTTTGAGCTCTATGTTGCTATTACAAATAGAGTTGCTAGTTATGTTCATCTATTTGTGGTGCCACCTAGATATTCCAATAATTAGAGAAAAAGGGAAACTGAGATCAATGAAGTGTTTGTAGAGCAGTAATGAATGTTAAGTAGGAATACTGAACGAAAAATGTGGAAACAATCACATGATTTTGCTTCGTTGATGTGTTATCTCTTATCCTTCTGGAAATTAATCATGGAACATTGTTACATGTCCTGTCCCTGTTAGCATGCCGCTGACCTCTTGAATGAGGTGATCAACGTTATAGTTTTTTTTTTTTGACAAGAATCAATGTTATAGTTGAGGTCTTCCCAATTTTACAGTTAAGTCGGCACTTAGGAAGAGTTGGAAGGTACTTCAACTTCAAAGAGTTATTCTAACCTTTTTACTGACTAAAAGGCGTTATCATTGCTGCTGCTGTTTAATATGTTTCTATATCTATCTTTATAATATTTTATGGTTCTTGCCATGAAGGCTGATTTAAAATCTGTGTTGTGCCGTAGCAGTTAATTCTCAGGTGATGTGCATTATACTTTGAGATGGATACAGAAAGACCCCAGGAAGGAAAGCGGAGAAACTATGGGTCTGCACCGTACGTCCATACTGAATAGTGTACGTCCATAGTTGGATCGATGGTAGTTTTGTATTTCTGATTAATTAGTGAATACATGGGTTTAACTATTATGACTATCAGGATGTATTATCCATTGAACACCTGCAAGTACATATGAATCACACTGAATAGTAACCTGCTTTTGGAAAGAATGATTCGTGCATTTCAGTGTACACTCTAGTTTTACTACATCTGATGCCACCACTATCATTTGGTGATACTGCTATATATTGCTTCAACACTTCAGCTTTTGGGCTGGAGACCTAAGATTCGTGAGAAAACATTCCAATGCAGATGAGTGGTGTTTCTGTTGGAATTCATGTCCCACATGTTTGGGCAGTAAAGACATTCAGATTAATAGACCATGAGACTTTTGTTGCGATCAATGTTCAGATGGCAACGATTGTGGAATTTTAGCCCCATGGTGATGATGAACTTAGAATCCAGACCTACTGGGTGGTTCCGTTGCTGGAGATAGAATCCAGACCTACTGGGTGGTTCCGTTGCTGGAGAAGTGGAGCTCTCATGTGTAGATTCTGATGGCAATTGTTTTTTTTTTTGGATTTGTGTTTGATGGACTTTCCTAAAATGCTATTCATGGTCACGATTATTATTGTAGTATATAAGGTTGCTGTGCAAAAACGTTGCGTTGCAGATATTTTTTTTAACTCATTTGCAGATTGTATCTGATCCACATATATAGCTACTTACATTTTCAAAAGGTGAGAGTATCATCTCAAAATTACTTGAGTACAGGTCGAGTTATGTGGACATCGATATGGTGGTAAAAAACGTGAACAACTACTTCCATAATAATGTGCGCAGCATAGATGTAGGTAGAAAGCTTTCACATATAGGCGGTGTTTAGTTCATGTGAAAAGAGAAAAAGTAAAGTGAAAATGTCACATCGGACACTAGCACTTTTCGTTTGTCTGTGGTAAACATTGTCCTACCATGACCTAACTAGGCTTAAAAGATTCGTCTCGTCGTGTACCATGACCTAACTACCATTTATCCATGTTTAGTATTTCATGCATGAGGAGAGAGATTTGATGTGATAGGTGAATAGTGAAATTTGGAGAGAGAATTTTTAAAAGTTTGGTGATGGGATGGGGAACTAAACAGGTCTAACCATTTTTGTTATAACAAGTACAATCAAACATCTAAACCATAGGCATGAATGCATGATGAGACATGCACGATCTCATCTGTCTCTCATGTAAACAAATGGAAGAAATCCTTGCCACCGTATTGACCATCTTTACCCAGATTCAAACTGAACAAATTGCTTGTCCTCTATTCACGAGAAAGATTGTCGCCCACACAAATCCATTTTAGCGGCAGGAATCTGGACAAGAGTATCGCCGTGACCGTGACGGAGTTTGGAGAAGTGTGTTGCCCATCGCAAAATTCATTTTAGCGGAAAAAAAAAGGAAATTTTAGCCAATCTACCCGTGCGCGGCCCGTGGCTGCGTCACCGTCACGTCGCGCCGGGGCGGCCCAACCAAGCGATCCCATATTCCCATTCCCATCACCGACCGAGCCGGCGCTTCCCTCCCCATCCCACCTGCCCGCACCGCACGCCTGAGCCGCCGACCCCGGCCACCGGTCCACGCGACCACGCCTGCCTCCCCTGCCCTCCCTTCCTCCCTCCCGACCGCCGTGGCCGCCGCCTCACGCCACCCACCGACCCCACCCCTACCGGCTGCGCGCGCCGTCGCAGCCCTATCTCGCCGGATCTCCCTTCCCCGGCGACGACTCCCCCGCAGCCGAACCATCTCGGGCCGCGCGGCGCGGTCGCCCCAGCGCTCCCCGGGCCACTCACTCGCCGCTGCGCCTCCCCGTGCTGCGGGTGATCCCTCCCTTGACGGCGCGCGGTTCCGGATGGGGCTCTCGGCGGCCGCCGCGGGCGACGGGGCGCAGCTGTGCGTGTTCGACCTGCGGAGGGGGCAGCAGGAGGGGCAGGAGCTCGACAAGATCCTCTTCTTCCACCCCGCCGACTGCCCCATCCTGCTCCAGCTCTCCGTCATCGGGCTCTGCGAGGGGATCGTCACTTTCACAAGGTCGCCTTCTCCGCCCCTCTCCTCTCGCTGGCTCTAACCTGTTGCCGCATTACTCGAGTGAATTGTATATTCGGTGGCCTTCCTGTTATATTCCTGAGAATTAGCTGGAGAGAATTTACACTCACCTTTCTTGGAGTAGCATAGCAGTACCTAGACTTGTATCCTGAGCTCAAGATATGGTATATGTAAGATAGATGTTCATGCAAATATGGCATGCATACAATGGGAACACAAGGTGGATTAATTTTGGTTTGTTTCAAAACATTGCTGAATCATTTTGCGGCGTTTTTTAGATCCAACTTAAATTTCCAAGCAACAACAAACATAGGAATTGTTCTGAACTTAGTAAAAGCTCAAGTGTTTGTTTCTATGAGTTGCAATGGTCGAAGTGCTTCATATGCATTTTGTGGAACACTTAAGTAGCTACAGTTGTATGCAGATTTGTTTCATTGAGATTTCATATATCCTAGTAGAACTCTAGACAACTACACATCTATTTATGATTACTCAAACTGACATTAGTGATGAGTTCAGAAGATCGGGACTCTTCATAAGCAACATTTCTCTTATGCTTCACATTGTGTCTTTTGCTTATTCTTTACTATCCATCCCACAGTTATTAAATATTTTACTTCTTCACTTGTGCTATTTTTATTGCCTGATTTCGCTGGCTCAGTCATCTTATTTCTTCTATTTTAGTTATGTGCAGAATATTTTCTCCTGAAGAGGATTGTGAAGTTATAGAATCTGAGAAACACTCCCATGTTTTTTATCAAGCGGAACCTGATATTTGGATGGTTCTGGTAATGGATCTTGACTCTATGAATACTTTAATAGTTTGCCTCTGGGTTTAGGTGAACTTCGGTTCTCAAGTTTTTATATGCATCTCATTCTGTCTTGCTAGTTCTTATGGGTCACTACTGTTCATGCATAATATTTTATTTCCATGATGTCAGTGAGTATGCTTCTTGGTATCATTGTTCTTTTTACCTACATGTGGAAATTGATTTCTTGACAGTTCACTTGAAGATCATAATGACTAACTTGTAATCGTTATTATTGAATATTATTGATGACTGAAGCCTCCTCATATTCATTTTTAGAGTTAGGAGAGTAATTCTATTCTGGCAACGAAACCTTCACTGTCTTGACATGTCATACAACAACTGTAGGTTTAACGTAGTTAGCATTTTTGTATTTTCATAGAACCATTTTCCAACATAGCGTGAAGCTTACTGTGGAGATGTGATTTTCAACTCACGGAAGTAGGACTTCATTTCATTACCTGCGTTTTTTTGTCTTGCAAAATTACATTGGCGCCCTCTTTACACCAATATAAATTGAATGGTTGTAAGATCTTGTGCTGATGTATAGTTAGCATGCAATTTGATGTGTAGGTTGTGGAAAAAACCAAGGACTGTGAATCAACCTGGCGTTGTAGTGCGCTGCAAGGGATACTTAAAGAGGCCCATTCACTCTTTGCAATGTTCCATGGACCAATCCGAACTTTACTTGACAGACAACCCAGTGCTGAGCTTGCTCGTGGTCACCTCCGCACATTTCTCACAGATTATTTGAGTGGTGAGTCTACTTCTCTATTTGTTTTGCGTCTGTTATAAGTATGTTCATTGTCATGATTTCTTGCAATTTGCAAGGGTATGATAAAATTGTCACCTGTTGAAAAGAGACTATACTATTTGCAAATATTTGGTAATCTAAACCCACATATATCTGCTTGTGTTCTGGTGCAGATTTTCATGTTGGTAAAAAGTTGCAATTCCCAACCTACCGTGACAGCCTAAAGGAGAGGGGAACAGTCCAAATGCTCACAGTATCACGAGAAGTAGCACTTGAAGTTCAGGTAAGCTGTATTACTAGTACTAACATATTTTTCAATAGAAACATCCTCCTTTTCTCTTACTCTCCTGATTGGCTAAAAACATTTTCAATGTTTAATCACCTTCTAATTAAACTTGGTTCAACTTCGCACTCCCTTTAATGTCATATTTGGTTCAACTCCATACTCCATTTGTCCACAAATGTAATGGATTCTGATTTCGTACTAAGTTCCACCAAATTTATAGAACCATGTCAAAGAAGTAAACTATACAGAAATATGTTTCGTAATGGATCTAATGATGCTCATTTAATGTCGTAAGTTAATCTTTTCTTCTCTATAAACGTGATCAAACCTAGAAAAGTTTGACTTAGGACAAACTCAAAATCCCTTGTATTTGTGAATGGAGAGAGTACATTTCTTTTCTTTTATTGGTTTGTTTAGCACAAAGGCTTCTTGGCTGGTCCACTGATGTTTTTTTTGGGCAAGGCTACTGTTGACATTCATTTGTTGCGCCCTAGTATCTATATTAGATAGGGTTGTTTTTTAAGATAGGGTAATTGCACAGAGTTGTTCTGGATAATATAAGGTAGTTTTCTGAGGAAAATCTGACAGAACTAATTTGATTAACATTTACTGTTTCGATCAGCATTTACCCTTTATCCTCCAGCAGTAGTGCACAGATGTCATATTTGCAGTTTCATCTATAATCATGCTGTTTGCAAAAATTGCAATAGTTACACATATTTATTTTATTCATTCCAACCATTGATGTATTAGTGTTTCAGTCACTCGCCACAGTTCTTGGATCATGTCTTGGAAATGTCACCTGCCAATCGCTCATATTATTTGAAGACCTCTTGGTTTCTACAACACTGCCCCCGGTATGGTCACTGTAATGACTACTTCACTTGGAACTTTATCTGCTTTGGCTAATTTACTAGCATTTGGTTCTTTTGTCATTAAGGATTTGAAGTTTTCTTTTGTTTCTACAGGATGATACTTTAAACCTATATACTTATGCTGTCCTGAGGTTAACTCCTCGTGCTTTATCTTCCAATGCAAGCTCTTGGTCATATTTGCGGAAAGGAACTTCTGTTAATTCAGGCCCAACTTCAAGTTCATCGAATGGAACAACTGCAGGAGAAAGGTACCATAGTCGATCTCGTGATACTTCTCCCGATGGACAAAATCAGATGAATCATAATTTCAGGCCTCTCCTGCGTGAGAAATTGTCAAAGGGAAAGGACGGTTTTGTTGCTGCTGATTTCACAGCTACAGACGTTCGTGGTGCTGTACCCTTGACTCCAATACTCTGGTTCCAGCAGGCAGAGGAGCGCATGTACCTATGCATTTATCAGCACAAGAGTCTCACTGTCCTTTTACTGATTCCTGCTTCCTCACTAATAAATGGAGAAGAGGGTATCACTCATGTGAAGAAGCAAATGCTTGAAAATGTGAGTGTCCCATTCCCACTTTCCGTCCATTTCTAAGTTTCCTGATGCAGTGTTGACCTAAATTATACTGCTCAATGCAAAAAGTACACATGCCCTGTGTGCAATTCTTTTTCTTGAAGAATATGCCCATGAATGGATGTCCAGTAATTTGTTCAATCTTGCAGGCATCTCAGAAGGTTATCACTGTCGAACAGAAAGTGTCACGGGGATGGGGAGGAGAAAATGCTTATCATGTTGGTGGATATCGTTACTTGCTGGTTGATCCAGACAGAAGAGTATCAAGAGCCTCCCCACCTGGGAAAGTCACCACCCTGGCAAAGGTATACTATTGTGTATTGAGTAAATTTCAATGATTATGTATTTATGTTCTCTTTTTTCGTGTGGCGTCCATTCATCTTGGAAACGTGTATCCTTCCGCATAATGATTGTATCATGTCAGCAACTTTTTTCTAGTATTTTGTCCTTTTCACTTGACTATTGTCTGTGATGAAAATATGCAGGATTCACTACTTGCCCTCAATAGGCTAAGACAAGAAGTGGATTTAGAGAAGTCAAGGTACAAGAGAAGTGACCCTTGTCATGATAAGGATTTTGAATTATGCATCAGAACGAAAAACAATGCATGGGTGATTGCTAAAATTACTCGAGGAAGAGAGCTTTACATGGCTTTAGAGAAGGGTGGTGAAACACTTCTATATGCATCCACAGCTGTAGAGAAGTTCAGCAACAGGTAATTTATTCTCTTTGAATTTGCCCGTTCCAATTTGATATTTAGGATGTCCATTCATCCTGAATCTGAATAGTCTAAGCACATTACATCATTAAGGGGCCAGGTGGGCAGCTATGAAATATTGAAATGTGATTGCCTTTGCTTTGAAGCTTGATGAAGATTCTCAAATAAAGCCTGATGACCATGCATATATAATGGGTGTCTAATTTGAATGCCGGAATGCAGAATTGTATAGCTCTGTTATGATCCTAGGACGTAAACACCGCCAGGAAGATAGCCGGGCAGAGTTGGCTTGGAGGGAGACTAGACTATTAGGGGATCAATTCTTCTTCATTGATTGATCTCAAATGACTGACGTGCCTCTGTATAGAGCCAGCACCTAACAACCTGAGAATTATTATAACAAACAAGATATCTGATCTAATCTCTAGCCTAACCCTTATCTACTGGCCTGGAGGGATAGATAGGTGGGCTGGCCCTCCGGCCACCCATAACAATGGCCTTGTGTGATCAAGCTGCAAAAGTTTTGTTTAAGTGACACTTTTGGTTTGGCTCTGACTTGACATGTTCACGCATCTAATAGAAAATATGTTTCTTATGTTTTACTATGCAAGGCCAAAAACTTAATTCTTTCACCTCATTGGTACCTGTACTGATAACATTATGCATATGCACAGGCCTAAAGCTTAACCTGGCCTCACTAACTTCTGCATCCCCTTTGGTAGGTACTGCGAGGGAGCATTCTCTACGGACTGAAAGCACCAGCATGAGATGCCCCTTATCCTCACACACTAGTTCCTTATACAACTCAGCTTTCAGCTGGATCGGTGGCTTTGTTGTAGCAAACTCAGATCTCTATTTGCAAACGGAATAAGGGATTCATATCAATTGTACAGCTGCTCTGTTACCATGTGCTATATGTGGCCCGGAAAACATAGCTTAGTCAGGGAATAATGCAGAGCAGGGTAGAGTTTGTTGTTCTCTTACGGCCTCATGTCCTTCCGCGACACACAACATTTTGCGTGTTTTAAGCTTCTTGTAAACGCTGGCGATGGACCTGGTGACTGAAAGAGTTTAGCTTAGGATTTGATTTGGTGATTCTGTATTTTGTTGTGTCCTGGATTGAGCTTTGAGTTATATCCCCTGAGAGTAGTGGGGCTACTGAGAAAGACGTGGAAAGAGGCTACTGAGTTGTCACAACGGTTAAATTCATACAGATGCAAGTTCATAAATGAGTGGAATGGTTTGAATGCGCGATGTACTCAAATGGTCATAAGGAAAGTACATTCCACATTCAAATACGCACAAACCAAATGATCTGCTCTACTCCAAAAGAAAAATGAGCTTTGTTCTACTTCGGAAAAAAAAAGGCTTGGGTCCGGTATCACTAGCCGCTAGGCAGCTGGTGAGCTATGTTTACGTGCGGTTCCGCTGCTTTATTCAACACTGGTGTAATGATTTGTTAGCTTGGCACAGGCTATGGTTAGTGTGAAGCAGCCAAAGACTTGCGCTTGAAATCGAAATACTAGTATCATTTATTAGGAGGAAAATGCTTTTTTGAACAAAAAGAAAAGAATATCCAGAATCGGGAAAAAAAAAGGAGAGAAACGAGTATAAGAAAAAAAAAGGATTGCGCATCCGGGGAATCGAACCCCGGTCAGTACCGTGGGAGGGTACTATGATACCACTACACCAGATGCGCTGGACGTTTTGGTAAACCATGTTTTTATTTGAAATCAAAAGATACTGAGAGACAGCAGGAGCGCGCCATCATCACTACTGTAAAGTGGAAACCCCATGTTTGCATAAGATGGAGTGGTGCACCGTGCACATATATGCTGTGTGCTACTGGTGGCGAAGATGAATTGGGCGGCGCGATAGCTAGCGCTATGCCGCCATGGAATGGCTTTGATTTGATGTTCGATCCATTTCGTTTTTTTTCTCAACTTCAATACTTCCTTTCTTTTCTAATAGGGAAATTTTGCTAAAATAAGATTTGGGGAGAGAGGAGATGGAGGAAATGTCGCTTTTGCCCTTATCTTCTTCCTCTAACTCCTGGCCGTGTGTTCTTTTTCCTGTGCCATGGCGGACACCCTCGCCGCCGCGCCCGCGCTCGCCCGCCCGTGCGCGCCATGGCCAGCGCCGCCGCCACGCCATGGTCGCCGGCCCACGCCGGCAGGCGACGAGCACGCGGCCATCCTCGCGAGGCGGAGCGGGGGAGGAGGGGGCCGCCGGCGGGATGCGAGGGAGGAGGAGCCCTGTCGCCGCACGCTCCACCCCGTCATGCACGCGGGCGGCGACCGTCCCCCATGCCATCCGCCACGCTATGCCGTCCGCCACGCCGTCCCCCACGCCGTCCGCCACGCCACGCCTCCCACGACACCGCCGCCGGCGAGCTCCGCACCGCCGTGTCCTGCCTATGGTCAAGAGTCAAGATCGAGCGACTATGGCGTGATGTCGACGGCCGAGCGACATCAAGATCAACTCCGTCAGCGTGCAGGTGCTGCGGGTGGTCGTCTTCTTCGTTGAGCTCGCCTCCCGGGACGACGCTGTCGTGCAAACGCCCACCAAGCCTCCTGCGCCGCCTCACCGCCGGTCGCCAAGCCTCCGTTGGCCGGGCCCGACGCTACTAGCCGCCCCACCGCCGCCGTTGGCCGGGCCGGGAAGGGGGAGGGGCAGGGGACGGGGCGATGGCGGGGAAGAGGAGGGGCGGTGGCGGAGTTGCAGGGGAGGGGGAGGGGGAGGGGAAAAGGAGCTGACATGCGGGCCCCACTTCCTGGAGGGCAAAATGGACATTTCCCCCACCTTCTCTCTCCCCAAATCAGATATATTCTTAATTTAATCGACGCGATGTGTTCTGGCAAACAATCGCGATTTTGTAATGGTACCCAGCCAATTTCACTGTTGGCGGTGTGTTCCAGCCAATTCGAAGAAAGAACGGTGTCCAGGAGCAAAATTTCCCTTTCTAATATGAGTGTCCACTTGTAAAGAATTAACAGCTACAGGTAGTACTATCGTATTGCTTGATTGGTTGCAGCTGCTGGCCCCTTCCTGTACATCACTCTGTATATATCAAATATGGGCAAGTGCAATCGATCACAACAAACTATTTCTTTTAGGGTAATAACAAATGTAAATTTAGATGAAAATTTAATTAGGGGTTATTTTTCTTTTTTTAATAATGTCAAGTGTGGATAATTAGATGCAGATTTAGGGAACATTTTGTTGTGATGGTATAGTTGGATAATTTATCTGATGATTAGGCTGCTACTTTATGTTGTTTTCTATAATGGTAGAGGTGTGCAATTTACATAGAGATTTAAAGGGTTATTTTAGATTATCCAATAATAGTTTGGGTGTTTTTTTAAGGGTAATAGATCCGTATATGATTATCAGAATATATCAAATTGATGGTAAGATGTTTATAATATGTTTTGAGAAAAATTTGTGCTTCTACTTTTCATGAGAAGTAACTGCTCTAATTAGCAATAATCTTTACCTAATTATAAAGCAAGGATTGTTTCCGCGGTACGTCATAATTTTACAGAAAACCCCCTAACATTTATTAAATTTTACATGTTGCCCCTCCACCGTAAAGGACTGCATTTACCGTTATTCTGTTAGAGTTCAATTCGAATTGCACTTCATGTATACATATGCACAAATACTAGAGATAAAATACGATATGTTATGTCTGAGCAACCCAATATATATCAAACTCCAAGCAGTGAGTATGGCAATTAAGAGAGCGTCAATGTCATAACCGGTTACCTCATTTACTCCATACAAGTAGTAGCTAAAAATGATTGATCTCTCTCGTTTCTTGCACTCCAACATCAAGCAAAGCCCAATCAATAAAAATATTATAGTATACCTACGTCAGTTCATAATGTCCCCTTCACCCGTAGCAACACACGGGCATTTGTGCCAGTAAGATATAACATGAGCCCCAACCGATAAGACCTCGCATCAATACACCCTACACATTGGAGCAAGAAACATGTTTCTCCAGTGTCCTCAGCTCACCTCTCTCACTGCCATAGTATGGAATCGATACATGCTTATGCGACACAAAAAGCTTCATAAATTACCAACTATAATGTCAGTGTATACGTAATTGGTCTCTGAAACTAAAAAAGAAGCTACCCATCCAAAATAGAGGCTTCTACAGACCATATAATTCTAAAGGTTTCAGGGTGAAAAAATACTGCTGGGCGATGGCCAGGCGAGTACTAGGTACCTCTACAATTCACTGATCTTAAGGCCCTGATGTTAAAGTTTGGCGCTTTAAATAAGTGATAATTAGATGTATTAAACATAAACTAATTATAAAACTAATTACTCATGTCTATTTCATGAGACGAACCTAATAAGTCTAATTTTGCTATAATTAATACATAATTACTATATGTTTACTGTACCATTACATTGTCTAATCATGGTGTAATCGGGTTTAATAGTTTCGTCTCGTAAATTACTCCTCGTCTATATAATGGGTTTTTAAATTAATGTATATTTAATACTCCTAATTAACATATTTACATCCGATGTGACGGCGCTAAGCCGTGTTTCACATTGGACGCCAATGTGATTTCCTTCAATGGTGACGTACTCATTGAACAAACTGTATTTATTTAGACATTGGATTTTTATAGGGGTGTGCATCAGCATCAGCATCAACATGTGATCTCCGTTTTTCTTTGGAAAAAGTCCCATTTACCTCCCTGAATATAAGACCGAGTTCGCGAAACCACCCTAGACACAAAAACCGGGTAAACTACCACCCTCAACTTTCAAAACCGTTCATTTTGCCTCCTTGCCGTGGTTTTAAGCGGTTTTCAAGGTGATTTTGCCTTTTTTTAATTAAAAATAAATCTCGTAAATATTTATTAAACCACAAAAAATATTTCTAAGCGTCTAAAAGTTCTGAGAAAATTTTGAGAGATTGAATGGGACGCAATAAATCTAAATAAAATATTTAAACTAGTGAAAATATAAATAAAATTTTCTAAAATTTAGTTTTAGCTCTAGCAAAATAGAAAATATATAGAAAAAACTAATATACATATATATATTAAAATATTTAAATCTATATCTACATTTATGATGGTTGAATGCATTTACGATGAATGTATTC
>OAMR01001012.1:64213-137243 GCA_900205405.1 Echinochloa crus-galli
GCCAGGGCGGCGCCGCGCCGGGGATCGCGACCACCACCACCACGAGCGGGAGCGCCACCGCGCGGGCACCGCCGCCGATCGGCCGCGCCATCGCCGGCGACGCGCGCTGGCTGTTGTGTAGAACCGCCCGCAGCTTCCAATCCAAGCTAGGAACTTTGAGCTGAGAATGAACGGTGCTGTAATGGCAGCTAATCGATTAGGCAGCCTGGCCGGCCGAGTGTGTCAGTGTCAGCAAGGGAGGCGGAGCTTCGGAGGCAGCCTCGCGTTCATCGGCGGCGGCGGCGGAGGATTCGGTGGCGAGGACGCGGTCGGATCGGAGGTGTAAACATGGCGGGAATTGAAATGACGGAAGCCTTTTATACTCCTCTGGTTCGTATCGCTCCCCGACGCCTGCCATTGGCTCTACCTCTGCCGGCGAGCGAGCTCGTCCAGCTGCACCGATGCAAACCTGCGGCACAGCTCTGTTTACTACAGCTAAGTTATTAGCTCGATCAGTTTGTTTATTCAGAAACAGAAACAGAAATAGATTAGAACTTTAGTGGTAGTATAGTATGCTGTGGATGTAGTGACACTGCTCCAGCTAATTGGGCAAGAAACAAAGCTGGTTAATTGGAAGTTAATTAGTACGTCGGCATCGGGCTCGACGTGGATCGGGCTGCACGAGAGAGAGAGGGAGAGAGCCGGGTGGCAGAGGTGAGGGAACTGAGGCGTGGCGTTTGGAAGGGAGCGGAGCGGGCCGGCGCGCGGCGAGGAACGCGCCGCCGGGGACGCCTCGCGTTCTCCTCCTGGCCTGGTCCGGGATAGCTTTTGGTGCTGGCGAGACGCTGCGGCACTCTCGGGCATTCCAGAGGCATTAGGTTCGAAATGTTCGAATTGCATGGAAATTTGTCTGGAAATGGCTTTTATGGCAATACCTCCTCGAATTTTATATGTTAACGTTTAACCTTCTTAATTACTTTTATCTAAATGTAAGGCGACACATTGAGCCATTTCCAAATATCTAGGGACCAAGCCTCTGGTTCAGGTCCAATGGAGAAGCGGGGATTCACATTTTTGGGCAGGGTTTATGAAGGTCAAAAATGATTTCCTAAAATTTGGAATCTTCAATATAAAGGATGGGTCTCAGATAAGGTTCTGGGAGGATAAATGGTTAGGAAATAGGCCTCTTCGCGACCAATATCCTCAACTGTACAACATTGTTAGGAAAAAACAGGATACGGTGGCAGAAGTGCTCAGCACAGAGACTCCCAATATATCCTGGCGAAGAGATCTAATCGGACCTAAACTGATAATGTGAAATAATTTAGCAGCGAGTCTGGCAAATATAAATCTCACTGACGAAGGAGATGAATTTAAATGGAGTTTAGACCCGACAGGTGTTTTTTCCGTTAAAACACATTATCTGGCTCTAATATACCAAAATGTACCGAACACAAATAGAAGATTATGAAAATAAAAAATTCCATTAAAGGTTAAAATTTTCTTATGGTTTCTGAAAAGAGGAGTTATCCTCACTAAGGATAATCTGGCCAAACGGAATTGGAATGGTAGTAAACAATGTGTTTTTTGCCATGAAAATGAGTCAATTCAACACCTCTTCCTTGATTGTAGATTCACACGTATGGTATGGGCCTCAGTCTATGCGGCATGGGGTTTACCTAAACCAGCTAGT
Organism: Echinochloa crus-galli; assembly: GCA_900205405.1. Taxonomy (NCBI): domain Eukaryota; kingdom Viridiplantae; phylum Streptophyta; class Magnoliopsida; order Poales; family Poaceae; genus Echinochloa; species Echinochloa crus-galli. The sequence goes on from OAMR01001012.1 coordinate 65,886, forward strand.
GTGGCTAATATGTTTAATGGGTGGCTGAATCTAGTACCACAAAATTTTAAACCCCTGGTGTTTGTAGGCGCGGCAGCCTTATGTTGGGCAGTCTGGCGATGCAGAAATGCAGTGGTTTTTGATAGCAAATCCCCAAATTTTTTGCAGGTTATCTTCGCAACGGCACACTGGCTCCGCACCTGGTCTATCCTTCAACGGCCTTCGTCGCAGGACAGTCTTGTAGCGGCGTCTCAGTGCTTGGTCCAAGTGGCCAAGGCTATTTTTGGCCGGGCGGTTGGGTGGCAGTCTAGTCTTAGGATTGGCGGCACTTAGAGTTCGGAGGTTGAGTAAACTGTTTTTCTCCTTTTTTGGCTGTGTGCCGCTTGGCAGAGGCCGGGATTGTTTTCAGGCGGGTGTATCACCTCGATGTATCTAACTGAAAAGTTCCCTTTTCCAAAAAAAAGTAGTTTTACCCTACTCAAACTACATTACTCCAGATGTAAGTGTAAGCCAGCCCGTAACTTTAATCCACTTGTCATATTTTTCTGTTTCTTCCTTGCCCTTGCTTATAAAGAGAGGTCAACAAGGTCATTTGAGTACGTTCTTAATCATTGTGCACAAGACAAAACCGAACTATATTTAGAATCGGGGATACTAGCATTTTATATCTTTCAAATTAAAAAGGACAATATAAAGGTTGCATCTTAGATATATAATGAATATTAATAACATTAAATATTTTACTAATTCTACAATATTATTAAAAAATAACAAACATATTTAATAAGCATTTAATATTTTAGTTATTACAAGGACGATACAATAACGGAATTTGGAATTTCTATATCCATCCATCACACGCTGGACTGGGCTCAATTTCAGTGGATCGTCAGTGGATCCTTGGTAAATAAGGAAAAAGTCCACAGAAGTTTGATTTGGCGCTCTCAACTACGAAACCGGCTAGCTGAACTCCAACTTTTAAAACCGGATCACTTCACCTCCCTCCCTGGTTTTGACCCCGGTTTTGAACGAGTTAATTTCCTCAGTGCCACGAAAATTTATATGGCTTCGTTCAATGCCATAAACTTTTTGAAAATTTCCTCAATGCCATATGGTGAAACTTTTTTCCCTTATATAACATATCCATCCATGTGCCGTTATGTTGCTGTTAAGTAGCCTTGAAAAAGACTTATTTGCCCTCCAAGAGAATGAAGTAAATTTTGACTATTTCTTTGCATGCCGTTGTATATATTATTTCATATTTTCATGGCCATAATAAACAAATAAAATTGATAAATAATGATCAATACATATCTCTACTCCTAATAAGACTGTGCTGTAGAATTACGTCCACCCCAATCTTCCGTCTGCCATCTAATCTGCCTGCGATCCTCCTAACCGTCGAAATCCGATCCTACGGCTGTGATCAACTCCCTCCGTCCCCCTCCGCAAAACCCCACGGCAGATCCACCCCACGGCAGATCCACCGCTCCCCTAGGTGGCTACGTCAAACCACCGCCCCCTCCGCCAATCCCTCAGGCCGCCGCCACTACGAGAGCGCCTCTTTCCTCCTCTCGGCCTCTCCTCTCCAACGCCGCCACGCCGCAAGGCTCATCATCCCGAGGAAAGTCATCCAAGCGTTATCATCCTCACCTCCCACGGTGGCCTCGGCGTACGCGTCGGGCTCGGCTGCCCTCTGTTCCAGCGACGGCATCGGGGCGTCCAGTAACGGCGGCAATGGCGACGGGAGCGATGACATGGAGGTGATCGACAAGGAGCACATGTTCGACAAGGAGCCACACGTTCAACAAGGTGCCATCCCGCCCCTCCTCTCCTCTCCCACATCCAAATTCATCCTCCCATCCCGACGGCAGGCAGGGCAGTGGTGGTGCTCGCCTCACCGGAGTGGCTTCGACGTTCTCCGTACAGAGCGCTGGACGCCGAAATCCATGGGAATCCCTTTAGGGCAGATCCTCTCTTTCCCTGCGCCAACCTGTGTGGCCCTGTTCTCCTGTTCGTTGCCCGCCCCCAACGACGAACCACAAGCTGGAACGTGCCCAGCAATCCTCTCTACTTTCTCCCTCTTCGGTTTCTAATCCTGTTCACTGGTTTCTAATTAAAGGAACCACACCAAAGATCCCGTTTGTTTATCAATTTCTCAGACTACCTGCGCATTATGCATGCCACTTGTTCGATGAAATTCCTGGTACACCTGGTCTAATTAAGTGTGACGCCTCATGTGAACTTATTAACTGAGTTGGTGTTGGAGAAATAGAATTATTGCTCATTTTGTTTTTCCAGAATTAACATGAAAGCAGTCATGTTATCCATTGAATTTATATCCACTGAGTCGTTTACTGTATGCTCGAGCACTTAGAGAGCACAGAGAAAATAATTATCCCTGATCATGCACGGTGCTTAAACATTCAGTGCCCCTGTGTATGTATGATTTTCAGTGATTTAATAACAAAGATAACTGCCGAAGTGAAAATAATATATCATGGTTTTGCAACCACTTCGTACCTGATGTCATGTCTATCTTTGTCATATGCTTATTTCTGTTTTGAGTCACAATAGTACCGATACTGTATGTAGAGGCACTATTTTTTTTCTCTTTTTGCCACCAGTTGTAGGACATGCATAAATTATAGTTCAACTGGTATTCTTCAATGCTTCTTATGACATGCTGTATTTCTATAGGACAACAAATGGACCACTTTCTGGTCTTAATGTTATTCTTTCACAGGTGTGTATGTTATCTGTGGACTCCGACTGGTGTATATGCTTATATTTAAGAAATACTGGTGTGTATGCTTAATACATCTGATGGTTAAACTTGTTTTGTTCTATACAAATCTTTACTTCCATTACAGTTATTATATAACAAAAGTAACATTTTATTTTGCTAATTTGGTTCCACGTACGCAAATGGCATTTAAAGTCCTTTTTGTATAAATGATAAATTATAACTGTACCATAGAAACAATACTAAAATGAGAAGCTGCAAAGCTATTGCTTCTTTTCAGATTATGTAGCTAAATCTGACCACAACATGTATTGCCTAAATGCTTCTCTCATACAACAGATTCATCAATTAGGTGCAGTGGAATTCCTTTAGATGATTATAGCATTATATGGAAACAAGAACCCTACTGTTCTCCGTACATACACTGGCCAGAGAAACATGAAGTTCCATTGTCTTGAACATGAAGGACGTATTGGATCGAATTATTGTCCTTTTCTTGTAAGCAGTTTAAGGATCTACTGTATGTAATGCAGTATAAGTTCTTTTTTCCTTTGTTCCTTCATGGCTCGCTAGAACTTTGTTTCCTCTTGTATGATCTACGGACCTTTTTCCAAAAGATCAAAAATCTTCCCTGGCTAATAATATCTGCACACAGCTACATGAGGGGTGACATTGAGGTGGCAGAGCTAATGGAGGATGACTAGGACTGCTGCTGCTAGGCAAAGAGGAAGGAGTTTTGGCCAGTGTTACAGTGGTTTGAGACGAATACAGGGGAGGAATGCGAAGTCTGAATGATCTGGTATCTCAAGTATGGTACCAAATTGATTTCAGAGATGCACATTGTCGCTTGCCTTCTTCTTCAACAATTCATTGGTGGTTCTAATTCTGGTTTCTTATTCAGGATCTACGGGGGGCGAGGTGGAGGAGAAGGCTGTCTTGGTGAATGGGATGAAGGAGCCCTGGTCTGGCGATTAAGTAGCAGGTCGAGGAGTTGCCTAGAATAATTAGGTTAAGAAAGAAATCCCTAATGTAGTAAGGGGTTTCTTTTCTTTGCTGATTTGTGAGTGCATATATGAAAATTTTGGAGGGTGGTTTATGTTAGTTTTTCTGAGATGTGTTTGGACAGATTTGAATTGTGATTGCTTATAAGAACTTGCTTAAATGCTCACACGAAGATAGTTGGCCTGTTGTTCTTGATTAATTTTACTTTGTGTCTAGATGGAATTAGGTGGCAATGAAGAGTCGAATAAACCTTCAACCCATGTGTAGGTTGCACATATAGCTCCTGCTAACTGATTTGGAAACGAGACCCTTTCTCTCGCATGTACGCACTTATTTACGTGTGTATAGTTTTTCCGGAGTATTTAATGATCTATATAATCAAATGTTCAAAAGCATATGACATCATGTTGTTTAGGAGGATTCTAAAATAATTCAATGGCCATGTGGAAGACTGAAACAAAAAGCTTCATAATTTTTTCACGGTTAATTCTCATGAGTGGGAATGCATATGAAAAAAACTTTCTTTACACTATTTCCCTGTATCACAGACAAACCCATATGAAAAATAGTAGTTGTGGATTTCAATAGCATGATGCGCTTCACGTACCTGTGAATAAGCAAAATAGGTATTCTGCTAGCCTAAGGTAACCATGCTTGTTGACCGAAAACATTAGCATGTGAGCCAAATGATTGAAAATGGATGTGTGACATTCCTTTTTTTATCAGTTTGGAACTGTTGGTTAAAATGTTCTCTAATAAAATTGGAAAACATTACATAAGCTCAACAATTGATCCCGATGTTCGTTGAATTGACAGTGGCTTGAGAAAGATGCCGTCAATTAATAGTGGCATATAAAGTCAGACAATATTTATGTAGCACGTGCAGCAAAATCGACCACGGTTTTATATCTCACCATCCATGCATTTGTGAAAAACAAAAATACCAACTTTATGGACTTCGGTGCGACCCTAATTTTTGTATGCCCGATTTATCTTAGCTCTAGGTATCATACCCGTAGTAACACACGGACACTTACCTAGTATTTGTTCTAATCGCAAGCAGGAGGAAAATAGATTTGTGCTAATGGCAAGCTTAATCCGGCCAGCAGAGTGCTCCTGCCCGACTCAAGATGGCAACGGATAGAAATTATCCGCGTGCCCGCGGATAGTAAAACCGGCGGATGCGGATGCGGATTTGAATTTGTGCCCGCGGGCACGGGTGCGGGCACAACTTTGAATCCGATGGATATTTGCTAATGGATACATCAAAATGGTATCCGCACCCATAAACCTGTCAACCCGCTTCCAATAATTAGCATGTAGACTTAATCTCTCTAGTATATAATAAAATACCAAGAAAACGATGGTCCTCTTTAGACTATAACTTTTGTATAGTCATCTTCTAGTTGCATGCATTTATATATACTAATATGTGTTGAAATATTCCTATTGAGATGATTTTTCACTTGCTAAGATATTATTATTGAGATATACCTTGCAGATGCGGGCGTGCCCGCGGGTGTGAGAAACCCGCGGATAGCGGATACGGATATGGTTTTCTACCCGTGACGGGATAGCGGATGCGGATGCGGATACGGATTTTTGCTCGCGGGTGTGGATATGTGGAGTCAATACCCGCGTGGATTTTACCCGTTGCCATCTATATGCCCGACAGTAGAGCGTTATCGGTCTTCCTGGCCTCCTGCGCGAATGTGCTGCAGAGCCACAGGCCCCACGTAGCCCCTCCCAGCTCACGACAACACGCGAGGGCGTGTGAGGCCTGACGCGCGCGCGGGCATGGGGCGCTCTTCCGGCCTCGCTTCGCACGCAGGGGGCACTCGAAGCAAGCGCAGGGCCCGACACGGGCGCTGTCTGTGGCCACCTCTCCAAGCCTCACGAGTCACGACGCAGCCACGGGCATACGGGATCTCGCTCCCAGCGCGGGTCCATGGCGTGGGGATCAGGATGGCGTAGCCCTCGCCGCAGCCGCTCGGTCGTCATCTGTAGAAGCGCTAGGGATCTGGGAGAGAGGGATGGAGAGAGGTAGAGGTAGATTCGAGAAAGAATGTCACGGGGATAGATGTGCGACGGTGAGGGATAAAATGGTAATTTCACACTGTCTTTGGCATCCAGATAATGACTCGTCAAATATTTAACAGAAGTTAACAAATTTGGCACATAGGGAAAAAAAAGTTTCACCCTATGAGAATGAGGGAATTTTCAAAAAGTTTATGGCACTGAAGGAAGCCATATAAATTCCTGTGGCACTGAGGGAATTGACTCTTGGCCTGGCAGCCACGTAGGGCTCTGACATGTGGGTCCCATGCTGACTCAGCGTGAATGAAAAAAACAAAATCATCGGCCGTTGCCCGACGAGGACCCAAGCTACATTCCCTGCTCCGTCCCGTTCTTTGGAACCCTAGACACGCCGGCCTCCGGCGGCGCTGCCGCCACCTCACCGCCGACCCTGACCCGTTGTTGCCACCTCGTCGCCGACCCCGACCCTGACCCCACTTGAGCTCTCCGCGTTGCTCCTGATCCTTCTCTGTAGCCATGTCGGAGAGCTCATCTAGGAGCAGGTAGGGGTTGTCAAGCGCAGAGGCCAAGGCTATGGAGCCAAGTGGGTTACCACTGATCCAATGCCCGAAGTGCAAGAAGGAGCAGGTTCTGGAGCTTGTTTCAAAGAAATCCAACAACTGCATGGAGAGGTTCTTCAAATGCCCGAAGAAGTTCATTGTTATAAGTGTATTGATTCCTTAAATTTGGATTGTATTGTCCTGAGATTGCCAAACTAAAATATGTTGGTAATGACCTCATATTTGTTTGAAGGATCCTCTTTGTTCTTACTACGTGTGGGGAGAAGATTATGTTAAGGATTTAGAGAAAAAAGGCTTCATTGGACATGAGGACTTGAGGCACTATTTACTGAAGCAATAGATGCTAAGGCAAGAGGTGAAAGGTGCAGTAATGAAACAGGAAGTTGAGTCGTTGAGGAAGGAGATAGGTGATGCTTTGCAGTTGAAGGAAGAGATCCAGATGTCGAGGATGGAGGTAGAAGGTCCTAATCAGCTCAAGGAAGAAATGCATATGCTGAGAATGGAGTTTGTCCAACGCATGCAAGTGGTGGAAAGCAACATGGAAATCTTCATAGGATGGGGAAAGATTGCTGTTGCTTTGTGTAGCTTGACTGCAATCCTTGTACTCATGCATGTTGTTAATGGTCTTATGTGCTGATGATGTATTATGCTTGTGTTGTACTAGTCTAGCAGTGGTGGTGAGTAGCAGAACACCTGTATTTGTGAACTGATGTAGTAGTGTTTTTCTGTTCAATAAAGTATTTGTGAACTAATGTATATGCAATACTAGCAAAACAGAAACACTTGCGATACAGAAATGGCCAACAAGTCTGCCATATATAAATCCCACAAAGATAAGTAGCCATAAAGTTTGGCATTACAGATCACTTGACAAAGATAAATAGCCATACAGTTTGGCATTACATATTTCATGACAAAGATAAATAGCCATAAAGTTTGGCATTACAGATCACTTGAATAGAACTTGCATAGATAAATTCAGATTTTGTCACTCTGCCATGGAGGAAGCAACATAAGTGGTGCATGAATTGGCCTCTTTGCTGGTGCATTCTTGGACTAGGCAGGTTCATGAGCTGAAGCTTGAGCACTTGCTGTCCCAGATCTAATGTTGATTGTGACACTTGAGCTTGCTCGAGAAACTGGCACATGGGCATGCAGGCTGATATCAGCAGAGCCTCTAGCACCTGTTGTCACCTTTGCCTTGGCAGTTGATGTGGTCAGCCTTTTTTGCTTTTTTTGGTTGGGCTATATTATACAGAAGAAACAACAAAGTTTATCAGAGCCATTATATACATAAAAGTACATGAAGATTGGTAAGAGATGTTCACCTACTTGCTTGATGAACCACTCATTCTTGGAATTTGAAGGGAAGTTTGAGTTGCAGTAGAAGGTGCCTTCCTTTTCCTTTTGGTAGACTGACTTTGTTGTGTGGCAGACACAATAGGTAGGTTTGCAGCACCAATACTATATGACCCATCTGTCGCTGATGTTGGCTGACTATTTCTCTTGTCACATGTTGTTTTGTTGTGACCAACACCATGGCACTTCCTGCATCTAATGACAGTTCCAACCTTTGATATTTTTGATGGTTTGCGAGGTTCAGATGCCTCCCTTCTTCTTTCAGTCTTTGGCCTGTCTGGCATTCTAACATATACCTCTGCAACACAACCCTCTACAATGCAATCTGACATGGTTTGACAAGTTCTGTCATCAAACAGAACACGTAGTCCAGAAGAAAGATCCTTCCTAGGGAACAACCAGTGTAGCAAGGTGCCTTCTTTTACTTCACAGTGATCACGGAGATGTCTAATTATCTCAGGAAGGAACATCTTATCTCGATCAATGTATGACATTGCCTCACTTCCTCCATGGTAATGTACATTCTTCCGTCATTAATGAACTCGCCATTGAAATGGAACCGAACAGGCAACTGATCAAACGCCGCATCCATCTGTGCAAAAGCCCTACATGCATATGGTAACAAACATTCACTTTCCATAAGCATAAACAACTCCAACACCCAATCCCGAAACCAACTCCACACTAAGGGTCCATATTCAGCATAAACAACTCCACTACGGTTGTACTTCAACTAATTGAAAATTCGTCGCCACATCTTAAACTAATCTTCCTATGATACAAATCTTAAACTAATCTTCCCATGGCCCAGATCGAGAATACAGAATCGAATCAAAGAGGTTTCGCACCTTGCAAAGTGCGCCTTCCTTCAAATCGACGAACTTGTTCTTGGCATTCCGTACGCAGGTTATCAGGGTCGGGGTCGGCGGCGGCGGCGGCGGCGGCGTTGTTGTCTAGGATTCCAAAGAACAGATGGGAGCGGGGAATGGATCGGGAATAATGGAGGGGAACAGGGGTCCTCGGTGGTTTTGTTTTTTCATTCACGCTAAGTCAGCATGGGACCCACATGTCAGAGTCCTACGTGGCTGCCAGGTGTTCAAAACCAGGGAGGGAGGTCAAGTGATCCGGTATTAAAAGTTGGAGGAGTTCAGCTAGCCGGTTTCATAGTTGGGGGGCGCAAAATCAAACTTCTGTGACAGATGAGGGAGGTAAGATGGACTTTTTTCAATTATAATGGTGTGTGATAACGGCCCATTAAAGAAAGGAGTCCCAATAATGGAGACTAAAAAAACTTGGTGCTTGGACCTCTTCGACTTCATTCATTCTTGGGTTAGGGCCCATAACCAATTGGAAGTTTGGAACGCCTTCAAAATTCCCCCTGAAATTTAGAATATTTCTCTTTTTTAAAAATAGAAATTGCTAAGAAACGGTAAAATGTTTATCTTTGGCATCATGTGATGACTCTTTTATGATTTTTTTTATGATTGTTTTTTATCATCGCTCCTAAAACTCTAAAATTGGATATCCTTATAACTCCACCTGTCAAAAAGCCATTTGTTTTGCGCCCTTGACCAGTTTCCAAAGGTGGTTTTGTATGATTTTGTGCCACGTCGCCTTGCATGGCGTCAACATGACCTGACCTTAATATCTTCTTCACTAGAAAAACACTTATTATTATTTTCTTTCGCAAAAAAAGAAAAACAATTATTCTTTCAGGTCTGATGAGACCGAGGAAGGGTGCAGTGGGAACGGCTACCGGCGTGCACTGCACACGACTCAAACTTAGGGAGTAGCAACTCCATTGAAATTAAATGACGATATAGCAATGCAAGCAACATTACACGGTACAGTCAAGAACTCAAGATTCAGGAACCCAGCCGGCATATCATTCCTCTCTTTTCCACTGTGACCCGGTCTATTCCTTTGCTACAATGTACGTATTCACTCCTCCTCCAAAATGTATTTACTACAGTAAATTTAATGTCAATTTAGGACTCGTGACTTGGGCGGTGTGTTCACTTCCCTGAGAAGAGAATGTGAATTTGGGTGAAAATGTCACATCGAACACTGTAGCGCACTGTAGCACTTTTCGTTTGTTTGTGGTAATCATTGTCCTACTATGACCTAACTAGGCTCAAAAGATTCGTCTCGTCGTGTACATCAAAATCATGTACTTAGTTTTTTATTTACCTATATTTAATGCTACATGCATGAGGAGAGAGATTTGATGTGATAGTGAATAGTGAAGTTTAGAGAGAGAAAGTTTGGGGGAAGTTTTGGATTTGAAGGGAAGTGAACACCGCCTTGATGTCTCACTGACCGACACGTGCATTAATTATCTTAATCTTGCTTCATGTATCCTGTAGGCCGATAGCTCAGAGCCTCAGACGCTTTATTAATTTGCTTCCCACGAGTCCCTTGCGTACACACATACACCCAAAAAGGACACACAACACTAGTGGCAAAGTACATCTATCGATCGTCCTCTCTTTCTGACATGGACCTCTCATCGCGATCGAATGCACGTGTGTCGTGCTCGGATACGATCCGGCGGCTGGTAGTCGCGAACGGATCGATCCAGGCCGTCGATCAGAACCTATGCAATACGCAATACAGTATGGATCGGTGAAAGCTGCTGCTTCGATCTCTACTTAGCTGTTGCTTCGCCGCTTCGTTCATGCGACGCCCGTCAAGCGGCAGCATCAGGTGGAGTGGCCTTATCCGATCGATCCAGCATGCAGCATTAGGTGAGAGGTTGGAAGGCTAACCCATGCATACGTCCACACCCCCTGTTTTTGCCTCTTTTTTGTACTTCCTTTTTACCTTTTGTTTTTAACTAGGTGCAGTGTCAAAGCTGTAAGCCAACCAATTAAGCTGATGACAACTACCTTAGTGTCATGAGAGTAACGATCAAAGCTAATGGCGTATCTATCCATGTGCTGGTAATTGTCGTCTGGGTGGTGAAGAAGATCTTGGAAATGCATGGAAGATGCTGGTTTTGAGCTAGGTAGACATACTGTTATTATGTACATGAACCTGCAAACAAGAAACGGTCCAAGAAGAGAGGAAGGAAGAAACGTTTTGGAAGAGGAGGACTGCTAATTGTATATTGATATATGTAGCAGTCTCTTCAAGTTTGTTCTGAATTTGATGGGTGCTTCTAAAATCTATCTCCACATAACTAGATGGCACTGGATTTATCCAGAATTCCAGATAATGGGAGGCTTGCATTCGTCGTCCTGTAAGGTGAAAGCAACAGCGTGAAACAAGGCTCACCAACACTTGGCCGTTTCTTCTACGCAGCCGGCGGCGAAACAGACCAGGGAACCACCAGGGCATTGCCCGTTGCCATTTGTGCAGAGCAACGCAGGCCATAATACTCAGCTCTGACCAGGATGTTGTCCCAAGCAGCACGCATCCCAGTGCTTTTTACACAACAACAAAAGAAAAAAAACAATTTCACCGGAACCTACTACGGAAGAACTATACACAAACTTTTCACTAAAGAAGTAATAGTGGGGAAAAATAACGTGCGCGGCTGATGTTCTCCGCGCCATTTAAATTACAGCGTTTATTGGTATTTTAAACTTCTGTTTTTTTTATCAGTACGAAGTTACGAACAAAAGGCAGCTCTTATGTATCATGTGTATTTTCGTTAAAAGAAAGTATTTTACATGTCAAGAAAAACATGTTTTTGTTCTTGGGGAAGTGGTAGCGAAGTAGTGATCCATTTCCTCGACCTGATCAGTAATCTTCTTTTTTTTTCTGGGGCACTGTTTTCCTATGGTCTAGAATTACATTGCCACGGCACGGCATTTAATTTCGAAGGTGTAATTGGCTGTTTCAACAGTCCTAGTTACCTTGCACGCAAGATCATGTGGTCACTTACCGTGGCTTCTGTCTCTGTCTAACCGAAGACCATAATCCGATCCCAACCACGAGCTGATCCTCTCCTAACTCCTAACAGTATTTTTTTCCACGGTCGACAAAGCGGCCAAAGATACCGTGGCACCACAACCATCTTTTTTAGATTAATTCACCACAACAATAAAATGAACGAATGCAGTTTGGCCGCAACGTTCTCTCCCAACAGTTTGAAAACAGCCTCACAAGCAATTCATAACCATGTCACATTTCTCACCCACCAACTAAACTAATCCCTGCAAAGAACTCATTAAATCCCCCACAAAGACCCTCCCTACCTCTCACCTCCTCTTTCTCTTCCTTTTTCATTCTCTCTCTCTCTCTATAGCCTTTGTGTGTATATATACACACACATACATACTGTGACCCCATGGCTTGGAACTTGATTTGAAGTGGCAAATAGAGAAAGGTCCCAGCAGGGCAAGATGTTTGAGATGGAGAAGATGCCGGAGGAAGGTGGTGAGTTGAAGCTGGAGAGAGATCAGCCAGAGGTGCCGCCGGTCCACAGCCAGGTGAGGAAGATCAAGCAGGAGGACGAGGAGGCCAGGGAGCTCCTCCTGAGGCTCCAGCTGCTGGAGATGAGGCCGGCCATCGCCGGCTTCCGCGCGCCGGCGGCGCGGCGGGCCTCGCCGTCGCCCCTGCGCCGTGCCGGCGGGCAGCAGGCTGTCTCCGTCGGGGACTGATCAAGCCTTTCCTTCCCCGTCCTGGGCCTGCATCAGAGCGTTGTAAATAGGTAGGGGTCGTCGTGGTTCTTCACTTCTCATTGTGCTGCCTGCCATTGCAGCATGGATGGAGAAAGTAGAGTTGCTGTGTGCTGCCGGTTTGGGGTGCATGGAGATACAACGATCTGATCTGATTACCGTTTCAATGGGGCTTCTTGATTTGTTTTCGTTTTGTACGTCAGAAATTGCTGCTGGTTTCACGGCAGTTTCAGACAAGTCATGGACACCTCAGGGGATTTACAGCCATAAGTTGCATAAAAACCGTACGCAATATCAATATTGCTGATAGAAATCTGGGAATTCGTCAATATGCAAGCTTATTGGCAAAGGGGAATAGATGGCTATTAGTCGATGGCCACACCATGACATGTTGCCGGCAGCGGCAGGCTTACGAATGAATTAGACTAACGTCCATGATGCATTAAGAGCATCCACATCAGAATAGACAAAACGCCGGGACCGTATGACATGGCCTATAAATTTTAGTATGGATATCCTTCTAGGCATTAGTAGCGCCAACTCTAGATTGACATTGCAGCATTCAGATAATCTCCAAAGCAACCAATACGCAAAATAAACACATCAGGTTGCAAGTTTGAGGCAATCACTACAAACTAGACACTACGGTGCTCTTTTCATTCGAGCTTAAAGGCAAGGGGAATAGTTTCCTCAGACCAAAGGAGAAAGCTGTTCTCTGCTCCCAGAAACTAATACGGCGCAAACGGGTACACCACAATCTTCCAGCAGACATGAGAGAACGCACAGCGCCTTGCAATCAATCGGTTTTCATGGCATCCGCATGATAGCTTTCCAGGTCTTTATCCAGCTCATCTGCAGTCTTCTCAGGCTTCCTGCCCCTGCCACGGCCTCCTTGGAATTGACCGCGGCCCCTGCCCCGGGTCTGGAACTGGCCACGGCCCCTGCCGCGAGCCTGGAACTGTGCACGGCCTCGACCAGCTTGGAAACCGCCACGGCTGTTAAACCTGTTGCTGGGATTGCTGTGGAATGCCAGAATGCAAGGTCACAGATTAGCATAGGTGTTCAGATAACAATTTTTCCTTCTCTTTCAAAGCAAGTTTTTTTAGTGTTCAGGGTGAGTAACTGAGAGCGAAAGACATGTAGCCCATAAGGCCCAAAAAATGGCTGGTCAGTTAAACTGCTTCATTCTCATAATTAAACAAAATCTAAGTGTCATCTGTACATTAAAAATGCACAAAATATGTTTTCTTTCCATAAGAAGAATTAGCACATTGCAACCAGCAGACTAGAAATTTTTGGTTTATTTTTGCTCGAGTTTTTTTTTCGAAATGCAGGTGCCAAGAAGCTAAAGCTCTACCATCATGAAATTACTACGGTGCATATGGTGGCATAATGAGCTAGCGATACAGCTTGAAATGAAATATGCCAAGCAAATAAAAGAGGCTACATTTTCTGTACTTGGTACCTAAAATTAAATACAACAAATGGCATAATTGAAAAGACATTCCTGGGAGAAGGAATACCTTAAAGGTCTACTGCTTGAACCTCTGCCACGTTGACTAAACTCAGGCCTGAAATATGAAATAACCAGGTTAGATGTACATCTCTACAAAAAACTGAGTTACATGTCTACAAAACGTTGTGCTTGAATTGAAGTGCACACTCATCATGCATTCAAGCTGTGATATTAACTGCTAATGAGAAACAGTTCAGAAAGACAGAAATTCACATTCCATGCTAAAACATATGCAGTATAAGTACCAACTAAAACATAATCATAAAGAGCCTGCATCACATGACACTTAAATGTACCATAACACAAAGGGGAATACTGATAAGTCAAAATGCACCAATACAATCAATTTAGTTCGATCAACTGATATCTGAGCTTAACTTTATTATAAAAAGTTCCAGGCCAGACGGGATTTATGGAAGAATATCTCACATTAAAGGAGCATTCTCTGCCTGCAACCAGATCTCATAACATGGTTTTCAAAGAAACACAAGATTCATTGTTATAGTGACCTAGCTGGGGTTTCAGCACAACAGCTGACTCACGCAAGCCTGTCATCTTCAAAAGCTTAACTTTAGCAAAGACAAGGTTTCAGCACAACAGTTGACAGACGGGCAAGGATGTTGTTACACAAGTATCAAGGCTAAAAAACACGTTTAAACAGCAACACCAAACTGTCGATAAAACGGACACATGATATGTGAAATATTAAGAATCACTTACGTCATAACTACTGTTCTTGTAGCCCTGCCATTAGATGCCCCAACAACATTTATACGAGGTGTCATAGGCAAGCCTAAGTCACTTCCAATGACTTCTATCTTCATAGCTTTTCCATCAAGGAGAACATTATTGTAACGTTTCAGTGCAGCAATTGCATCACTCCTCCGTGTAAACACCACCTCTGCTGTGCCCTTTAGAAATGAAAAACACATATTAATATAACAACTCAAAACTCAGGCAAATGAAAATAGCTATAAAAGAAGTCCTAGTGACCAGAGAAAGTAAGCTTGAAAGATAACAGTCATGCAATGTTCCATCAAAGGGATCCCTTCATCAAAAGAGTGAATGACATGATGACATCACAGTACAATCAACAATCACCAAGTAAATCTATCTGGCTCTTTCTTATTCTGTTATAGATATTGTTGTGTTGGAATGCCAAAATAATAATTAAACCAAGATATATATTATTGGCTGCCAGATTGCCTTCTGGAGTTCAGCATATTGTTCAATTGAATGGCAAATTCCAGTAAGACTAGTATATATTTCTAAGTAACATTTTACTGTACCCCCTTTCTCTAATCCTCATAAATCACTAATGCCAGGTAAATTTGTTTTTCTAGCTACAAATCTTATCTACAAATTAAAAAGCAATGGCAATTAACATGTGAATATATTCATCTACATGTATCAAAAGGACAAAATTACTGATGATACACACAGATAATATTTTACTGCCCTTATAAGCAAGCTAACATAAAAATACTGTGTTTGTTTTGAATGAAAGTATGACATGCATCAAATCAACAAGTGTTTATGACACATAGCTGGGATGCCGACAAAATCACAAGCATCTTAAAGGCTCTGCTAAATATGATAAAGCAAAGATGGAATACAAGTACGTACATTTGGGCGGCCATAACCATCATAGTGAACAGCAAAGCGTTTCAAGTGACCAACTTCTGAAAACAGCTCCTGCAGGGCAATTTAAAATAAAGTGTCAGCCTGACAGTTCTGAATCTGATAACAAAATGTAAAAGATAATAAAAATCCAGACCACCCAGTTGTTTGAAGTTTGAACATACCTTTATATCCTCATTGGAAACCCCATAGTCCAAGTTTGAAATGTACAATTTTGTACCAGTTTCTATTCCACTAGCCGCCATACTATCACTAAACAGATCAGGTCTCCAGGTCATGTCTTTGGTTCTGCTAAATGACTGAAAAATGCCAAACATCCAGCATGAGGGAACATGTCATTATAAAAGAATATCTCCTCGAACTGTTTCATATCATTCCAACCATCAGGAACCACATTGCATTGATCTTTTGAGAAGAGTAGCAATAATTAGCTGAGAAATAGCAAAACTATATATTACTGCATTAAGTTAACAGCTGAGGGGGGAAGAACTCCACCAATATCACAAGGCCAGGAGACATTGGTTAGAGCACTTGCTCCGGAGGCAGCCTAGAAGAACTTCAGTTGGAGTATGAAACACAATCCGAAGTTGTCAGACAAAGGGCACACTGAATTTCCATATAGAGAAAGAGGCTGGATGGAGCTCACCCTTCAGGACCTCATGATTTATACACATTGAATTGAAAAAAAATCCATAAGCTTTCTTTTTCACTTATTTCCTTCCATATGTTTGAAGAAAAGGAGGTGTTCCAACAATATTTTTCCATTAGAGATGACCACTGGCTACTTCTGCACCTTGAGAAACACAAGCTTATGCTCTACCGCAAAATTTCTTGCTAGATAAATACCGAAGTTATGTCTGCCCCTTCAGGCCTCCAAACAATAAGTGATGCTCCAACCAGCAGAGGTTGCATTTGTGACAGGCATCACAGTGTTACTCCTGCCCCTCCATATAATGAAAGCTTAAGAGATGCTCCCCTCATTCAATTTTTTACTTTATTCAGGAACCTGACCATGAACATAAACATAGCGACAGTTTTTGGCCTTGCCTTAGCA
This sequence comes from Echinochloa crus-galli, assembly GCA_900205405.1. Lineage (NCBI taxonomy): Eukaryota > Viridiplantae > Streptophyta > Magnoliopsida > Poales > Poaceae > Echinochloa > Echinochloa crus-galli. The sequence goes on from OAMR01001012.1 coordinate 82,405, forward strand.
ATAGTGCGTGCAGACGGTCGGGAGCTAACACCGAGAGGTCCTCGAGGGGGCAATCCTGATCTTCCACGCTGGGCATTTCCACCTCGCCCACCACTTCCTTGGATACGACCACTAACCCTATCTCCACCCCTTCTGGCGTAATATGACATATTTGAAGTCGTTCAGTCAACAAGTGGCAAACCCAAACAGTACAATGGCAACCTGCAGAGGAGATAGCTTTTAGAAATTCCAGAGGGGGAGATTGACAGAGCTCCAGAAACTGAACTCGCAAGAAATGAAACAAACATGCAAGTGGTATAAGGTGTAGATATCTAACAAAAGTAAAACTAAATTATTAGCATGAACATAGTCCAGAGCACACTAATATTTATAGAGATAGAAGCAAACACTAATGCAGTAGCAACGGACAACAATAAAGACAAAGGATATTGTACTAAACAGCTCACTGGTGTAGATTCAGATTCAGAGGTAACCTTTTCCAAAAGACAACTCAAGAATTCTACAGAAGGTTTGATGAATTGAGAGGTTTGATGAATTGAGAAGAACAGAATTGAGAACTAATAAAAGTTTAAATAGTTCCTCAGCAATACCGAACAAATCTATTCCTCAGCAATACCGAACAAATCAAAATGGCATTCCAAATGGCATTCGTAATGGCGTCGGAAGGAACTAGCCTCCCCAACACCACCCCATATCACTATCGCTATCGCTAATGGCATCTGGCATTACGATGGCGTCGGAAGGAACTAGCCTCCCCCAACGCCACCCCATATCACTTATCAAGTTATCAACACCAACTCTGTATCACTTATCGTCCACGACGAATCCCCAGATTCAAAATTCCTGAATCTGTAGCCAAACCCACATTCAAAATTCCTGAATCTACAGCCAAACCCTCAACGGAAAGAGGGCAAACGGCGCGCCCGAGGTACACCGAAGCACCCGGTGCCGTACAAGTACAACCCTAAATCCGCCCTCAATCCCACATCGGCCGCCTCGCCAGCCGAGCCAACCGCCGCCGAACCGAGCGGATCGAGAAAGAGAACACAAGGCCGGGGTGAGTGACTTACTCTTGCGGCGCGCGGGGGGTCGTCGGCGGTTGGGGGTGGAGGCTACGCTTCGGGCGCTCCCGGCCTCGGTCTCCTCTAGCCTCTGATGCCGCGAGGAGGAGGGATGGGTCGCGTGCCGCGGAGGGAGGGGCGGCGTGCGGCCGGGATCGAAAAACCCTAGCTCCTCGTTCCGTTTCTCTGGATTTCTCCTGCTTGGGGAGAGTCAACAAGTGGCAAACCCAAACAGTACAATGGCAACCTGCAGAGGAGATAGCTTTTAGAAATTCCAGAGGGGGAGATTGACAGAGCTCCAGAAACTGAACTCGCAAGAAATGAAACAAACATGCAAGTGGTATAAGGTGTAGATATCTAACAAAAGTAAAACTAAATTATTAGCATGAACATAGTCCAGAGCACACTAATATTTATAGAGATAGAAGCAAACACTAATGCAGTAGCAACGGACAACAATAAAGACAAAGGATATTGTACTAAACAGCTCACTGGTGTAGATTCAGATTCAGAGGTAACCTTTTCCAAAAGACAACTCAAGAATTCTACAGAAGGTTTGATGAATTGAGAGGTTTGATGAATTGAGAAGAACAGAATTGAGAACTAATAAAAGTTTAAATAGTTCCTCAGCAATACCGAACAAATCTATTCCTCAGCAATACCGAACAAATCAAAATGGCATTCCAAATGGCATTCGTAATGGCGTCGGAAGGAACTAGCCTCCCCAACACCACCCCATATCACTATCGCTATCGCTAATGGCATCTGGCATTACGATGGCGTCGGAAGGAACTAGCCTCCCCCAACGCCACCCCATATCACTTATCAAGTTATCAACACCAACTCTGTATCACTTATCGTCCACGACGAATCCCCAGATTCAAAATTCCTGAATCTGTAGCCAAACCCACATTCAAAATTCCTGAATCTACAGCCAAACCCTCAACGGAAAGAGGGCAAACGGCGCGCCCGAGGTACACCGAAGCACCCGGTGCCGTACAAGTACAACCCTAAATCCGCCCTCAATCCCACATCGGCCGCCTCGCCAGCCGAGCCAACCGCCGCCGAACCGAGCGGATCGAGAAAGAGAACACAAGGCCGGGGTGAGTGACTTACTCTTGCGGCGCGCGGGGGGTCGTCGGCGGTTGGGGGTGGAGGCTACGCTTCGGGCGCTCCCGGCCTCGGTCTCCTCTAGCCTCTGATGCCGCGAGGAGGAGGGATGGGTCGCGTGCCGCGGAGGGAGGGGCGGCGTGCGGCCGGGATCGAAAAACCCTAGCTCCTCGTTCCGTTTCTCTGGATTTCTCCTGCTTGGGGAGAGGAGAGGGGAGCGAATAAAACGGGTGAGGTGGGGAGGAGACCAAGGGAGGAGGAGAAGTCGCCGTGGGAATATGCCCCGCGCGCGGTTGTTCGCGGATGGGTTCCGGAATCGACGGCCTGGATTGGTTTCTGAGATGGTGGGGAGAGGTTTTATCGGTCCCTGGAGCTGGACCCGACCGCTCGCCGTTGTGGTACAGTTTGACCGTGCCCAAATAAAAAGTCCAACCAAATCCAAATAATACCTAAACTATACTATTTTAGTTTATTTTACAATTTGTTTGAGTCAATCAATGGTTTGTTTTACATCTAACCATCTCAATTAGTTTAATCTCTCTCTTTGTAAGATTTCCTTTTTTTTCATACACAAATGATGCTTTAAGTTAAAATTTTGTGAGATGATAGTTGTTGGACCTTAGGACCGGCAATCCACCTGGGGATACCCGAGTGGTTGATTTGTAGACGGGCGATCGATGAACCAGTCTTAGTGCACGATTTCACTACACGGTTATCTAGATCAGAATTATAAACTAGGTAAACGTGACAAAGGAGTTTTATGTTGATGAAACTCCTCTCACATATCATAAAACTCTACCTTCTCTTATAGTCATGAAACTCTCCATAAAACCCCACTGAGACCGGCCTAATATCAACGAAATGAAACTCGAGGTTTCACATGTGTATGAAACAATGATGCATCTACACTTGTTTAATATTTTTGTCAAACATTTGGTATGTTTCCAAACGAAATTTTACTGCTTCATTATTCGTCGTGTCATTTTCACAGCGGAGCCCACGAAATGTCCGATTCCACAGGACATAACCCAGTATTTCTTCCCTTAAGACATTTTTATAGGAGGATGAAATTGTGACAAACACCTTAGCACCTTTTTTTTATAGGCATAATAGACGATTCCATCCCTCAACTTTCACCCAAGGGTCAAGTTGGTCCCTCAACTTTCATTTAGGCCAATTTAGTCCTCCAACTTCTATTTTCTGTTCAATATCATCCTACATCCTAGCTGGCCCTCCATGTTGCCGTGCCATGTCACCTTAGAGTCACATGTATTATGCTGAGTCATCACTACCAAATGCTCTAAATGTTTCTAGTTTCATTCGGTTACATGGCCCTCAAATTTTTATTATACGCGCACCCTCGCAGAGAGAGGACCTAAATGTGCTAGGAGGAGGTAAGAAGATTATTACATCCTGGTTATTTTGTGAATCAAAATGGGATTTTTTTTTACAAATTTGATGCTAGAATATATCCTATAGTACTAAGAAAAGATCTAAAGACATTTCATTTTCATCCACTGCATCCATACAAGACCAGCAAGCCTGCAAGCCAATTTTGGGTAATGACTTTGGCGGCACATAATTCCCATCCTAACATGACCACCATATATATCTTTTGTGTTTTTATTGACCAATTGTTCTAGTTGCCAAAAATAAGCAAAGTCAACACCAAATCATAATAGATTGGAGAGTAATATGAATTTTAACATGTGTGGCAAAACCTATTTGGCATACTGTGATGTGGCATGCCAACATGGAGTGCCAACTAGGATAGGGGATGAGATTGAACCCATATAGAGAAGTTTAAGGATTAAATTGGCCCAAATGAAAATTGAGGGACTAACTTGATCCTTGAGCGAAAGTTGAGGGATGCAATCGCCTATTTTACCTTTTTGATACTTAAGCCGGTCTCAGTGGGAAGGTCGTTGATACAGTTACCTAGACTGGAATCTTAAGAACTGTGTCAATGGAGGGTCATCATGACCCTCCTCTCCACATTTTATGACTTTTTTCTCTCTCATAATACTATTAGTACATGTTATCAAATTTAATATCTATAACACTCCCGCTTATTACCTTTGACACGGTACACCCAACGGTGAGAAACCAGGCACCGGCAGCCGGCGCCGGCGCCGTACAAAAAAGATCCAGAGCATCATCAACGTTCGTCTCGGTTCCCACTCCTGCTGCTGTCCATTCCTCGTCCTCCCTCCCCAAGGCAACCGCCCCGACCACTCAAATGTTGCCGACAACCGCCACGGCCTCCGCGCCGCCGCCGCCGCCCGCGGCCGGCGCCTCCGCCTCCTCCTCGGGCGAGCCGCACGCCGCCCTGCTCCTGGCGCTGGGCCACATGCGGCTGCGCGAGCTGCTGGCCTGCGCGCGCGCGTGCCGCGGCCTCCGCGACGCCGTCGCGGGGGACCCGCTCCTGTGGCGGCGCCTCGCCGTGGAGCCGCCGCTCAGCCACCGGATCACGGACGAGGCGCTCCTCGCGCTCACGGACAGGGCGGCCGGGAGGCTCCGCTCGCTCCACCTCCTCGGGTGCCCCCGCGTCTCCGACGCCGGCCTGCTCCGCGTCGTACAGCGCAACCCCGGCGTCACCGAGGTACCGCGATGATGCCCCTGTGCGTGAAACTGGCAGTTAGTAATACTTATTGGATTGTTAATGTGATCACGCGCATGTTACGGTTGGTGCGCGGCTAGTGTTTGGTGATATGTCCACGCACATCGATCGCTTTTATAGGAGTACATTTGGGTTCGTGGAACGGATTAATATAAACAACACGTAATTAATTCATTGGTCCATTCCATTAGTTGGCTGATCGATCCCTCACTTCCCATTTAAATCCGTTATATTCCTCATTTTTCTCTGATAGCATAGCGGATGCCCATTGCAAGGAATGGCATGTTATTTTTTTTGAACGAACCATTTTTTTTGAACGAACAGGAATGGCATGTTATTGATGTAGTTGTTCAATTGTTATACTCGTAAGCTTAAAAGATGAGCATATGAAGAGGAATGGGTCGGTGAGAGGACAGCTGTGATGGTTGAAACAAATATTCCATAAGAGACGAGCAGTTCCCCTTCACTGGAACTCACTAGACTGGCTCATGTTGTGATAACTCAAAGAGGGCAATGTAGGAGATGTCAAGTTTTACTGTTCCATTTTAGTTGCTTACTATTTTACTAATACGAATAGTTCTTGACTAATGGTGTGCTTTTATTGCATTTTGATTGAACCTGACATTTTGGAGACCCTGTCCTGAAATTTATAATAAGACCCTACATAAAACGTGCTCAGGCACGGTCGCGAAAAATAATAAGACCCTACATGCCAGAAAAATAAATATTGGTGCTGTTTATGTTCCTGGCAAAGCTAGCCAGCCTCCTTAATACTACTGTTGTCTAAACTTTGACCTCATAAATATTGCTAATTGTAACAAAATAGGTAGAAAGGAAAACACATATTGGATTATTGATATACACATATACCAGAGAAGAACAGCAATAAGTGTAGTTGTATTAAGGGCCATGCACATCTGCAACCAAGTGAAGTGGCCCCTAACTGCCTGATGCAACACAGGGATGATGGAGATGATAATGTGTTATTGACAAGAAAAATTGTGAACTTGAGGCCATGAGCTCATGAAGTAATAGGCAATAGAATATGAGTGACCGCATTGAGATTTATTTACTCCAATATCAGCATGGCAATTAAAATAGAAAATCATTATTTTTCGTGTGTAATTATTAATACATATACGAAGGTAAACAAGAAAGAGCTTACTTTGTGGTGTTACATTCACAGTGACATCTTATGCAGAAAGAAGTATGCAACTGTATTATTCTAGCCATTGCTGTTGCTGTAGGACAGTAGGAATCAACATTTTGTTGCTGAAGAATAGCTAGAGAAGTAGGTGCAAGGCTCTTCTTTTGATGGATGTAGTAACAGTCACAAAGGACCTTCTTGGTGCAAATATATGCTTTTCACATTGTCTTAGCAAAAAATAGTTTTTGCTAGGAGATCAACAAATGCAACCTTGAAATCTTCTTAAGTTTGTGTAGTACATTTCTCAATTAAGTACAATTACAAGTAATAGGATATTGGTTTCTGGTGCCTTGACTGTTCACTGAATTCATGAGATCGACATGTTATCCTAGTTGCAGAGTTTAGGATGAACTAGGTTAAAAAAGAAGACCACAGGGAGAAGGCATCCCCTTGTTTGTCTTAAGAGAGGGGAGGCTGTAGCTGTACCAACCGATTCTCATGAGCTAGCCTTTTTATCTTGTCATTCAGTACAGGCAATGGAATGGGCCAAGCAGCATTACTTACTATCTTGCCCTAGTAAAGAGGGCCACAACAGTGTTGATCTAGGTTTCCAGATACTTTATTGTTTAAGTGTACTAATCTGGGTGCCCATGCGTTGATCTAGATCTCCACTATATGGAAATTGAAGTATAAACTGATATGAAAACTGAATAAATTCAAATCACAGCCGTCACTCAGTAATTTACAAATTTCTAACTGAAGACATGTATAAACCATGGGTACAAGTGTTTGCAGAGAATATGTTCCCCACACACATGCATACAAAACCAAGTGCACAGAAGATACATAATTGTACATTTTTTGAGAGGAACTATGGCAGGCAAATTGCCGACCTGAACATGTACTAATTATGCATGGGTGTTTTGCATACAAGATTTGTGAAAGGAGGTAGCAAGGGAAACATAGCACACCATCCTTATTCCATATCCTACTACATTATCTTCCATAGAGGTGCACCATCCTTATTCCATATCCTACTACATGTTCTATCTTCTCGCACCAATAATGTAGGATGGCCTTGTACTGTACATCGCGAGCACAGTAAGTCCAGAGGCAAATATTGGCCACAGCGTTCGAGAAGACAACATGTGGGTGCAGTTCCAGGCTGTCGGCAGGGAGCCGTTGACAATGAATCAGCCATAGGAATTGCTTTGCTTGTGGAGTAGCTTAGTTGCCCCAGATGAGGTGGACAAACGGGTCATGAGGTGCCGCTGGTGATCTTGAGCTGTAGAGTGCAGCAGTAGCGAAAGGGTCAATGTCCCCCTCAAGCGTCTGTCATCATGAACTCCCAGCCTGAATTGAATGATGCTAAGTGCCTGTAGTAATGATCCCAACTCACTTTCAGTAGGCTGGGGTGAGTCTAGGACCAGCTGGAGATCCCAGGTGTTCCCAAGAGCTGATATGACTGAAATGTTGCTTCTCCTAGCATGGGAGAAAAGAGCCAGCAGCTATATATCTACTGAGATTGCTGCATCATTAATTTCATTTGTTAGATTCATCCATTGGTTATATGGGAAAAGGGATACTTCTGTTGTGAAGGATGCCAAATGAATAAACAAAGGACACTAAGGTTTCTCTTTCTTTGCATTGGATTACCCTAATCCGGACCAAACCACTGGCATAGTCTTTTCTATTCCTTAGGAATGTTTGCAGGCATAATGGTCATTGTGCTAATGCCAGATGAACAGTTATCATATTTGTGTTCTCCACCAATAACATTTCATCATGTGTCAACTGCAAATCTTGTGTTGGATGCTGATGGCGGACCTCTCGCCTCCCCTGCCCCCTCCTCTCCCCCGTAGCCATCTCGACGCCACACCAGCCTCCACCAGCCCCACGCCGGCCCTCACTCCGAGCCTGGCGGCCACCATCTCCTCTCCCCCGGCGTCGAGGTCCTTCGCTGCTACGGCGACTGGACGCGGCAAAGCCCAGCGCTGGAGCCAGGAGACTCCACCCTCCGGAAAGTCCGGAGGCGGCATCCCCTCCCTGTCCTTCAAGGAGGTGCTCTTGGCGGCTCTACCTGAGGCTCCAGGGGGTTCTTCCTCGGCTTCGTCGTCAAGTCCTCCCCGCAGTGACGCGCCTAGGATCCTGCTGCGCGCTGCTGATTCCCGTCGGCCGTCCCCGGCGCGAGGCCCGGACGCTGAAGGGTGGATAGAGGCGGAAAGCAGAAGGTCCCGCAAGAATCGTCAGCAGGAAGAAAGGCGGCCCCGTCGCTGGGTTCCGGCGGACCTCCGTGGGCTCTGCTTCAATTGTTTCTCGCCGGGACATCGCGCTGCGGATTGCCGCAGTCGCACACGCTGCTTCAAGTGTCGACGGCTGGGCCATCGTGCCGTTTGGTGTCCCAACCTGGACATGGCCACCCGCCAGGCTGAGAAACCACGTGGCCTGGGCGGGGATCGGCGGCGTGCTGCTGTATGGCGTCGTAGGGACGTTGGTCCTTCCTTGGCTGGCGGGAGTGATGGAATTGGCAGCACTGCTGCTTCGATTTCTCCTCCTGCCGCCGAGGGGATGGGCAATGGACCTCCGCTGGATGCAGCTTGTTCTTCTGGAGATGCTGGTGCCCCGGGGGCTGGTGGCCGACGACGGCGGCGGCGACGTCGCGTCCGACGGAGGCGTGGCTCTGGGCGCGGCGAGGAGGGGCCACTCCTTCCGACGGGCCTCGACGGCGCTCCTACGGATGTCCTAACAGAACCTGCTTCGGGGAATGCCGCCGTGACTGCTGCCTCCCGGCCTAGGAGGATCATTGACCGCTCAAGCAAGATTGCTAGAGCGGAGGAGGATCTACGCTGTGCTCTGATCGTGTTGGTGGTAGGCGACGATCCTGCAGCTGTTTCGGTTGATGGTCTGGTGGCTGAGATTACTCGTCGCTACGATCTCCCGGCCAGCTCGCTGCAACCCCATTGCCTGAGCCCTACTGAGTATTAGTGGTCTTCTCTAGCGAAGATGATGCAGTTCGAGTGTACAACGAAGGTCGACCTTTCCTGCTACCTCAGGCCGCATTGCATTGCCGGCGATGGTCCCGTCGCTGGAATGCTACTGGGTTCTCCCTGCCGCAGCTTGTCGACGTTGAGATCCGTGGTGTGCCGGTGCATGTCTGGGAGCTTGAGACGGCGGAGCACCTGATGGATGAATGGTGCTGGGTCCGTTCCCTGTCCCCCTGCACGGTGGATCGCCGGGACTACTCTCGGTTCCGCCTCTCTGCTTGGTGTGCGAACCCAGAAAAAATTCCGGCGGCCATGGATCTTGTGGTGGTGGAACCTCCGGCTCCGGTGGTGGAGAATCCTCCCCTAAAACGGGCCCTATCCTACGAATTGAAGATCTCTGTGGAGTTCAATGATGGCCGGATATCCAATGTGGACGCACCTCCACCTCCAGCTCCGGCCGGCAATGGCGGCCATCGCCGTAGGCGGCGGGATTCTTGGTCAGGCGGCTCCTCTTCCGGCAGCTTGTCCGATGGTCCCCCTTCCCAAGGCGCTGTGCCTCGTTCCCTGGAGCCTGGGGACTCGGTGCGCGGGGGCGGTGGCACAGGAGCCCAGGAGACGCCGGCCGATGTCCCGGCCTCTGCGAATTTGATGAATGAGGCTGCCGAGGGTGATTTCCCAAGCGGCTCGCCGGGTACCGAGGAAATCATTGAAGGCTTGGCAGCCCTGGCAATCCTACCAGTCTCGGCGGATGAGGAGGCGATCCCAGGATTTCCGGTGCTGGTCGCCTCGAGCGCGTCCGGCCTGGATGGTTTGGCAGCGGCTCCACACCCTATCGAGGCCAGATACGCAAACCTGGAAGACGAAGCAACAGTGGAGCATGGGCTGGCTGATACGACACAAGTTGGGCCTATACTGGCCTCCCAAGATGATGGTGTGGCGGCTGGGCTGGCTGCTACACAAACTGGGCCCGAGTGGGCCTCTCAGGATATTGAAGTGGTGGCCCAAGAGTCTGTTGGACTGGGGGTGTCCCAGCCTCCTGATACAGAATCGCCGCCCCCCTCTGCTCTGCTGAACTCAGGCGCGCCGGCGAGCTCTCCCCCTCCCCCTACCCCTCCTCCCCCCACTCGGCAGCTCTCCCCACTCACGCCAGCTACTGATAGCAGTGTGGGGAAGCTGCAATGTCCGCTGCTGAGGATCCCCGATGCTCCTGCCCTGGGGGTGACGGGTCTCATGGCTGCGCCGCCACCTACGCAACCTGAAGCAGATGCACTGACAGGGGAGCCTCACTCCCTGCGGGTCTACTCTCGGCGCCGATTCAAGACGAACCAAAACCTGGAGGGGGTTCCACCATCTGAACCTCCACAGACTCCAAGACCATCCACCCCGGCTGCAGAGTTCATCACCAAGCTCTCCAAGACTGTGGGGGGATTGTTGCCGATCCCCCACGTTAACAAGAGAAGGAAGATTGGCCGACCACCCCCCAGTGAGGCGCCGCGTCGCAGCCGCAGAATTGCTGGGCTTGGGGTGTCAACACCTGAGGTATGTCCGCCTCACCTCAAGAGGAATGTTATGCGGGCACTGGATATGGACGTGGCAGGGGCTCCACAGGAAAGGGAGCAATTTGATCAGGAGATCCTGGATGAATATGCACGGCGCTTCTCCCATTCTGGTTCATCTCATATCAAAGCATTAGCAGCCTTGTTTGGACTGACTCCTCCGGAACCTGGTTCTGAAGTTGAGTTGTCTGAATGTCGGGTCTGATTCCTGGGGATCTCTGGTCGTCTCTTACGGTGATGCTCATGGATCCATCACATATTCTGTTCTGGAATGTACGGGGTCTCAACTCTGCTGCGCGAAGAGATGCTGTTAGAATTGTAGTCGATAATGCCAAAATTGATGTAGTCTGCCTGCAAGAAACGAAGATGGCTAATTTCTCCAGACAAAACATTTTAAATATGCTGGGGTGTGAGTTTGATAATAATTTTTTCTTCTTACCTTCGGTGGGGGCTAGTGGGGGCATCCTCATAGCATGGAGGAACCGTCTTGGTACTGTGGTGCAACAGTCATATGATACATCCTTTGATGGGTGGTGGGAGAGGATTGAATTGGCAGTTCTGGAGGATAGGACAGCAGGCCTGAATTCTCTGGTCATTTTGGGAGGATGGACCATTTGGAAGCACCGGAATGCCTGTGTCTTTGAGGGAGGCTCCCCAAGTGTAGTGGAAACCCTTTCCCTGAAACTCAAAGCCACTGCTAGGAGTTTGCAAAGCTGGAGCCAAAAGAAAGTTGGCCACCTGAAATCTCAACTTTTGCTGGCTAAAGAAGTGGTTCATCAGCTTGATATTGTTCAGGACAACAGGCCCCTTGAAGATGGTGAAATTTGGCTTCGTAACACCCTTAAGAAACTCTCTTTGGCCCTGTCCTCAATGTTACGAACTGTGGCCAGAACTCGGTCTCGCATTGGATGGCTGCAGGACGGGGATGCCCATACTAGGCTGTTCCATCTGCATGCCCGCCATAGAAAAAGGAATAATTTCATTGCTAAAATCAATACTGGTGATCGCCTTCTCATTGGTCATGAGGAAAAGGCTGCTGAAATTCTGGACTTCTACTCCAAACTAATTGGGTCTGAGGAGGTGCGTAATCGAACTGTCAACCTGGAGGAGCTGGATATGCCCAGCTTTGATTTGGAAGCTTTGGACAGCCCTATAATGGAAGAGGAAGTCTGGAATACCATCAAAAACCTCCCTTCGGATAAGGCCCCGGGGCCGGATGGTTTCACAGGAAGATTCTACAAGACCTGCTGGTCTATCATTAAAGGAGATGTGATGGCAGCCATCCATAGCATTTGGGGAAAGAATTTTAGAAACTTATGGATGCTGAATTCTGCTTATACCACACTCATACCAAAAAAGCCAGGAGCTGACGAAGTGAAGGATTTCAGGCCTATTAGTTTAGTTCACAGTTTTGCTAAGCTTGTGACGAAGATTTTGGCCAATAGATTGGCAGGTCGGCTTGATGGTATGGTGTCTCCTAATCAAAGTGCCTTCATTAAACGGAGGTTTATTCAGGACAACTTCATGATGGTCCAGCAGACGGTGCGTTACCTGCATTCTCTAAAACAACCTAGAATTCTCCTCAAATTGGACATTACAAAGGCTTTTGATTCTGTGTCTTGGCCTTTTCTCTTGGAAGTCCTGCGAAAACTGGGTTTTGGGTCCAGATGGTGTGATCTCCTATGTGGGCTGTTTGTTACATCCCTCTACTCAGGTTCTTCTCAATGGTATACCGGGTGAGGTTATACAATACCACAGAGGACTTCGTCAGGGGGACCCCTTGTCTCCTATGCTCTTCATCCTGGTCATGGATGTGCTGAATTGCTTGGTCACAAAGGCTTCGGTCGAGGGGCTCTTACAGCCTTTGTCTCGAAGACCGATTCAACATAGGATATCGTTATATGCGGATGACGTGGCCCTTTTTCTTCAGCCAGCTGCAGAAGACATTCATCTGACCTTAGAAATTCTCCATCTTTTTGGGGATGCTTCTGGGTTAAAAACAAATGTTCAGAAAAGCAATGTCGTCCCAATCCAATGCTCGGATATTGATCTGACCACAATTCAGAGCTTGCTGCCCTGTCAGGTGCTTAATTTTCCCTGCAAGTATCTTGGATTGCCGCTTTCCCTCAAGAAGCTTAACAAGGCACAGCTGCAGCCCTTCATCGATAAAATTGCCGATCAACTACCTGCCTGGAAGGCGGATTTAATGACAAAGGCTGGACGGGCTGTCCAGGTACAGTTTGTCCTTACGGCGATGCTCAATTATTTGATAATGGCCACAGATTTTCCAGCTTGGGCAATTAAATCTATTGATAAGATAAGAAGAGGTTTCTTGTGGCGTGGGCGCAAGGAGGCAAAAGGGGGACATTGCCTCATTGCTTGGCCTAAGGTGTGTCGGTCTAAGGAATTGGGAGGATTGGGAATTTCAGATTTAAAGCTGCTGGGATACTCTCTGCGGGTACGCTGGCCTTGGCTGAAGAAATCTGAGCCCAATAAACCTTGGGCAAGTCTGCCATTGCAGGTTAGTAAAGAGGTGGAAAGCCTACTTGCCCTGGCAGTCTCCACAGAGGTTGGTAGTGGCAGCAATACTTTGTTTTGGCAGGACAAATGGTTAGATGGAAGAAGCATTAGAGATATGGCACCGGGATTATATGCACTAGTTCCTAAAAAAAGGGCAAACAGACGCACTGTCTTGGAAGCCCTATCAAATGAAAAATGGCTGGAGGACATCCAAGGTGACATTTCAGTAGCAGCACTATTTGAATACATCACTGTATGGGACCTTTTGGAGGAAGTTGAGTTACAGCAGATACTCCTGACAAGCATATTGGAGATTATCACCTACAGGTAGCTACACAGCCAGGTCGGCCTATGAAGCTTTATACCAAGGGGCAATTCCTTTTGTCCCTTATGAAAGAATTTGGAAATCTTGGGCGCCGCCAAAGTGTCGCTTCTTTATGTGGATAGTGGCCCACAATCGATGCTGGACTGCAGATCGGCTGTCCAAACGTGGCCTCCCTCACCCAGACCGCTGCCCCCTATGTGATCAGGAGGCGGAGACATTCACCATCTTATGGTTGGTTGCGTTTTTGCCAAGCAATTCTGGTTCCAGCTGCTGCAGTATGTTGGTCTTGCTGAGCTTACACCACAGTCATATGATACATCCTTTGATGGGTGGTGGGAGAGGATTGAATTGTCAGTTCTGGAGGATAGGAGAGCAGGCCTGAATTCTCTGGTCATTTTGGGAGGATGGACCATTTGGAAGCACCGGAATGCCTGTGTCTTTGAGGGAGGCTCCCCAAGTGTAGCTGCTGCCCTAAGGCTGGCAAAGGATGAAACCGAGCTGTGGACCTTGGCAGGGGCTAAGGGTCTTTCGCAGCTCACGGTCAGAGGAGTGGGCTAAGGCCTTAGGTGTTGGTGGTCATGTTGGTCTTGGTCTACCTTGTCCTGTGAGGTTTCTTATCCCGCAGCGGTAAGGTAGTTAGTAAGGGTAGAGGGTGTGTGAGTGTGAGTGTGTTGTAGCTGTGTGTGTCTGTGTGAGTTGTGTGAGTTGAGGTGTGTCTGTGTGAGTCTATGTTAGACTCTTCTTCTCCTATTAATACAAAGATACGCAGTTCTGGTAAATCAGCTAGTATCACAGTCTGAGGAAAGATTCTAACAGGAATTAAACTCAAAGCTTCTCTTTTCCTTAACAGAAAAAGACACGGCTAAACGAGGGTTGCCTAAACAAATAAGCCAGCAAAGATGAACATTTGAGGGTTGAGAGGCTTCCACGAGGGCAGTGCAGCAGCATGTCTGCAAGATAATGAAAAAGTAAATGAGGTTGGTAGTGGCAGCAATACTTTGTTTTGGCAGGACAAATGGTTAGATGGAAGAAGCATTAGAGATATGGCACCGGGTCTATATGCACTGGTTCCTAAAAAAAGGGCAAACAGACGCACTGTCTTGGAAGCCCTATCAAATGAAAAATGGCTGGAGGACATCCAAGGTGACATTTCAGTAGCAGCACTATTTGAATACCTCACTGTATGGGACCTTTTGGAGGAAGTTGAGTTACAGCAGGATACTCCTGACAAGCATATTTGGAGATTATCACCTACAGGTAGCTACACAGCCAGTTCGGCCTATGAAGCTTTATACCAAGGGGCAATTCCTTTTGTCCCATATGAAAGAATTTGGAAATCTTGGGCGCCGCCAAAGTGTCGCTTCTTTATGTGGATAGTGGCCCACAATCGATGCTGGACTGCAGATCGGCTGTCCAAACGTGGCCTCCCTCACCCAGACCGCTGCCCCCTATGTGATCAGGAGGCGGAGGACATTCACCATCTTATGGTTGGTTGCGTGTTTTTGCCAAGCAATTCTGGTTCCAGCTGCTGCAGTATGTTGGTCTTGCTGAGCTTACACCACAGTCATATGATACATCCTTTGATGGGTGGTGGGAGAGGATTGAATTGGCAGTTCTGGAGGATAGGACAGCAGGCCTGAATTCTCTGGTCATTTTGGGAGGATGGACCATTTGGAAGCACCGGAATGCCTGTGTCTTTGAGGGAGGCTCCCCAAGTGTAGCTGCTGCCCTAAGGCTGGCAAAGGATGAAACCGAGCTGTGGACCATGGCAGGGGCTAAGGGTCTTTCGCAGCTCACGGTCAGAGGAGTGGGCTAAGGCCTTAGGTGTTGGTGGTCATGATGGTCATGGTCTACCTTGTCCTGTGAGGTTTCTTATCCCGCAGCGGTAAGGTAGTTAGTAAGGTTAGAGGGTGGTGAGTGTGAGCGTGAGTGTGAGTGTGTTTGTTGTGTGTGTCTGTGTGAGTTGTGTGAGTTGGGGTGTGTCTGTGTGAGTCTATTTTAGACTCTTCTTCTCCTATTAATACAAAGATACGCAGTTCTCCTGCGTGTTCGATAAAAAAATCATAATGATATATCATAATCTAGTTTTGACTGTCGCTACCTTTTTTGAAAAATTTTGTGTAATTTGCATGATGTAACTGGAGGACGTTTTCATAGCACGACAGTAAGACATTCAGGTGTGAATCCTCGTTCTCACGAAAAGGCCCCCTAGCTGTGTGTTCCCTGTGGTCGTGCTGCGATCGCTAAGGCAATAGCGCAGGGGTAGTAGCTGGCTTTTGGAGCCTTTTCTGGACCTTAAATGCAATGCCTTCAGGGTCTCTTTCCTCTTGGGTTGAGTTTTTCTAGATAGATCACATGTTCTAGGAGCATGCTTAATTTTGCATTGCATGTAGATGGGATCAGATCACCAAGAATAGTGATCACATTTGTTCTGTTCTATACTTAGGTAACTGGCATTTTCTTTGCTGGAATACTCTGTCTGCCCTATTTCTTTCGTCAACTGTTCACATTGATACCTTGTTTTGTTCTTCTCCAGTATTCTATATTTAAGGCTTCCAGAAAAGGATTTTGTTAGACAGGGTATCTATTAATTGAAATCATTGTGCCTACCATTTTCTTCTCTGGCACATTCTGTGTTGATTTAGACACATGCTCAGCAGTTTACAATGGACTAAAAGTTAAGTTAGAGAGTGGTAGACTAAAAGTTGGGGCACCAGTGCAGAGTAAAGTCCAAAGAAGAACTGAAGCTAAGAACCCACATATACACGACTTGGACCCTCTTTCCACTGAAGCTTGATGAAATAATTAGAACCAAAATCAAAATCCAGTCATAAGCAACCGGAACTTGGCCTGATCACCTGCTAAGTAAGATTCTCTATTTCTGCAAGAAGTTTAAGTTTTTTCAAGGCAACAGCAGGTGAACGATGAAATTATTTCTCCTCATTGTCTCTTCACCACACTACTCACATGAGATTCTTTCCATTTCATCTGCTCCAATGGTGAAGCAGATTGAATCATATTCTAAAAGTTCTGCCACATGATAATCTTGATCTTTCAGATTTACTTTTCAGAGCTAAGACATTTTTTTGTCTCGTAACACCACTGATAGAGGTGATTCAACAAAAAAGGTCTCATTGTATAAGGCTATAAGATCCTAACTTCCAAATTGCCCATGACACTTTGTTTGTCCTCATCTAGAGAGACTAGCCAGTATCTGCAGTAATGTATTCAATGTTCTTGTTGATTCAACTGGAGTTCAATGTGATCTTAATGATTAATACCTATGAATGAATATGTAGGTTTACTGCACATATTACATGCCCTTGTGGAGTTAACTTTTTTTGAAGCACTGCAGAGCCACTTCACAAGCATAACTTCAGGGATGTTGGATTTCCTGTTCAATTTTGGAAACAGTAAAAGTTATAAAATCATGGTGGATTTTATTCTCATACCTTCTATTGGATTAAAATCTTTTTTAATTCTTTGCCTTCCTATTTGTTTGTGCTTCG
This sequence comes from Echinochloa crus-galli, assembly GCA_900205405.1. Taxonomy (NCBI): domain Eukaryota; kingdom Viridiplantae; phylum Streptophyta; class Magnoliopsida; order Poales; family Poaceae; genus Echinochloa; species Echinochloa crus-galli. Next base: position 99,237 of record OAMR01001012.1, read on the forward strand.
CTAGCTGGGGTGGTTATCTGGATAATAAAAATTCTGCATCGTCGATACTGTAAAACTGCATAGATTGGATCATTGATAGATCTGCCTGGGCTTATGAAACCCAACAGAGTATGAAAAGGGCGTACCCAGTGCCGTAGGCTTCCCGCACCGTGCGGGGTCTGGGGAAGGGTTGTAATAGCGCCCAAACCTTACCCGCATAAATATGCAGAGGCTGGGGCTTGAACCCGGGACCTTCCGGTTACAGACGGTAGGCTCTACCCAACAGAGTATGTTGCACCGAAAATGCTTATATATCCTTGGGCATGTAACATGCTTTATTAAATAAGAAAGAGGAAAATTGCGGAAACACTTAAAACACTGCAAATTTCGCAAATCATAACCTCTGCATTCAGCTTGAGACACTTTGTTGTTTCCCTTTAGCTTGGGACAATGTGGATGAACACCCTGAATGTATGAATACATATATGGTACATGGTATTGTACTAGCTGGAGACTAGTAATGGTTCATCAACAAGAACCAGGTGAAACAGTGATTGCTGTTCCCATCTTTGTAATGGGGCAGTAGAGAGTTGTTAAGTTGCTCCGTTTGAATTTTTAGACTGATCTTGGAGGTTCTAGCCAAAAGAAAAATGAGAAATGCTTATATGAGCTGATTACATATCTTGAGTCATTGTCACCTATTTTGGACACTCTTGTCACCTATGTTTAGTGCTCTGGTTGTTTTATTTGCATGATAAATTTTATCCAGTGTTTATGTTTTTTGTTTGTCTGATTGCTATTTTATTTCCTCTGGATTAGCGTCCATATTACATGTCGAGCAGATGACAAAATTCTGCAACTACTGCGGAATATAACATTTACTGATGACTCAATGCTCATCATCACTTTCTACTATGCAATAATTGCACTGGCCTTTATGTGCATCTAGTTCTAAGTTGTTGTTTTTGCTTGCAGCTCTTTGTGCCCGGATGTACAGGATTAACTGCTGATGGTCTGGTGAAAATAATTCAGTTTCTTCATGAGCACAAAGGCAATCTTAGTCGGGTTCGGCTCCATGGTATCTGCAAGATGACTAACCACCATCTCGATATTATCAACTCTCTGTTATGCAGAAGCAGCCAACAACAAGACGCTCAAGCACTTTACTACAACCATAGAGTCCATGAAGTGCTGAACACGGATGATACTCGTCCTATTGATGTAGACATGTGCCCATTGTGCAGAAATGTGAGACTGGTATTTGATTGTACCAGGAAGGACTGTAGGTCTGTACCTCTAAATCTTGGATCCTTTGAGTTCCCATTCAATCTTCTCACTGGAAATCCCCCTTGCGATTAAGAACTGTCATTGTTATGCCTTTTCTCTACTGTTTCTTGGCTCCATCATTGATTTTTTTGCTCTCACTTGAGGCTGCTTAAAGATATTTGCTTGCATCTGCTCTCCTGTGGTTGTGGTACAGCCAACTTTGAGTGTGCTGCCTGAATAACTTTTGGGCAATGGTCCCAAAACTCGTGTTTTTCCACTCCTATGGGCTACATGAAAGCAACTTGGTGATTAGATTTTGTTTGTTGCTCTTGTCTTCGGAATAGCTGCGTCCAATATTTGAAGAGTCTTGTATTTCTGCAAGTCTATTGACTTTGACCTAAACCAATTCTCAATTTGAAAAATAATGGTTTGGTGTACCTCCATTCTGATGATTTGATTATATTACAGGGAAGTGAAGGATGGGTGGTCCCACTGTCGAGGCTGCTTCTTTTGTGTTGCTAGATGCGAAACATGTGGTGGGTGCATCGACCTGGAGGAGCTCGGTGAGACTTGGCTGGCCTGCTCTGACTTCCTGTGTATGGACTGCTGGCTCAAGCTCCCGAAATGCGCCACATGCAATCGTCCCTACTGCAAGAGGCATTCAAATTTGAAAGAAAATTTATCACCATCTGGCCAGTTCACCTGTCAAGAATGCACAGCTTTTGCTACCTCACTTGAAAGTCTGGGAGATGGTGATTAGAAGTGAGAGAATGAAGTTATGCATTCTGGTAATGGGTAATCAGTTATTTCGATATGTGACTGGCTATCCTTCGACAGCTTTTATTATTGACCTAATCATCACGTGTGGAACTTTATGAGACTAAATCGATGAACTAGAAGCTTAATAACATATTGCTTTCGTCAAACAAAGTGGGTGCAGACTAGATGGTCTTAGTTCTCCTGTACATGCAACTTGTCTGAATGACAGTAGTGCTCTGGGTCGTGGTACCACTGGACGCAATGTGAACGACATGGCTGTACAACCAGACTAATGCTCAACTTTATTTACCAATAATGTTTTGGTCCTGTTGTCCAATGTTTAAGAGTCTTGTGTGCTCACTGGAACATGCATCTAGAAATGTACGCTGGCAATAAATTTTACTGCAGTGACTGTTGCCCCTCTAAATATTTTGTGTTTGATTCTGATCGTGTGTCCAGTTCACACCTTCACGAACAGTGTTTGGTTCTGCTCTCGTGTCCGGTTCGTGCTTTCACAAGAGCAATGCCGCGTCCTAGAACTACTTTCTAAATCTGTCAGCAGTCTGGATGGAGTTGATCATGGAACGGTAAACAAAGACAGATAAATAAATGTGAATCACGGTTATTTCAGAACTTCTGTAGTTTATACAAAGTTTGAAGCATTCAAATGGCATCTGCTCGTACTCTAGCCTTACAATTGTTTTTTCTGATGCTGATAGATAGCAGAATTGTATACAGTACAACCTGGACTAGTTTGGTCCCAGATGCTTCCTGAATCCTGATCATATTGGTACAATCAGCTTCCTGAATCCTGATCATATGGTACAATCAGCTTCCTTTGCACTGCCAGGTACACACCATCTCCCTCCAAGGCTACAAGTTTAGCAAAGCATTCAGCACTTGAAATGGGGAACAAAAGGAAGAAACATCCGCAAAAGTTTCTTCTCAGGTAGTCAGGCTCTTGCTTTTCCGTATTGCCCCGTAATCCCAATGTTCCAACCGTCAATTTCACGAGGGAATCCTTTCGCTAACATGGCGAAAAAAATCGGTTCCGGAATACAGCTTTTACTGATGGAGATATCACAAGCTTTCGTGTCATCAAAGTTCAGACCAAATCTGAAGCTTGGATCATGTCCCCTCCCAGGTGTGAATCCAGGAAACAGGTTTTCCATCCCCTGATCCCCTGGTTGTAAAATTACCATGCCAACTGTTAAAACCGCTCCGTGAAAAAGAAAAGAGAAAAATTGGTCGCTAATCGAAATTGAACAGGTGCCGCGAACAGGTGGCGGCACCGGATTCGTCCCCTAAAATCCTGACACGTCTTGGTCGCCTTCACTAGTCACTACTACTGCTCACTAGTGAGTTCTAAGGCAAGTCAGCTGCTGGGCCGTTCCATCCAATCCCCTGCCTCTTGCCATCAACTGAAGTGAAGGGCACCTCATCTTCTTTCTCTCTCACACACACACCCACACACACTCATTCTGTTTTGCACTGTATATCAGCTAGATTTCTTTTCATCTCTCCTGTCGGTGAGCGTGGACGATGGGCACTGAAGAACTGACCACGAATCCATGACATTTCCATGAGCACTAACGCCTCCCTGGTCACACGCGTCCGGCGCCACTGGACGTGCCGGGAGCCGCAGCAAAAAGAGAGCCCCTTTTCCTGATGGCGAGTGCAGCACATGTCAAGGCCTCGCAGGGCAAACACACAACCTTCTTCTTGTATGGTTCAGCCTTGAGGAGGTGTTGGTTGGGTTTGGAGAACACGATCTTTGGGCCACCCCCACAACACCTCCCATCATCATCATCATGTGTGTGGCAACCTGATCTGATCTGATGATCTCTTCCTTTGTGTGGAAGTGGTGAGAGAGAGGAAAGGGAAGGGTGACCCTGCTGATGCTGCACGGCTGGCATTGCCACATGGCCGCTCCTAATTCATGGGACCCTGATGAATGATGATGCTTTCACATCTCATATGTCAAAAGGGCTTTGACACCCAACCTGATTGGGAAATGATGAAGGGTTAATGGATGACAGGGGGATCGAAAGCGCGGTCGGTCTTGGGTGATTTTTACATGGAATTCAGCTTATCCATTGCGGATCGGGCCTCGCAACGACACCGAAACGCGGTGCACTGATGACGGCATGGATTCGGTCAAGCCGGGTGGTTTGGTTAATTAGTTGTCGTCTAAAGAGTGCTTAATCATGCTGGAAGAGTGATGACTAAGATATGGTTATTCTGACCAGATAGTAGCTGGGATATACTATATAATTTGTTCGGCAATTATGTATTGGTTTCTATTGAATAAGAAGGAGATGGAACAAGTGGACCACTGCACACCAATTTGATGACTTGGAAGTCCAAATTTAGCACAAATTGTTGGAACTGGTCGGTCCATGCATAAAAATGAACTGATAGGTCCTTGTTCATCTGAACAAAATTAAGGAGGGGAGACAAATAAACAACTTGATCATTCATTCGACCTGTTCTTGAAGTGAAATCTTGACTGCAACTATCGGTTGATGAGTCGGTTAAATCCACGGTCAACTAAAACAAACAAACTACCGGCTCACTACTCTCTCACCGCCTGATCAAACTGCTTACTGTTATCCCTTTTTTTACAATTTTACCACTTGGCTTCTACACTTTCATCACAATTTCTGCCAATTTTTATTTTCAGCGCGACGTCTGCAAGAACAAGGAGGTCAAGGCCGCCGACTCCAGAGCCGCAAGCTTACGAGCATCCCATTCCGTGATGTCACAGGGGGAAGCTCCTTGTACTGAGTCACTGACAGGGAGACTGACAAAATGTCAACCCTGTTTCGTTTGCAATATTCATATCGTCGTTCAAACATTACAGCCTGCTGACTGCCAAAGCATTGTCCACCATGTCCGGCCGACGCGGCTGCGAACTTCTGAATCCCTTGACCAGTGATCCCCGATGAATATCCCACGCACATGTACATTTCAGCGCAGTTGCAGAGTTCAGGGACGGCAGATTACTGAAATCTCCGCACGCGGCGTCTGAAAGATCTAGAATGAACGACCGACTGAACTGAACATTTATGCAAACATTAAGAACGAATGAGTATAACAATCACCGGGCCAAGGTATGTAAAACCAGTACGTGGTCGGCAGTGAAACTTTGCGCGTGAAAAAGAGGCGGTGAAAAGAAAAGAAAGATCGTATCCACGACTGGCTGGCCGGGGATAATTTTCTTTTCTGTCGACGAGCTCCACGGAATAAGCTAGGGATCGAGATCGGAAAAGGCAGAGGCTTTGCAGTGCAGCACTTGCAATTGCAGCGCAAGCAAAAGGGACCCATGAGCAGACAGACAGACAGACGCCCAGAGCTCAGGGCGCGTGGCACGTAGAGTGAACGCTGCCGACGAGACGAGGCCCGCCGCTCAGAGGGCTCGACGTCACGCGCACGCAATGCAAAGAAGAGGGAACACGACGACGGCGACGACGACGACGTCCCTTGGTGTCTTGGTGACTACTACTAGCTGCATGTGGTTAGCTAGCTAGCTCCTTATAAAGGCTGGTGAGGTGAGCACTACTGCGCCTTGCTTGATCCGTAGAGCTAGAGCTGAGCTACCCCTCTCTCTCTCTCCCTCCTCGTCTATCCATCCATCTCGATCGCCTCGCCATCGGGCAGCACGCAGAGGTAGCTCGATCTCGCCATTGCCGGACCTGTCCGTGACCTTGATCTCAGCTGTGATTGTGATCGAGACTCGAGAGTAGGAAAGAATGGGGAGGCAGCCGTGCTGCGACAAGGTGGGGCTGAAGAAGGGCCCCTGGACGGCGGAGGAGGACCAGAAGCTCGTCAGCTTCATCCTCGGCAACGGCCACTGCTGCTGGCGCGCCGTGCCCAAGCTCGCCGGTGCGTGCGTGCATCTCCCCGATCGCCGGATTAATTCCGTCGAAATGAACATCTCGATCGGTCTCGCAGTTTGGTTTTGTGATGATCAGAGATTGTTGCGTTGTGTGAACTGAATGGGAATTGATGAAACGTACAGGGCTGCTGCGGTGCGGGAAGAGCTGCCGGCTGCGGTGGACCAACTACCTGCGGCCGGACCTCAAGCGGGGCCTGCTCTCCGACGCCGAGGAGAAGCTCGTCATCGACCTGCACGCCCAGCTCGGCAACAGGTGCATGCCGCACACCATTTTGTTGATCTCTTGCAAATCAAACTAACCGAATCGATCGTGCTGATGAATTATTGTTTGGAAAATACAAATAGTTGTCTGTATTTATATATTTACATATGTGGAGTTAGGATGCAACAACTGAAAGGGGTTATAATTTGTTAGGTGGTCAAAGATTGCGTCGCACTTGCCGGGGCGAACGGACAACGAGATTAAGAACCACTGGAACACCCACATCAAGAAGAAGCTCAAGAAGATGGGGATCGACCCCCTCACCCACAAGCCCCTCACGCCGCCGCCGCAGCACGAGCAGAGCCCACCGCCCGCCGGCGGCTCGCCTGAAGCGCGGCCGCCGCCGCCTCCAGAGCGGACGAAGCCTCCAGAGGAGAATTTTACTTCGGTGCCGGCGCCGGCGCCGGCGATGGCGACGGCGACGGAGAATGGGGAGCACGGCGACGGCGAGCTCCTCCACCTCAGCAAGTCTCCCGGCTTCTGCACCGACGAGGTGCCGATGATGCACCCGGACGAGATCATGGTGCCGCTCTGCGACCACCCGCCGCCGCCATTACCGGCGCCGACTTGCGCCGCCGCGGCCGCGGTCTCGACGCCGACGACGTCCTACTCGACCTCGGGGTCGTCGTCCTGCTTGACCCGCGACGAGGAGTCGCCGCCGTTGTTCCCGTTCATGGACATGGGGCTAGAGCTAGACGACATGGACGCGGCGTGGCAAGACTGCCTGCTGCAGCCGCCGCTGTCGCCGTCGCCGGTCTACGATGACCTCTTTAACTCTTACCAGTGCCAGAGGAATGACGCTCTATTCTCTAGCTATTAGTCAGTTAACCCCCTCTAATAAATTATATTTGCAGCTCGTTTCTCACTGCACGTACTAAACAAGGGAGATTGAGCAGGAAGGTTCTTTCTGTTAATTGGCACTGGCTTTCTGGTTCTGGTTAGGACTTAGGAGTATGTAAGTTCTTGGTGTTCTCCCATCAGTGCAGTGCCAGTGCATAGTGTGTCCATACAAAATTTGCTATAGTAATAGAGGAAGCCTGGAATATGTTGAGATAAATTTCCTGCCTTTGCACAGAGCAGAACAAAGCCAGAACATTTGTTGGTAGCTGGATGTAATGTGAAAAAAGGGAGTGGTTGTGGAAAAAGTTGTAACTCGATCTTTTGGCACATATATGAAAATATAATGTCAATGTTTAATGAGGAACAATATCTGGGAATAAAGAAAGAGCTACTGTACATGCAAGATGAGATGATCGATATGATGTTGATGGTTGTTGTCACATTCTACGAAGATCCTACCAACATGTTTGATGTACGTACTTCTTTACTTGATTGGATTTGCATGCCATTCGTGATACCTGCATAGAGTCTATAGTCGTATGGTGCAAATTAAAAGGACAGTTGTTTTCTCTATCTCGATCATAAGCTGATCGATTAGTGGACGAGTCAAAGTGTTACTAGGTAGATGCATTTGCCACCATACGTCGCGCGTTGATACGTACCAACTTTATTTTTGAGGAAAAATACGTACCAACTTGGCGCGAGGTTTGGGACCCTAACCGTGTGTGGTTTTCGAAAGCCTCAAGGCTCTATCGCGGAGGCTCGTGTCTTTTCGGAGAACCTTCCGAACACATATTGGGCGTTAGTTATGTATTTATAATTTATATATACCGAAAACTCTGTATATGCCGAGTGCTTTGTTCTTTACCGAGTGCATTTCGATAGTGGAAAGCCGGCAAAACTTAACTATATATAGGAGCGCCATAGTAGATACTATTGTTTGAGAGTGGAATTTTCCATCCACTTTTCCTCCCAAACCTAATTTGAACACCACCCATGGATCATAGCCCTTATATCTCCTTCATAATTCAACTTGACTCTAGTTAATTTTACCTCAAAAACTAGTAGTATTTTGATCCGGCCCTAATTGAGCCTGATACTTAGTACAAAATTTAGGGCCGTTTACCACCCCTATGTGGGTATTTAAAGTAGAAATATCGAGTAAGGCCAAAAATTTGAATATCTTGACTTCTAACGGATTTTAGCTATGGTCTTGTTTTTCAAGTACTGCTTCCTAATAAGCTCTTACCAAATCCAATCTTCGTTGATAAGTTTGAATAACCATTTACTCCTTTCATTCTAAAAGTACTCGTTTTGCTTTGTCCTAAGTTAACTATCTACTAAATAGAAAAATTATGATAATATATTTGATGATGAATCTAATAAAAATTATTTGGTATAATAAAAATTGATTTTTTCGTATAAACTTAGTCGTCAAAACTAACATGGATTGACTTAGGACAAAACTTTGAAATAGAGGGAGTAATTTCTAAGGTACTTCTTTTGTAAGCATAGAATATTCCTCATTTCGTGTTCCATTCGGCGCTTGTCTACCCCGTCTATGCAACCTCGTATTCTTGTTTCCCCAACAGACGACGGTGGCCAGTCCAATGCACACTTCGCGTGCCTATATATAGGCTCCCTACGTACTCCATGCAAGTCAATCTGTGCAAGCTCTGTCTTACTATACTGTTGTGTTCATGGGTAGCGTTGTTGGGACGTGTGTAGAGTGTAGACCATGAACCGCTGTTTATATATCTATATATATCTATATATCTATATATATATATATATATATATATAGTACACACAAGTCAATCTAGCTTTATGTGTAGCACCAGTTAGCTGGATCATGACGTATGGTGGTCATTGTTTGGTCGCTTGCTGACACGAGCTACATTGGCGGTATTGAGGATACGGAGGATATGATCTAGATTCTGAATGTTTTTCTCTCTGCTTGTTCCTACGGCGTGTCTGAACCTAACCGAATTGAACGTGTACGTCGCCGGCGATTTTTTCTTCGGCCCGTCGTCGCATGGATGCACTTCGCCTATGCCTGTATATATATAGAAAATAGAAGTGGACGAGTGCAACTGAGCAACGATAAGAGCCTTGTACATGATTAGAGAATTTTTTCCACGCCACGCGAGCCTCAGCTCCCAACCATATTCTTTGCACACCAGTAATGTGAATGGGCCTGATCAATTTCAATGGGCTATACCTCAAAAAACCAACGACGGAAAACATGCATATATATCTTTTTTTTGGTGACAACATGCATGCAAATATATAAAGGTCTACTGTGGTGTGCGGATGGCATGGCAGTGTTGTTTTTTACGCGTGCTCAAAATATTATATTGTACACTTTTTTCTTGGTTTGGAGAAAGATTGTGAATCTGATCCTGTTTTGGAGAAAGTGATGAATATACTTTTTTCTTTTCATTATGTACTGCATATATATAAAGTGAAAATCACTACTCTAATTAAAGCACCTTATCTGTGCTGGCATATGGATAGTCCGAAGGAATTTACAAATAAAAATTGCAAAATGTATATATTTTTAGTCTGGAGGTCCATATCCCCAAGCTACCCTCATGGCCACAAGTCATAAGTTATATGCTTTTACGTGAAATATGCACGCGTTTGGTATCCACCCTTCGAATTTACTACCATCGTACCCCTACCCTCACGTGATTCCTCTTTGAGCATCTTCAAGAGACTAGTAATAATCCTAATTAAATTTAAAGATTAATTAAGATGCTAGCTAAAAAAATAAAAAGCAAACCAGAGGTAAACCAACATACTGTTTAAAACTGACGAGCGTGGATGGAGAGCGTGGCAAAGATACCTAGTGAAGGGAAAAGGGAAGGAGATAATTAGCGTGGAAAAATAGCTATCCAGTTGGCTAGTCTATTGGATGTAATTTTTTATTTCTTTTCTCTTTTTTTAGTTAGCCAACGGGATATAGAAAGTTCTTGGAGATGCTCCCACCTGTATATCTATCTATCTATCTATACTATAAGGATCCAGTAAAATTGAAAACACTTCTCACCTAAAATATTCGTACCCACCCTCTCACAGAGGACCCACGTGTCATATTTTTAGATGGGACCGCAGTCAAAATACATGTGAGGAAGAAGAAAAAACACACTTTCGAGAGACTTTAATTCATTCTCCGCAAAACTTTTTTCACCCAACTTCCCGCTCGTACCCACCTCCGGCCAGGTGGGCCCCTAACTCCTCGCGTGCACACAATTATCCCGTATTGCTAATAGACAAAAGATTGAAGAGTTTTTCTCCATATAAATAAAGACCAACTAACTCGAAAAATAATGTGCCTCTAAATTTGAGAATAGCTAAAGCTCTATATACACACGTGCGTGCGCACGTGCAACCAGCTAGTATCATTTAGATCTGAGTATTTTTTTGGCCGGGCCAAAAAAAAAGACATGATTTTGGAAGGAGTGATATATTTATTAGGATTTTTGATAATGTATAAAAGAGTGTCCTCATATATTTGGTCAATGGAAGAGTACCTGACGAATCGGCACAAAGAGTATAGCCACCTCTCGTCCTTGAATTTTTTTTCCTCAGAACGCAAAATGGGAAAATAAAAGTCCTCTTTAAGTAGGGATGCGTGCTCCCTGGCTCCGACAGGAAAACCAGCATATTCAAGGTGTACTTAGAGCGAGAGAGGTTTTCATAGGTGACGACGTTTATCAGTTTGTTTAGACGAGTCCATTAATTCTTTGTTTGGAAACAAGCGGGTTACATTAAATCCGAAATAGACAACTCGACCGTGTCATGTGTTTATCATCATCTATCCTTGACTTTGTGCAAATGCAGCCGTGCAATGTCACGCTCGTGCAAGCTGCCAGGACGCTTTCTCGATCTGAGACGTGGCTTTCCCGGTCGGTCGACGACATAGTACACGTAAGATTCAGTGGAGTTAGTTGCTGTGCTGTGAATGCGTGTGCTTCTTGAGTCCTCTCTGCAGAGAGGGCCGTGTATTAATCCACATCGATCGCGTGGAACACACGCGTAGTCCATTATCTGTTCTGCTAGCCACATGCATGCTAAGACAATGCCATATGCCAATAAGCATACAAAGGTTATTCTTAATCAATAAGTACTAGGCAACCAAATTAAAAGAGATCACACGATGGAATAAACTGAGCTATTCACAATTGACCCACCTAATGTGTTGTCATAGTCAATGGCGCGGCACTAGCCGGCTTATGGATGTTACATTGTTTAGGTTAGTCAGCAGTTGGCCAGTAGCATCCTTCTCCCGTGGGCATCACGCAAATATTTACCGGCCTTATTACTGAATTATTACACAAGAGGTCACAAACGGTGAAGCATGATGATAAGGTTGTGGGGAATTCGACTACTAGCTGTAAACGATAGGGATTGACAGAATGTCTTGGATTATTTGTAGTGAGGCTTGAGTTTTAAGTTTTGTGTGACGTGTAGTATCAGACTTGGAGTAAAAAAAGCCTCTTAGTAGAGGTAAGCTGGAAATGATGACTATAATCATATCATAACTATTTGTTTATATTACTTCTACATCTCTCTATACTCAAAATATATTTTGTCCCATAGTCCTAGGACCTCTTACCCGACATGTAGCTTACTTATCATCTCATATTTATATTTAGGTAGAATATGTTATGATTTAGGTAGAATATGTTTTCATTTTGAAAATGGTAAGCCTCTCTGATTTAGGTAGAATATAGAGAGATGTAGAAGAAATATGGTAAGCCGCCTGTAATGGCTCTATTTCGGCTTACCATTTTGTTCTTGGATTAGGCTCATTTACCATTTTGTATCGAAATATTTTATGCAAATCATGAAACTTAGTACAACAAAGTTTAAGCATTTTTTTCTGAAATATCCGAACAAATGTCGAGATTATACTCCTAGAAGTATCTAACTTCGATAAATACCACACTGGCAGCTCAAAATTTTGAAACGTGTTAAATGGTTGATTTAGCATGCATTGGGTATTTGAGTGGGTATTTGCAGTATAATTTGAGTAGGTAGGTGGGTATTTGCAACAAAATGACTTATGGGGAGCAATATCAAACTTGAAGTGATTTATTGGGGGTGTTTATGCAATTTTACCGGCCATAAATTTTTTACTACTCTTTTTTTGCGTGAACACTTAAATTGAATCATAAATATATACGGACTATGCCCAAAATGTTTTCATAGATTATCAGTTGTTAGTGTCGTTTTATGGATCTGAATCAGTACTAGAGAAAACTCATGAATATACATATTTTTCATTTTGTACAGCATATCGAGGCCAAGATCATTTTGCCATAATCATAAAACCCTTATATGCACAGCATGATGCATGCATGCACTATACATACATATCTCTTTAGTGTTTATTATTTCTGTCCGAAAATCTCTTTAGTGTTTATTATTTCTGTCCGAAATATATCTCTTAGTTTTTTCATACTATATATACCCATCAAAATTAAATAAAACTTGATTTATTAAGGTAAAACTGAAACGGTAATGCTAGTAGTCGTACGTCCGACGCGTCGGACGAAAAATCGGATGAGTGCGGCGAGTAGCGATGCCGGGTCCCACAAAATTTATTTCGACTTCCCATCCTCTCACGTCCTCCGTCCCTCATCTGCCTGTCCTCCACACGCTGTCCCTGCCTGCTCCCCGCGCGCCGCGCAATGCCGCCCTCCTGCTTGGTCCTCGGAGCGCCGCCGCCGCCACGGTCCCTTGCTGCTTCTCCACGCGAGCTCCGCAGGCCGCAGCTGGCCGTGGGGAGCAGCTGCCTGTTCCCATGGCTTGTGGAGACCGGACCTCTCCGCCGACCTTGCGCCCTTGTGCGTCGCCGACCCGGAGCTCGTGCCGCTGCTAGTCCGGCACAGGCGCCGCCGCCGCTCGCGCGGGCCACCTCGCCATTGCTGCCGCGCTGGAGCGTCGTGCCAGAAGTGTATGTTTTTGCTAGGTTCTGTTGCATGTTGCAAGAGTATGTTTCACATGTTTTGGATGTTGTAAAAGAATGTTGTAACTGTTTGATGTGAATGTTGCAAAATTAGATCTGGAATGTTGGATGTTGCATATGTTTCACATGCATGTCGCAAGTGTTTCATCCGGATGGTGCATTTTTATTGGGAGTTTCCTGACCGATGCCGTGCGTGGATGAGAGTGGGAGCATGTTTGTTTTTAGTGTTGCGGATACTATTGTTTGATGTTGCATATGCTATTTTTGGATGTTGCAAAAGTTTTATATGTTGCATGCAACATCATATCCATATTCCGGTTGGATTTTTTTCGTCCAATTTACTTTTGTGGTTGCTCCACGCCACTCTCCTTTTCTCCCTCTGTTTTAACTCTTGGGCGCAGATGAAATGCTTGGCTGTGGTTACGCCACATGAGCGTCCGATTTTTTGGGTTCCAACGGACGTCCGGGCGCTAGTGCGACCCAAACCGAAATAGCCTACTTCTTGTAATGGAGGGAGTATTTTGGGAAATTGGTACAAAGTGTATAGCCACCACTCATCCAAGTTTTCTTTTCTCAAAACGCAAAATGGAAAAGGAAAATAGCCTCTTTAGGAATGTGTGCGTGGTCCCTGATTCTGACCGGAAAAAATTGCATATTCCAAAATGGAACATATAGGTTTGCTTATTAGAGAGAGAGAGAGAGAGAGAGTTTTTCATAGGTGACGTTTTATACCAATGCATCAGCTTGTTTATAGATGAATCTGCTATATTTATTTGGAAATGCGGGATACTTGAAAAATCTGAAATAGTCAATTCGTAGCCTTGACTTTGTTCAAATGCAGCCATGTAATGTCACTCTCCCTGCAAGGTACCAAGCCGCTTTCGTGTGAGACGCGGTTTCCCCCGTCGGTCTCCATGCACGTAAACGTCGATGGGCTTCTTTAATTTGCATGCGTGCACTTCTCGGCTTTATTTCTGGACTCGTCCCCCACGGAGATGGCTGGATGCGCACTGATCGTGTCGCGGACACATATACAGTGTATTTCCATATCTACACGAAGTATAATGAGGTCAATCTCAATAAAAAGTTTATGAGCACCTATGCCATTTCAGCAAATTTGTCCGGATTATTATCATGCGAGATGAGGGGGAGTTTAACGAGATAAGAGAGAAGTTTTATCGCTACAGTATAAGATGCAACTCCAGCAGGGGCCTCTATATGAGCCTCTACTCTAAAGTTTAGAGGCTTGGAGCAAAAATACAACTCCAGCAGGGCCTTTAAATGGACCTGCATTTTGCATAGGCCTCTAAATCTCCCCACCAAGCCCCCATTTCTAGAGGCCCTCCAATTCCCCCTCCAACCATGGATCCCACTGGATATTTCCCATCCATTTGGCTGACAGGTGGGCCCACGGAGAAATAGCGGCCCGAGTTCATATGCCCACTGGAGTTGAGTGTTTACTTTGGGCCTCTATTTTTTAAAGATAGGTCTGCAAATGAGTTTTGGAGGCCTCAATTTGAAGGGCTTCACTGGAGTTGCTCTTAGATAAAACTATACACTAATAAATGCTGGAACTGGCGACCAGGCTTTCAGATAGGAGGGATAATTTTAAGTAGGATCTTCATTGATATGGACAATTCTCTATTTAGTCTATGTTACGATAAATCAAGGTCTACCTTTCAATAGTAAATTTATATGGAAGTTAAGGATCCCTCTAAAAATGGAAATATTCCATTGGTACCTCCAACATGGTGTTATTTTAACCAAGAATAATTTAACAAAGAGGAACTGAAATGACAGCTAGAAGAGTTACTTCTGCGATTGTAATGAAATAATTAAATATATCTTTTTTTATTGTCAACATGCTAAATACATTCGAAGAGTTGTTCAAATAGCCAACAGGTTAACTCTACCTATATCAACAACACACAGGTTTGAAAATTGGTTATCGGGCATAGAGAAAGAAAGATAAGGATTTGTTTTTTTTGAGAAAAATGCTTCTATTCGTTTATGCATATTATTTTTAAGGGAGCATATTGGCTGTGCTTTTTTGGTCCATGTTACAACACCACAAGAGAGACCGTCCATTTGGCACGCGAAGTGTTGGAGGTTGTCGCATTAGAGATTTCCAATAATAAATTCTACTATTAATTTTCCCTTATCTATGTGTACTTATTTCCCTTTTATTTATGTTCAACTTTTGATCTAAGAATGATTTAGAACATGGGAACGTGTGGTTGCCAAGGCCAAAAATATTTCCTAAAAAAGTGAAGATTGAAAAATAGTCGAAAAGCCACATGAAAAAGTTGTAGCAAACTAAGCCAGAACCATAGAAATGGTACCCACCAAGCATAAAAACGTTATCCTTGATACTGATCAGCAACCAAAAGGGATTGCACGATGTAATAATCATCGTTCAACGATTTCGATTTCGCAATTGACCCACCCACCTAATGTGTGCTGACGTCCAGCATGGAACTAGAACCTGGGCGGTAGCCGACGTATAGAATGACACGTACAAATATTTGCCGTATGCATCACACAAATTAATATTAGTACCTTGTAACTGAATGACACAAACCGTGAAGCATGTCAAGGTTGTGGTGCACGCGACTAGTATATAGGGATATTGGAAGAATTATTTGGATTGTTTGTAGTCGACCTCAAGAGCTCGACTAAATTTTGCCAAATGCCAAACGCATGAAGAGGGGGACATTATAGATCATATCCCAACATGCAGACCGGAGACGACATGAATGAGTGCCTTCGAGTAGACGAAATGTAGTGAGTGGAGGAGTTGCTGACCATTGTCACAATCCCAACAATTCCTAATTAATCATGATATTCCTGATAATTGAAATATACTCTAGCATTAACCACTTGTTACACAGTAAAGATAAATGTGGCAGCTGGAGTGAACTACGTACAATATATATTCATTTCACGTAATTTGTGTTCCATCTCAGGAAGACACTTTGTTCTGAATTGATGATCTCAGGATGAAGTCATGCTCATGCAAACATAAAATTATTGGGGCTATCAAAGCTGCTATCTCCATCCATTTGTGATGCATTGACTTACAGGTAGTCACAGTCTCTCTCTTTCAAGCCTCGTTTGCCAATTACAATGAAAGTTCCTATACGTATGCGAGCACATGCTTAGTCTCATTCATGGAGAGAGCCATCTAGCTTCGAACGAATGGTGTAACTTCTGGATGAAATTTAAACACTAGTCGAAATCATAAGTTGTCTTCGTGTTTTCTTGTCCACGAGAACTCGATTCTCACGTCAAATCGGCAAAACAATCAAGTAAAACAACGACAGTCAATATTATGGATACAATGAAAACATCCAATGAAATGAAATACATGTGGAAAAACGCGCCATTTGATTGATGGGTACATGAAAAATTAGGCAAGCTAGCGAGTAGGTGACCACGGAAAACTCGAGTGGCTTAAATTAGTCAAAGCCAACCAATATCTTGTACTAAGTTGTTATACGTTGATACTGCTAGCTACCGCACAGCCCCATATTTGAAGAATCTAATGCCATGAGATTCAATGGTATAAAAAATCACATAAATAAACACAAATAAATGCATGATATAGATGAAACTACGAAAAAAAAATCTAACAAGTTGGCGCAAGCCCATTAATTGCATTCAAAAAGACTATTCTGAGGTACTACTTTTGTCCCAAATTATTCAATGTTAAATAATATATATTTGTAATATTTCATTCTTCATCTTATTCAAAAAATTACGTAAATATCATATATATTTTGTTTATGACTTATTTTATCAATTAAATTACTTTAAGTGTGACTATATTTGAACTAAATATTTAGAGAACACGAATGATCAAAGGTTAACAGTGAATAGTAGTTTGGAATAGAGGGAGCAAGAATAAAGAAATAGTGCATTTATTATCAGAACCTTATGATCATCGTTTTTTTTGAAGGAATATGATCATCGTTTTTGTTTCCCTATATGTATAAAGAATATAATTACCTATACCATTTGATATCAATGAGCGTTTACATGTTTTTGGATGAGTTGTCTTGGTTTATATAGTTGGGTTGTGTTGCTATTTATGGCAATGTAATAATAGAGTGCCCCCACATGTCATACATTCCAAGTCAAGTAGAAGTTATACTTTAGTTAGGATTCATTCTTGTCCACACATTATTTACGGAGTTTTGAAACTTTAGCAAACTTGACTATTTTTTGAACGAAATCGGGAGGGGAAGCCCCTACCTATTTTTTTATATCTTTTTATTCCGAACCCAATTATTCGCTCTCACAAGGAGTTGAACTTGGGTCTGCTGGGTGCTACTCAGGTTCTCTAACCACTAGGCTAGAGGCCCTTTCACTTCTCTTGCCCCTATTATTCACAAACATGGTCGATCAGAAATCAAATCAGAAATAGACAATAGTTTGATGCATAGTCTTCTTTTAATTTGATCGTTAGGTGAATGTGAAACTTTTTGTTTACTTACTATTTAATATGTAGAAGATACACATATCATAATTGTAAAACAATCATTTATGGTACATAGTACATTGAAAGAGAATTATAATTGGAGGCTTGGCAAGAACGACCTAGGACTAGACAGCGGCAACCGTGACGGCGTGACCTGGCCAGCGCCGACCACATCCTGGCCAGCTGCGGCCACTTGCCATCGTCAGCCACGTCATGTCCAGCTGCGGCCACTTCTTGCCATGGCCGCCCACGTCCTGGCCAGCCGCGATGGTCACAGATTGACCGGGCAGTGAAAGGAAATAAAAAGGTCAACATTCAAAAGATCAAATTTGATTAGTGCGTATATATCTAGACACACATACTAAAAATCATGTATCTACAAATAAAAGCAATTTTCGATGGCTATAGCCATCATGCATTATTTATATATATCAATCAAATTAATATACTGAAAATAATTTATTTTCTGTTGTCGAAAACGCCCTAAGTATACTGCATCCGAGCCCAAATCTAGCCGACTGCCGATTCTCTCGAGTAGTGTAGTACGTATACTTCTCTAGTGGGTGGATGCATATATCTCGACAGACAAAGGCGCAGTATAATAACACCAGTAATGCAGTGGAACGAGATGCATGGCCCCTACTAGCTCCACCACCGGCCACAATATTTATACGTACGTCATCATCACGCGGCCGCACGATACGCTCCATGCACGCACCCAACTGCAAAGCTAGCCAACATATGCACTGGACGATCGATGGAAAAAAAAGTGCGAGCTTTTTGGCAGAGGAATTGAAACAACAACAACGTCTCACCCGATCCATGGATGATCAGAATAATATAATCTCCACCAAGGCCAGTTTCAGTGGGGATTTCATCACACGATTACCTAGATCAAAAACTAGGTGACTGTGCCAGATGAGTTTCATGGTGATGAAACTCCTCTCACATCCCATGAAACTCTTCACCCTCTCTCCTCTGCCACATCAGCATATTTAATAACATGAAACTCTAATGAAACCCCCATTGAGACTGGCCTAACAAAAGCTGCATCCATGTGGCAGCTGGACCAGGAAAACAATGGCACGTAGGTGTAACAAACCTACCGGCGAAATTAATAAACGAAATTAAATGAAACGAACAAGCTAGTCTCCTTCAGGTGTTTTGTTGCTCGATCCGCGCGCGTGCCCCACTGGCCTTATCCCCTGCATGTTTGCATGCACACGGCAACTGATGGAGCAACACAAGGCACGCCAACCCTACCAAACCACTCGCTATCAGCAGCAGCAAAAAAGAAAGCAGCTGCCGATGGGCTACTGGTTGGTGCGCACAATCTAGTGGAGATCACGTACGGGATGTTTCTGGTGGCCATGGCTAATGATTCTGATTGCCCACCAACTAACCGTGCGTGCATGTGCATGCATGCTTCTACATATTGAAATGGCAATTCGATCAAGTAGCGGCTTCATTTTGTTTGTTGAAACTTGAAACGTGTAGTACAAGATCGGTGTTTACTCAGCGAACAAGCTAAGGGACGGGCCGGATTGCTATGGTGCCAATAGGGACGACGCCTAATGAGTAGGGATCGATCATCTTTTTAGTTCAATTATTTGTACAGCTAAGTTTGATTTATTGATAATAACTGAAGTGAGAGTCGATTTTGTACTGATAATAATGAACTGAAAGAGGGTCAGTGGATATCGTTGGAACACTACTACGTATTTTATTTCGCACGCCCCTACAAGTGCATGATCGATCGATCTGTATTTCATTTCTCAAAAAAAAAGATCGATATGTATTTCATGAGAGCAATGCATGCAGTATATATACATTTAGCTACGCGTTTCCACTAGAAAAAGAAGTACTCCAACGACAGTGCAAGCAAGGTATATGTATGAGGTGGTGCATGCGCCCTGACAAAAGAAACATTCCCGCGATGATCGTCGTCGCGCGGTGCCGGTGACGTCATCGCATGCTGGTCCCTGGGAGCGAAGCGACGAGAGAGAAGCGAAGGTGGTTGGTGCCCGACGTGTTCGTGGCTGTGGCAGGCAAAAGCCGGGTGCGACGTACAACATGTGCCTAGTTTTTGCTTTTTTTTAGATATATCATGTGCTTTCTTCCAGAAAAAAGTGCTTTCTCCAAAAAAATTGCATACGGACTCCACCGAATTGTTTTCCAAAAAAATTGAGCTGAAGCTTCATTAACGCCATGATCCAATCAGCTTTCGCTGGCAGAAAGTGGTGTGAACTAGCACAAGTACATCTGGGCCACTATTAGGCCCATTTCCATTCGCAGGCTAAACAAATTAGACGGCCTACCTTGGGGGGAATGCTTTTTTTTTTTGAGGAAACACCTTGGGGGAATGTTGGGCCGTGCTAGAAAGACGGTACAAAAGTCCGGTTCATTTGGTGGGCCGCCAGCTGTTACTAATTACTGGGCTTCTTCCTCGTGTTGTTCCAGGCCTAGCCAAATCGGGCAAACACGTAATGGAGCCCAAAATAACACGTGCTCTGGGCTAGTTGGGCTACATTCCAAATTTGGCTAATCCCTCCGTTATATAGAGTGCATCTTCACCATTAAAATTTGTCTCATAAAAAAATATATTTGTAAGTTTTCAACAACTTAAATTAATTTTATATGTGTTTAATTGTTTTAAGTTTTTTTATCAAAGTGGACACTTTCAATCGACGGTTTTTCTTTTCCAAGATGCATTGTGTACATTTAATTATCTTATTTTTCTCTATTTCCAAAATTTGATTCATCAATATTTGGCTGATTAATTACTTTGAGTAAAATTATCACGGTTGTTTCTCATGGCTACTATTTATGCTTGAACTCCTTTGATCAAGCACCTGGAGTTCTGTTCCGAGAAGCAACTAATCAAGAGAGCTCATATCACATTGCTGCATTTTTTTTCTGTTGGAGATTTGGACCGTACCACGCTCTTGCAGCGAATGTGCGCAAGAGGGAGCTGTAAGTTCACAAAAAAGAAATCTGGTCCCTGCGCCGTCGATCAATCTGCCTCCATTTTGCATCCGCTGCAGGTCTACTGTTCCAGTAACCTCAGGTTCTTGTTTGGAATGCATAAAACCTGGCCGATTCTCACTGCCTGAGCAACACAGCTCAGTACAAGTAAAGTCCAACCATCGTCTGCCTTCGCAATACACAGAATGTTACACATGCAAAAACATTGCCCTCCTATTCCAAGGTTCAAACCGATGCAAGAAAGAAAAAGAGCGCACCCATGAGAGCAACCTGTAATCCTATAATATTCAGAGACAAAGTAGTAATTCTATTTGACTGTTTCTCAGGCGGAATAGTACAATGGAGCAGGCAAAAACCCACCAAGAAGAGCCTGTCAACCAGCGAGTCACGGCCCCCTTGTTAGAAGGGCGCTGCAGCAGCTATATAGCGGGTAGGCCATTACTATATAGATACAGCTCTAGCCAAACAAAATTATATTCAGCTTACAGACAATATCTAATAATCCCATGTTCATCTCTTCCTATCTTCCTGCCCCATCCGGATGCAAAAGAGGATGTCAGGCTTTCGCATCGGTGAGGGAGGAGTCTATTATGAACAGCGAAGTCATCAGATCTGTAATTCTGTACTGGGGCACGCCTCGCTGCTGAAGCTGATGTTCCTGGGCTGGCCGAAGCGCAAGGGATCTTCACTTTTGTTGCTCGTTGGGGCGATGTCTGTTGACGATGATTTGGTTGGAGCGCTAGGGCTGCCTACGGTGTCACTG
Source organism: Echinochloa crus-galli (assembly GCA_900205405.1). NCBI lineage: Eukaryota > Viridiplantae > Streptophyta > Magnoliopsida > Poales > Poaceae > Echinochloa > Echinochloa crus-galli. The sequence continues at coordinate 120,446 of OAMR01001012.1, forward strand.
CTCTGTAGTGGGCTCTTCGATGTCGGGTACGGCTCAACACTTGTCACTCTACAAGGAAAATGATGCAGAGATGAAGATTAGTCTAGGTATATAGATCAGGTGCTCTGAAGGCATACATGTTTGAACAATAAATACAACTGCTTGCTAAGTAGTATATAGCACAATAAACATCATGTAGCTAGGCAACACGACTTATACCTCTCCTTTCGCTTCTCCAAGAAACGGGCAAGGGATGCTTTCCGAGCTTGAGGGACAGATACATTTAGCTACGCGTTTCCACTAGAAAAAGAAGTACTCCAACGACAGTGCAAGCAAGGTATATGTATGAGGTGGTGCATGCGCCCTGACAAAAGAAACATTCCCGCGATGATCGTCGTCGCGCGGTGCCGGTGACGTCATCGCATGCTGGTCCCTGGGAGCGAAGCGACGAGAGAGAAGCGAAGGTGGTTGGTGCCCGACGTGTTCGTGGCTGTGGCAGGCAAAAGCCGGGTGCGACGTACAACATGTGCCTAGTTTTTGCTTTTTTTTAGATATATCATGTGCTTTCTTCCAGAAAAAAGTGCTTTCTCCAAAAAAATTGCATACGGACTCCACCGAATTGTTTTCCAAAAAAATTGAGCTGAAGCTTCATTAACGCCATGATCCAATCAGCTTTCGCTGGCAGAAAGTGGTGTGAACTAGCACAAGTACATCTGGGCCACTATTAGGCCCATTTCCATTCGCAGGCTAAACAAATTAGACGGCCTACCTTGGGGGGAATGCTTTTTTTTTTTGAGGAAACACCTTGGGGGAATGTTGGGCCGTGCTAGAAAGACGGTACAAAAGTCCGGTTCATTTGGTGGGCCGCCAGCTGTTACTAATTACTGGGCTTCTTCCTCGTGTTGTTCCAGGCCTAGCCAAATCGGGCAAACACGTAATGGAGCCCAAAATAACACGTGCTCTGGGCTAGTTGGGCTACATTCCAAATTTGGCTAATCCCTCCGTTATATAGAGTGCATCTTCACCATTAAAATTTGTCTCATAAAAAAATATATTTGTAAGTTTTCAACAACTTAAATTAATTTTATATGTGTTTAATTGTTTTAAGATTTTTTTTATCAAAGTGTACACTTTCAATCGACAATTTTTCTTTTCCAAGATGCATTGTGTACATTTAATTATCTTATTTTTCTCTCTTTCCAAAATTTGATTCATCAATATTTGGCTGATTAATTACTTTGAGTAAAAGCATCACGCTTGTTTCTCATGGCTACTATTTTATCTTAAAAAAATCTAGAGGTGTATTGTTGTCTTGTTGATGCTTGAACTCAGTGGCGCAGCCAGGTAAAAAAATTAGCTGGGGTGACTCTAACGACGTACCAAACCAAAATAAAACACACACACCAGTTAACACATCTATATACTGCAATTGCACAAATTTTATATGAAGTTTAAAGATGTATCCTTAAATTTGAAGATAAAGACATAAATTAGCAAGTAATAAGAACCTGCTAGCCATGATGCCATCTAGAAGTGCTGGCGAAGCTTAGAAATATCGTCGGATAAGAAGGGATGTACTCGAACTAGCACAGATTTAGCTGGGGCAGCCGCCCCAGCTCGCCCCAATATGGCTACGCCACTTAACGAACTCCTTTGATCAAGCACCTGGAGTTCTGTTCCGAGAAGCAACTAATCAAGAGAGCTCATATCGCTGCATTGCTGCATTTTTTTTTTCTGTTGGAGATTTCGACCGTACCACGCTCTTTGCAGCGAATGTGCGCGAGAGGGAGCTGCAAGTTCACAAAAAAGAAATCTGGTCCGTGCGCCGTCCATCAATCTGCCTTCATTTTGCATCCGCTGCAGGTCTACTGTTCCAGTAACCTCAGGTTCTTGTTTGGAATGCATAAAACCTGGCCGATTCTCACTGCCTGAGCAACACAGCTCAGTACAAGAAGTCCAACCATCGTCTGCCTTCGCAATACACAGAATGTTACACATGCAAAAACATTGCCCTCCTATTCCAAGGTTCAAACCGATGCAAGAAAGAAAAAGAGCGCACCCATGAGAGCAACCTGTAATCCTATAATATTCAGAGACAAAGTAGCAACTCTATTTGTTTGATTCTCAGGCGGAATAGTACAATGGAGCAGGCAAAAACCCACCAAGAAGAGCCTGCCAACCAGCGAGTCACGGCCCCCTTGTTAGCAGCGCGCTGCAGCAGCTATACAGCGGCTAGGCCAGCACTATATATAGATACAGCTCTAGCCAAACAAAATTATATTCAGCTTACAGACAATATCTAATAATCTCATGTTCATCTCTTCCTATCTTCCTGCCCCATCCGGATGCAAAAGAGGATGTCAGGCTTTCGCATCGGTGAGCGAGAAGTCTATTATGAACAGCAAAGTCATCAGATCTGTAATTCTGTACTGGGGCACGCCTCGCTGCTGAAGCTGATGTTCCTGGGCTGGCCGAAGCGCAAGGGATCTTCACTTTTGTTGCTCGTTGGGGCGATGTCTGTTGACGATGATTTGGTTGGAGCGCTAGGGCTGCCTACGGTGTCACTGCTCTGTAGTGGGCTCTTCGATGTCGGGTACGGCTCAACACTTGTCACTCTACAAGGAAAATGATGCAGAGATGAAGATTAGTCTAGGTATATAGATCAGGTGCTCTGAAGGCATACATGTTTGAACAATAAATACAACTGCTTGCTAAGTAGTATATAGCACAATAAACATCATGTAGCTAGGCAACACGACTTATACCTCTCCTTTCGCTTCTCCAAGAAACGGGCAAGGGATGCTTTCCGAGCTTGAGGGACAGCTGGAACAAACAAAATCATGAGTAAACCAAATTTTCCTATGAAACACTATTACTAGTTACACTTTGCATTCTAGTATATCCAATATGAACTGCAAACAAGTGGAAACTATACCTCTTGGCAAAGGAGCAGCACTTGTAGTAGCCAATGGCATCGGTTGAGATGAGGATGTCTGACTGATAGGAGCACCGACAGGCACTTGAACAGCAGGTTTTGGTCCAGTGGATTCTGTGGTACAGTTAGTAGATGTGCTCCTGGAGAGAGTCACAACTTGTGGGACAATGGGGATTGGGCTTGAAGTGGTTGATAAATGAGGCACTGGAGGCTCTGGTTTCTGAATTACAATCGGTCTAGCAGGCAAAACCTCAGGCACATTGACCTTAGCAGGGGCAGAAATAGGAGAATCCGGTTTGTGGGGTGCGCTTCGTGGGCTTGGAATAGATGCCCTGCTGGCTAACACCATAAGTTCTTTAGCCTGTCGTAGTTTAAACACAGTCAGCAAGTAGACCCAAGGAACTGCGGTAACATCAAACTGTTCCATTCATCGCAAAGATAATATACCTTCTCCACCGGGACATTATCAAATACATTCACCGAACCATTGTAGAATATTGTCAACTGTGTCGAGGTCTGACTACGCGGGTTCCTGCGGAAGTCAACCATCCATTTGTTGAGTTCAAAATTCACATTACAGCCCTACCATGAGTGCAGAAATGATTTCAAGAGCAAAGTGGCAATACCTTGAGCCATACACGCCAACTGTAGAACCACCGAACCCATTGCTCATGGTAAAAGGCTGATTCTTGAAGGGCACACCAGTGCTGCTGTTGAAGCTATGTGACCTGAGCATCGGGTTCCCCTGGTTGAACGGCGCTGGATGGCGCATCGACACCGGCTGAACCATCCTGGATCCACCCGGGACATGATGAAGCGCCGTCGCACTGTAATCCATCCCCTGCACGCGCTGGCCGTGCGTCGCAACATGGTTGCTGAGCCCAAATTGCCTCTGCAGAAACAAGTGCACGGTTCAGACTTCAAGAGTTCAGAGTGTCTAGCTTCCGGCCAGCAGCACACTGTAAGGTGACTGCGACTCTGCGAGCTCGGAGCCGGGGCGAACCTGCTCATGCATCACAGGCAAAGAGGCCTGCTTCTTGATGCCGTCGAAGGCGTCTCCGTTTGTGGCCGCCGGGCGGAACCCGGAGATGGAGAACTCCGTGGAGCTCTCATCCCTCGCCGTCCGGAAAGACATGAACGCCGGCGCTGCGCCGGTCTTCGCCGGGAACTGCCACTGCGTCGCCGGCGCGTTATCTGAAGCACACACACCATCGAAGTCAATCAGAGATTCGCGGCACAGAGCAGGTCAAATCTGGCGGCCATGCAGTACAAACAAACAGCCACACACACACACTGCAGGAGACGTCTCACATGCCGCAGTGGACCCAAGAACACGAGTCTAATTTACTACAGTAGCCAGTGAACCAAAAAAAAAATCTAAAATTTTACTAAATCACTCTGATCTCGAAATCCACTAGCTCCGCGCAAGCCATGCTCGCGGCGAGCAGCGGTGGATCAGACGGCTCGCGTGCCGAATCGCCGCCAGCAGAAGCGCGTCGCCATCGCCGGGAGCTAGCGTGTCACGGTAGATTGGCTGGCAAGCAAGCGTTCGGGCCAGGGAGAGAGAGATGTTACTAGTAGCACTGACCTGGCTCCGTCCGGCTCTCCTCCTTGACGGCCTCGCCGCCCTTCCCCGCCCTGCCAATCGCGCCGAGGAAGTCCCTCTCCATGGGAGCAAGCAGGCAGCGAGAAGCACTGGCGGGCGGCCAAAGAAATCCCTTCCGCGGCGGCTCGTCCCAAGAATCTCCCCTGCCGGAAAGGAGACGAAGGAGAAGAAGCAGCGGCGCGGCCCAGATGCCTTGACCTTTCTTCCTTCCTCTGCCGCTTTCCCCTTCCTCTCCGCTTGCTTTCTCGCCACATGGGCGCCCGCGCGCCTCCCACCCCAGGGCCTCACACCCACGCGCTCAACGACATGCGGGCCCCGCTACGTGCGGGTGCACAACGTCAGTGACGGTCGCACGGCTCGGGCCGACGTGGAGGAGGAGGGCCGGGGCGGCGCCTCGTGCCGCGTTTCGGCTGGCGCGGAGGTGGGCCCGCGGCCCACGTGCGGTGGGATCCGACACGTGCCCGCGGCAACCCACACGAGCCGAATTGCCCGCCCCCTCCCGCGCGCGGTCTTGCTCAGTTGCTCCCCCGCGGAGAGGATGACGCGTGGGGCCGGCGCGCCTCGGGTCGAGGGCGGGCCCACGTGGCGCGCGCGGGCATCGACTGGGGGAGTTCGGGGCCATTATTGTAAGATTAAAAATTATGTCACGGGGTGGTTAATGAGTAGTACTACAATTTTAAGAATCGGAGGTTAGTGCGTGGTGGGTGGCGTGCGATGCGCGCGTCGCGTTGCGTTGTTTGATTATTTTTTTTGCTATATATAAATGTCACGGAGCTTATTTTTGCGCGCTTGGGAGTTGGGACCTCCTCCTTTTGTATTGTTTGACCCACCACCATGTGCGCACATTTATATTTGCCTGTATGAGCTCCTTAGATTTCCTTTAGCTTTTTTTTTGGTCTAGGTTGATGTGACTACGATGAGTGTGACCGGCTTGTTTAATTCAGTGGTAGGCTTGGTGAAAGGCCACGTTATCTCTACATGCAAGCAATAACCTTCAATTCTTAATTTTGAATGTGGCAGATTGAGCTAATTTGGCACTGGAGGTAACATAAATTTGTTAGAGCGTGATATAATGGTTCGCATTTTCTGCCTACGGTTCGATGTTCCCCAACACTAGAGGTGCTCTGAGTCCCGGTTAGGGGTGGATGTCGAGCGAGCTCGGCTCGTTTCGGCTCGGCTCGTTCGAGCTCGTTAGCCAAACGAGCCAGCTCGGCTCGGCTCGGCTCGTTAAGGTAACGAGCAAAAATTTTAACTCGGCATAATATACATATATTATTATTAATTAATAATTTACTCATTAGTCTATTAAACCTTCTAGCTCGTTTGCTCGCGAGCAGCTCGCGAGCCGGCTCGAACTCGCTCGCTATACTAACGAGCAAAAACTCTTGCTCGGCTTGATAGAAATATGCATCGAGCCGAGCCGAGCCGGCTGCGATCCAAGCGAGATAACGAGCTTCGAACATTTTGTCCATCCCTAGCCCCAGCAACAGCACGGTGGATGGTGACGAGGCAAATATGCCGATGCGATTTATGTGCATTGCCACTGGAAATTGTGGACAATGGGACGTTCATATGGCACCATTAGGGCACAAAGGCAGTGTATAATACTTGCCTAGGTGGTAAGGGGGTGGGCCCTTGTGAGTTGGTAATATTTAGTAAAATTTTTATAATGTACCAGTAGTAAGAGTAGGCTTTGTTTCCATAGAAAAATCTACATGTTCAACTGCCCACCGTGCTTTCTTTCTTTGTCGTCGTACGAGTACTCAACCTGTGCATGCATTTAGCATTTTTTGCAATAAATTTTTTTGTTGCTGCAGCGTGGTAAGCTTTTATTAATCGGTAGTATTTGCTACCATGCAATGGGTACTATCAGGTACTCCCTCTGTCCCTAATTATATGTCGTTGGACAAAAAACAGCTCCCCAATATAATTGGCAAAAGACTCTACCGCCCCTATATAGCAATGATTTGCCGGCTGACTCATTTGGATGAACGTACCATTAATGCTCCATTTTGGCTCGCTGGCGCACGCGTGCCACACTTCTTTTTACATTAAACAAACCAGTGTTCACATCTACTCCGTACTTGTTCACATTTAAACATGCAGTACAGTGCTTTGAGCTTAAACAAATCAACAAACATGTACTATAGTTTTAATGCCGTGAGAAGAGAGCAGGTGATAAGGTAGGCGCATGATGTGCAGTGCAGCTACGCGCTGGGTAAGCAGCGACAGATATTACGGGACAACGGACTGTAGCTCCGGCGACATATAATTAGGGACGGAGGGAGTAGTAAGCCAGCATTAGCGTATTGTTGGTGTCCTAAGGATAGATATGTCATTTCGAAGGGTAGATCTATTGTGGGTGACTGAATAGAATGTGAAGCGGCCGTGCCATATATGCGATGAAACCGCACATGTAAGGAGGTGTTGCCGGCGGTCAAATGCAAGAGGTGTTGCCGGCAGCCACAATGCGTGGCCAGGTGAGTAGATCCTGTAATAGTTGATTCGGGCGTGGGCATGATGGTGGGCGGATAGCATACATTGGCATTGTCATTGTTATGCGGCCTCGAGTCGTCTCTGGTCAGCGGATGCTTCGCTAAGTCTTTCAGATGTTGTGGCTAGACACGGATGCCCTGTGGTTGACATCAGCAGAGTGACTTTGGCCATGATGTGCTGGCCTGGAGTTTTCATCTTTGGCATGGAAGCACATGGACATGTGGTTACGTTTTGGAGGCACTGTTTTAGAAGGGCTATACGGAGTAATTGATAGCGTGGATGACGCTGAAGGCTTGTTGCCTTTAGCTACTGTGGCATGATACTGGTCATATTGTTTAGTTTTTTCTTTTACTTTTTGGTTGTATGCTCCTGATACAGGCTGAAAGTGATATCGGTTTGATTATATCACTGATGCTTGTAATTATCTGAGATTAATAAAGCTTGTTTATCCAAAAATCTCTTAGTAGCTGTTATGTTTAAGCTGTTGTCCCGTCTAGCACTCTTCTTTATCCTCTAGTCTGTCTTGCTTGTAAGATAATTTAATCTATCTGTCTTTGTAAAAAATTTGTGCAATGCCAATTATTTTCTACTATAATACACTTAAAAACACATATTATATATAAATTAGATAGTGAGCTTCTTTACTTTTCTGTTCTGCTGATTGAGGCGTGCTGGACTTCTATATTCTTGGACAGCTTTGTCCATTAGCGTAGTGTTGAATCATGCATGCTTGACAGGCACTAACAAACCTCATAATTTATTTTATACATATGATTGAGCTGTCACGGAATGGATCAATTTTGTTATGTTATCCTTGCCTGTCATGTAAACAAAAATTCATAGGGAGTTTGATGAAGAATGCATGATAGTCTGTTAAAATATTACATAGATCAGTATTCATAAGGGCGAATATGCGTGCATGAAAGTATCTGCGTTTGTACTGGTCTTTCTCAAAAAATTACATAGGTTAGTAGCTATGACCATGTAGTGATCTTATATTTCTAATATTGTTATCTAGAGGGTTATTACGCAGAGCGTTTGTACGGAGTATTTGCTTCATAATTTATTATGCAGAGGGTTTCTACATATTTATACTACATAATTTAATTATATACTTTCTAGCTGTACAGAACTACATGCTTGGAGCATTAGGCAAATTGGAGCTATGAGTTCTAAATTCCATAGAATGCCAGTTGAAACTTGAGAGACGAGGCAGCCCGTAATTTCTCGTAAGCAGGGGCGGAGCCAGCGGTGGGTCGGGTGGGGCTGGAGCCCCTCCTACCACCCTGGCTCCCATGGCAGCCCCCCAAGCTCCCCCTAGAAATTTTGAGGAGGATGAAGAAGGAAGAGGAAGAAAAAGAAGGAAGAAGGAGGAGGAAGAAGAAGGAGAGCCCCCCTAGCTCTCCATCCTAGCTTCCCCACTGCTCGTAAGATTCTAACTTAGTGCATTCATAGTGATATATAACCTATAAAATCTAGAAAAAATGTCCATTTTACTCCCATTCTATTCACTTTGTTCATCCCACCATCTCACCAGAATATTGATTTAATTTACTCCTATGGTGTATAGTATTGACCGGTCTCGGGTTGCTTTGACCGCCAATCTAATATAAAGTGAAAATGTTGTAGGGCCGGGTTAAAGCACGGTGGGTCGCGCTCACGGTCATCGCCGCCGCAATCTGGTTAGAAGGGTCATGCCCGCGCGTTCCACATGACCCCTCGTGCAATAGACTTAGGGAATGTTGTAAGCTGATGCACAACCAAGCCGAGCCAGAGTCGCACGTCTGAATCAGCAATTTCCCCCTGCCGTTCCCGTCACCGTTAGCCTAGTACCAGCCGAGCAGGCTTCCGCTGTCCAGAAGTCGGAGTTGCTGAGGTGACGAGCAGCTGCAACAAAATGGCGCAGACCAAGGCCTACCTGTTCTGCATTATTTTGTATTTACAACGTGCTATCAAGGTGGAAGGAATCCAGCTTGGGGAGGGAGTAAACGATAGTAGGAGGGAGTAATTTAAACTAATAATTTGGTGAAGGAATGGGATAAACAAAATAATGTATATAAGGGAAAGGAGTAAGATTCACTTTTTTTTTCCAAAATCTATAAGTATTTGGCCCATCAACCCTTTTGATGTTAGTAATCTTTGGTTAGTTAATTTAGTTAGTGAGTTTATATTTCTCCATTATCTTCTTATTTTGACATGTACTCCCTCCGTCCCCTTTTATTAGTCGCTATAGCTACAGTAACATGTCCCTAATTATGTGTCGCCGCCTACCATAGTACCGCTGCTCAGCGCCTAGCTGTCCGCCTGCGTTATCACATCATGTCTCATCTGGCTTCACAACCACACACCGAGCCGTGAGACTGATTTGTTTTGTAAAATGTGTGGCCTGTGTGCGCCAGGAGTCACAAAAGAGCATTAATAATATATCGATACAAATGTGTCAGCCGGTCAAATCATTGGTGCATAGGGGTGTTAGAGTCTTTTAGCTATTGCATTGGTTAACTCCTTTTTTGTCAAGCGACAAGTAAAAAGGGACGGAGAGAGCAGTAATTAGTCGCAAGCACATGTGGACGAATATAGGAGTAAGGAAGAAGTTGCATCCTGGTGATCCAACACTTTGGCCGATCAGTAACTCTACGCTCGTTTTGGTATCGTAAATTTGCTATTCGTATTTATATCTTTATGGTTGCTGTTTGATTAGAGTTATGTTTTCTATAAAAATATTTTCAGGCGGTGATGGGAAGATATTATATTGCAACTACTCTGTAATCAGTAGGGGCTTGCCCCTCCTGTTTCATCAAAAAACACGCTTTCTGTACATATACATTCTATCTGAAAGCTGTAATTACATTATCTTACTTAATTTTTTAAAAACAACAACCATTATCTTTACTTTTCTCATGTGCCTCTCTCTGTATGATTCTTTTGGGAACTATAAAATAAACGGTGGTTGAACTAATATAAATAACTATTCTTCTTGCAGATCGAGATCTACAGATTATATATATGGTGCATCTGGCGTGCCACCTACATTTGTTGCAACGTGAATTGAGTAAGAGGTACTAAATTCATTATGGCCGAGATCAAGAGAATATAAAATAGTAAACTACTATTAGATTAGTGAACCACTAGTGTTGGTGCGGAGCACCAAATCACATGCAACAAAAAAGGATAGATTCCCACTTCAAATCAGAGTTTACCACTATAATAGTAATAAGGACAAATTCTTCTTCTTATTTTGTGAAACACAGTATATATGGCTGATCTTAGGATTAACGAAGTCACCACATACGCCTCACTATCGATGGCGATATCGCTGAGGATTATAAAAAAATAGGAGTACTCGCGTCGAGTCGAGAACTCAAACAAAGGAGGACACAACAGATATCACCATAAAAAACCTTACTGGTTGAGCTACGCTCAATTCGCAAATAAGGCCTAATAATTCTTCATTGCTTCTTTTCATCATTGTATAACCTGCCTGCCTGGAACAAAAATATGGCCTTAGCTTGTTTTGTTGTGGCATTTTTTCTGCCATCGTATGGCAAGCAAGATGTGTTATTGTGAAGGATTATTACTAAATTATGTAGTCATAGTTATACTTAAAGAGATGATCCTATATGATCCCATTTGAGCTCGACCAGATCCATGGTAGGCACCAGCTGGTAAAGATATGCACTTTGGATTGAGTATAAGAGCGCTCAAGCACATTTCATGCTAAAACACTGATAATGACATCCATGCATATCAGTTGGTGGCAAATCATTGGCGAGAGCAGGCATGCATGCTTGAATTTATTCCTAAAGGCCTTTAGAGTCCATATGGAATATATCATTGTCGTTGTTTGTCATCAGCAACTACTTGGGGTTTATGCCTGGCCTGGACCTAGAGCTCGAAGCACAAGACACAAAAATCAAGCATGGCTAGGCCACCAGAATAGCGTAATACCCTAGGGTCCCATGCTTGGTGGTCTCCAATGCGATGAATAGTATGAATAGTTACCGTTTTCATATGGGGTCCCTAGTCAAATATATGCATGGCACTTACAACCACTTCTCCCTTGATTCTTGATTAAGATTTATTCCTACCTTCGGGGTGCCTTGCGGTACACGTGACACACTCCATGCATACCTAGAGTAGGGCAGCTCGTTCATCTTGAGGATACTTATGGTCTTGGTCTGTATCCTCCAGAATCATAGTTTATCAAGTTGTAAAACACCATTGTCAAATATTTGAGAGAAAATCGTAATCACAAGTACACCAAGTTGTGTTGGTGCAAAGATAGATACTTTAATCCACCATGCGATAGGTGCATGGTTGTTGATTAGAAGAGTTAATCTTTTATATTGCCACTATAGTTAAATTGATGTCATAGAGTTGTATATAAAGATTTTGTCATGGTAGTTATCTGCACGATGTGATCAGCCATGCCATCCTTTTCTATTCTTGGACAGTTCTGTTACTTTAGTATAAGCAAATGATGCATGCGTGACAACCACTAATAAACCACCAGTGTTATTGTATGATTAAGCTATCATGAAGTTGGAATAGGACATCTTGCATATGTTATTTGTGCATGTTGTTTAAACACAATTACTTTGGGATCGCAGTTGATGTCAGAGAACTCATGATGTCTATTAGCGGTATTGCCACATATATAATAGCAATAAATATATCCTTGTGATTATATATTATTTTCCAAAGGGCTATTAAGTTGGAAAATTAACATACTTTCAACTAATTAACAATGCCAAAGTTGTAGTTTTTATTAATATAGAGTTTATGATCTTTGAGATGCAAACCTAGCAACTGTTTTGACTATATATATTTATAAAACCTAACAGATTTATAAGATTATAAACATTCTTTTCAAGGAAAATGCACAAGTTTTTTCATGTTCCAAACTAAGTACTTTACAAATTAATTTTAAAATCAAAGGTAGAGGCAGTAGAGTGTTGCGATAAATGAAATAGCAAACAACAATGATAGGTTATTGTAAAAAAAACAACTAGGTGAATGTATTTTCTAGGTAGCTCCAAATCCGAAAGAGACTAATAAGGAGGCCCTCTCTTATGGGCAACTTAGGAGGCAAGCGCATCGCGCTGCCGCTCGACTCTGGCTCGTTGGCCCTTCCCTGCCATCGTCATGGTCAACTTTAATAGCGGTGGCCGCAGCCCCAAGCCACGTCAGCTTGTACCCATCCCCACACTCCTCTCCAAGTTTCTGTGCCCCTCTTCCTCATGCTCACCTTGGGATTTAGCTTACCTTACTGCTAACTACTAAATTTTTGGTCTATGGCAACAGTGAAAAAATGTGGCAATAGAGCCAAAGTTGTGGCAATAGTTACCAATTGCGACAACGGCATTTTCGTTGGCGGCTGTTGCAATTACCTCCTTGGTAATAGGTGCATTGCAACAGAATTTATTTGTTTGGTGGCAATAGTAATGTGAATTGCTACACAATGAAGCTTATTAGATAGAAGTTGCAACGGCCGATGATATGAGTATAGTATATATTAAATACTAAAACTCAAATTGTCACCGGTTAAAATCGAACCTAGGACCTATTGGCACACAACTAGGGGTGGTAACGGATCATGGCCCGTTTGTTACTTCACAATCAAACTTGGCCCTAGCAAAATTTAGCTCAAAAACTAGTGTTATTTTGATCCGGCCCTAATCCGGCCCGATCCTTAAAATTTCTAGTACAAAGGTGAGGGCCCTTTACCACCCCTACACACAACACTTTATCACTACACCACAAGCACTTTTGTTGTTTATTTTGCTACTAGTTTTTTTCTTATCCTCTCTAATTACAACCAACGTGCACGAAAAAATGTGGCAATGGATAGAAAAGTGTGGCAATAGTATTCATGTATCGCAATGGTAACATCATGGCAATAATAATATTTTTATTGCAACCATTTTAGGGCATTACCACACTACAAAATGGTGGCAGAATATTCACTCTAATGCAATGATACACTTTTATGGTGACACCTATCTTTTGCAACAAAACTAGATACTTTCACAATGGAAGAATTTCGTGGCGATATGGTCCACATAAAATCGCCGCCATTTCTTAAATGGTGGCAATAACACCTACTTATTGCAACAAATTTGCTATTGTTGCAAAGTGTTCTATGGCAATAGGCCAAATTTCTAGTAGCCACCGGATCAAGTAGTTCTGGTGCCAAATTGTCCTTCGGCATTGGAATCCTTGTCGGTTCCCTATCCCTTTCCCATTCCTAACAAGATCAGCATGTCTACGTGTAGACATGCAATGGTCATAGGGAGGGGGCCAACTCGTCCTAGACGATGCCTCGAGCTACTATGCTCTAGGTGCTAGGCAGATGTGCCATCCAAACCCTATAGCCTGTCCTAGCATAATGTTAGGCCATCCCCGTTCTATTTCACGTGCCCTGATCTGGGGTGCTATCCTAGTGATGGTTATGGTCCCCTGTTGCATAACGCAACAATAAAATGGGGAAGGAGACAACTCCTCCGAACAAATGTACGTGAGGAAAAGCCTCTCCCCACAAAACCATCCACTCGATTCCGTTAGTGTGCCGAAGCGATGGAGGAGTCTCCATCCACTCTCTTCTACAAGTTGATGCCACCACACGGGCGACGTCGGCCACCCCTACATGAACCTCAAGCCTACCTCAACTCCCAGCACCATGCCTACTACACGCAAGTGTGTGGACTTTAGCTCAAGGTATAAACCGAGAGCACTAAGCCCCTAAGCCCTCTCTACTTTGGTGTTCTATTAAGAACTAGTGTAAGCGATCATGTTAATCTTTCTTTCACAGTCATGCAATGAAAGTGCTACGCTCGATGCGGGCGCAAGGTGACCCTGTTAGCACCACGGGAATGAGGTCCCTTTAGTACTGGACAAAACAAGTCTGAAAGGGGTTTTAAACGCCTTCCTGGCCCATTAAGGGAGATGGGCCAGGACGAGGAACAACATAGAAGGCCCAAGCACCCTCCAAGGGTGAAGTGGCTCCTTCATGGAGAATGAACCCGTCTTGCGGTGCATTGAATGCGCCTGCTCCACTGCACCCGAGATGGCCCCGAGGACGTGCGCCTTCCCTGTAAAACAACATGATTACGGGGAGGCGTGCTCTTAGACGGCAAAACACCCTGGTCATAGGGAACCCTCCCATCTCGGTATGTGTCGCATCACTTGACATCAGGCGGTGGTGTGCTCCCACCATCCGAGATTTCTATCACTTCAACAAGCATAGGTGGGAGTGTATGCGGCCCTGGGGAACGCATAGGGAAGAACCCGGGCGTGTCAGGAGCTAGCCCACAGTTCACGACCCCCGCCTGGCAAGCAGGCGCCACCTGTAGGGCGGCGCCCATCAGGGAGCATCGTATTCACACTTAAGGCGGTAAGTCTCTTCCCACGGTCTATGGGGGAGGCTATAAATAGAATAGATGGGCAACATGTAAAGGGGACTGAAACCAAAGATCGAGAACAGGACCACGCACTCTAGGCCTAAAGTGAACCAAAGGCAAGACCACCATCACACAGGACATAGGGTGTTATGATCTCAACGGCCTGAACCTGTCTAAATCTATGTGTCTCTCACTTGCCACATAGGTGGGATCCTATCCTACTACGTGTTACAACCCTAGACGAATCTCTAAACGGAGGTTCCCACGAATCCCTGCTTGCGGTACTCACTCACTGTAACAACCCTAAAATTCCATAGGATTTGATGAGTGCAAAAACTTGAATTTAAAATTTTTAGTGAATTTTGTGCATGCAAATCAACATATAAGATTGTCTTCTATTTGCTCCCTTTGCTCTTAGGCAAAATTCAAATTAATTAAAAATAATTTGAAGTGCTAGGGACCAAATAGTAGTGATTTGGAGTTATTATGGTTTTATTGGATTTTTGGTTGAGTTTGAATTCAAATTCTAGATTTGAATTCAAACTAAAACTACTAAACTAATTCAAACCCTGCCTATTTCCTTTGGGCCGAAACTCCGTCGTAATGTCTGGAAACCACCCTTCATCTTCTTTCCCGGGCCATCACGCCGACCCAGCCCAGCCGGCCTTGCGGCCCAGCAGCGGCCCAGCCATTCACCGCATCGCCGCCGCGTCCCCTTTCTTTCACTGACCAGCGGGCCCCGCCTGTCAGCGACTCCCCGACACAGTGTCGTCTTCCTCAACCGCCCCCTCTCTGCTTTTCACCGGCGCCGCTCTGCTCTCTCTGTTGCCGCGCTCATGGGCGCCGAACCAATCCCGTCGCTCGCTCGTGTGGCCCGTCGCCATGCCGCCATGTGGAAAGGGCACGGACGCCCAAAATCGCAAGCCGTACAACACCGCGGAGCCCTAGCGGCCGCCGCCCTACTTAAACCCCTTCCGCGGCCTCTCCCAACCCTAGCCGCCGCTGCCCTTCGGGGTTTTCGTCTCCACCAAGTTGAAGCCGAGAGGGAGAGAGGGAGGAGGAGTCGGGAGGAGAAAAAGTGGAGCAGAGGAGGAGAAGCCGAAGCCAACGCCGAGCGCCGCTCGTGGGGACGCCGGAGAGGAGCCGGACCGGAGCTGTTCGAAGGAGCGCGAGCACCGCCGGAGCGCCGAACATCTTCCCCGAGCTGCAGCGAACCACGACGTGACCCAGGGTGAGCTACTGACGATGACCCCCTTCTCCTCCCCTGTCTCCGGCCGAGCGCTGCCGCTCTTGTGCCTGCCGTGCTAGCCTAGCCATCTGTGGAGCCAGCCTTCGTGCTGCGCGTTTCATGCAGGAACCTTGAGCCGCTCACCCCTTCGCAAACCGCCGTCGACCGCACCGCAGCCGAGGCCGCCGCAGTTGAGCTCTGCTTGCCGCGCGCGCACGCCGAGGCCGTGCCGCGGCTGTGGGCAACCACGTGCCCGCGCACGCGCACCTAGCCATGATCCAGCAGTCGCTGATGACCGCGCGCTCGCAAGCTAGCCCTTTCCGGCCTTGTGACCGCCGCGCCGTTGACCAACGCCGCCGGCCGACCGTCACCGTGTGTTCTCCCCTTCGTGAATCGCCGCCGCCGCGGACCTAGGAGTGCCAGGACCCTGCAAGTGGACGCGCGCGGTTGAGCCGAGCCTACCCCAGCCCTTCTTGAACCTAGCCGTGACCCAGAAACGCCTCACCGAAGCACCGTCGCCACGCTCTGGCCGCGCCGTCACCGCGACGTCGCGCGCGCGTGTGCAGGGGCGCTGAGCCACACGAGCGACCACACCAACCCCACGCACGAGCACCCGCAGAAGATCCCGAGTCGGCCACACCTAATCCTGTGAACCCGGTGCACCGTGAACCACTGACTCGGCGCATGGTGGACTGAGTCCATCGCGCCAGCCCCTCGGCCTCGCGTTCGTGGGCCGCCAGCCCAGCATTGTTGGGCCGGCCCAGCACTTTTTCTTTTTCTTTTTAACTGCGCTGACGCGAGGGACCCACTTGACATTGACTGAGTAGGGACTGACATGTGGGCCCACTGACTGTTGACCTCGCTGACCGTTGACTGGTCAACGTTGACCGAGTCAATGCTGACGTCATCCGGGCCCCACGATGACGTCAGCAGGACTGACCCCACTGATGACGTCAGCAGGCTAATTTCTGCTATTTTTCTTTTTCGGAAATTATTTAATATTTTTAGAAAATGATTTAAACTTCGAAAATTAATATTAAATCAACCGTAGCTCAGAAAAATATGAAAACAGTTTCTATATTTTTCTAAAATCATGATCTACGCGTTAGTGTAGAGTTTGGTGTTCTTTGGGACTTCTTTCATCGCTGTCTTGG
>OAMR01001012.1:142278-156184 GCA_900205405.1 Echinochloa crus-galli
TATTATTTTCAGAAAATGATTTAAACTTGTAAAATTCATAATAAATCAACCGTAGCTCAGAAAAATATGAAACCAGTTTCTATATTTTTCTAAAATCATGACCTACGCGTTAGTGTAGAGTTTGGTGTTGTTTGGGTCTTCTTGCTTCGCTGTTTTGGTGTTTCTTTGCTAGTAGCCGCGCCTTATTTATTTTCTGCAACCCTAGGAGCTCCAGAGAGCCAGGAGGAGCCGGACCACTACGACAACTGCTTTGACGAGGACTAAGACTTTTGCCCAGGTTCACGCCCAATCATTCTCTGAAATACCTAGTAGACATGCAACTAGTATGCTAGCGCTTTAATTTACTCGCATGATGATATGCCTGCACTACCTTTGTTAATATCCTCCCCGCCTGGCAAGCAGGCGCCACCTGTAGGGCGGCGCCCATCAGGGAGCATCGTATTCACACTTAAGGCGGTAAGTCTCTTCCCACGGTCTATGGGGGAGGCTATAAATAGAATAGATGGGCAACATGTAAAGGGGACTGAAACCAAAGATCGAGAACAGGACCACGCACTCTAGGCCTAAAGTGAACCAAAGGCAAGACCACCATCACACAGGACATAGGGTGTTATGATCTCAACGGCCTGAACCTGTCTAAATCTATGTGTCTCTCACTTGCCACATAGGTGGGATCCTATCCTACTACGTGTTACAACCCTAGACGAATCTCTAAACGGAGGTTCCCACGAATCCCTGCTTGCGGTACTCACTCACTGTAACAACCCTAAAATTCCATAGGATTTGATGAGTGCAAAAACTTGAATTTAAAATTTTTAGTGAATTTTGTGCATGCAAATCAACATATAAGATTGTCTTCTATTTGCTCCCTTTGCTCTTAGGCAAAATTCAAATTAATTAAAAATAATTTGAAGTGCTAGGGACCAAATAGTAGTGATTTGGAGTTATTATGGTTTTATTGGATTTTTGGTTGAGTTTGAATTCAAATTCTAGATTTGAATTCAAACTAAAACTACTAAACTAATTCAAACCCTGCCTATTTCCTTTGGGCCGAAACTCCGTCGTAATGTCTGGAAACCACCCTTCATCTTCTTTCCCGGGCCATCACGCCGACCCAGCCCAGCCGGCCTTGCGGCCCAGCAGCGGCCCAGCCATTCACCGCATCGCCGCCGCGTCCCCTTTCTTTCACTGACCAGCGGGCCCCGCCTGTCAGCGACTCCCCGACACAGTGTCGTCTTCCTCAACCGCCCCCTCTCTGCTTTTCACCGGCGCCGCTCTGCTCTCTCTGTTGCCGCGCTCATGGGCGCCGAACCAATCCCGTCGCTCGCTCGTGTGGCCCGTCGCCATGCCGCCATGTGGAAAGGGCACGGACGCCCAAAATCGCAAGCCGTACAACACCGCGGAGCCCTAGCGGCCGCCGCCCTACTTAAACCCCTTCCGCGGCCTCTCCCAACCCTAGCCGCCGCTGCCCTTCGGGGTTTTCGTCTCCACCAAGTTGAAGCCGAGAGGGAGAGAGGGAGGAGGAGTCGGGAGGAGAAAAAGTGGAGCAGAGGAGGAGAAGCCGAAGCCAACGCCGAGCGCCGCTCGTGGGGACGCCGGAGAGGAGCCGGACCGGAGCTGTTCGAAGGAGCGCGAGCACCGCCGGAGCGCCGAACATCTTCCCCGAGCTGCAGCGAACCACGACGTGACCCAGGGTGAGCTACTGACGATGACCCCCTTCTCCTCCCCTGTCTCCGGCCGAGCGCTGCCGCTCTTGTGCCTGCCGTGCTAGCCTAGCCATCTGTGGAGCCAGCCTTCGTGCTGCGCGTTTCATGCAGGAACCTTGAGCCGCTCACCCCTTCGCAAACCGCCGTCGACCGCACCGCAGCCGAGGCCGCCGCAGTTGAGCTCTGCTTGCCGCGCGCGCACGCCGAGGCCGTGCCGCGGCTGTGGGCAACCACGTGCCCGCGCACGCGCACCTAGCCATGATCCAGCAGTCGCTGATGACCGCGCGCTCGCAAGCTAGCCCTTTCCGGCCTTGTGACCGCCGCGCCGTTGACCAACGCCGCCGGCCGACCGTCACCGTGTGTTCTCCCCTTCGTGAATCGCCGCCGCCGCGGACCTAGGAGTGCCAGGACCCTGCAAGTGGACGCGCGCGGTTGAGCCGAGCCTACCCCAGCCCTTCTTGAACCTAGCCGTGACCCAGAAACGCCTCACCGAAGCACCGTCGCCACGCTCTGGCCGCGCCGTCACCGCGACGTCGCGCGCGCGTGTGCAGGGGCGCTGAGCCACACGAGCGACCACACCAACCCCACGCACGAGCACCCGCAGAAGATCCCGAGTCGGCCACACCTAATCCTGTGAACCCGGTGCACCGTGAACCACTGACTCGGCGCATGGTGGACTGAGTCCATCGCGCCAGCCCCTCGGCCTCGCGTTCGTGGGCCGCCAGCCCAGCATTGTTGGGCCGGCCCAGCACTTTTTCTTTTTCTTTTTAACTGCGCTGACGCGAGGGACCCACTTGACATTGACTGAGTAGGGACTGACATGTGGGCCCACTGACTGTTGACCTCGCTGACCGTTGACTGGTCAACGTTGACCGAGTCAATGCTGACGTCATCCGGGCCCCACGATGACGTCAGCAGGACTGACCCCACTGATGACGTCAGCAGGCTAATTTCTGCTATTTTTCTTTTTCGGAAATTATTTAATATTTTTAGAAAATGATTTAAACTTCGAAAATTAATATTAAATCAACCGTAGCTCAGAAAAATATGAAAACAGTTTCTATATTTTTCTAAAATCATGATCTACGCGTTAGTGTAGTGTTTGGTGTTCTTTGGGTCTTCCTTCCTCGCTGTTTTGGTGTTTCTTTGCTAGTAGCCGCGTCTTATTTTAATTTCGGGACCTTAGGAGCTTCGGAGAGCCAGGAGGAGCCGGACTACTATGACAACTGCTTTGAGGAGGAAGAGGAAGCTTACCCAGGTTCACACCCGACCAATCTCTGAAATATCTAGTAGACATGCAACTAGTATGCTAGCGCTTTATTTTACTCGCGTGATGATATGCCTGCACTACCTTTGTTAATATCCTGTTACCTTGCTACCTACTACTCACTTATGGATTATGCTATGCTTGCATGTGTTGGGATGGTTGTGATTGATCCTCTTGGCATGAGTTGTGGGTGGTTTGGGAGGTGTAGTGCAGTTAGGCGATGTAAGCTTGTAATAACAACTCGATCCCTTGATCGAGGTGCTTGGGGACTGCACTCGGGCAATCCCTACGGAGTACCTGTTGCGGTTATATGGTTACATGGTTACTTGGTTACTTGGTTACCTTTGAGGAGTTGAGCGGCAATACCTATAATGGGTGCCGATTGCGGACCATTGCGGCGGACCGCTTATGACACTGATACTCGCTTTGCCGACAATTAAGGACCGAGTTGAGTTCGACCTTTGGACGTGGGAATACCGTGCTCACCATCTATCCAGTATGGGGAGGGTTCCAGCAAGCCTACTCTAGTGCGGCGCCGAGACTGTAGGAGATTCGAGCTTGATATGTGTAAGGGGGACTCGTTGCGGCTTACTCTCCCTGATTTACCATTGCCCCCAATTGGCCCCGATGGGAAGGTTTCACACCCCTAGGGCAGATGTTAGTTCAGATGTTTCCCGAGCCCAGGGTGACAGGATTGGTGCCGTTACTGTTTAGGGTCTTTGCTGTGGGCTGTGTCTCAGGTTGGTTGCTGACTAGCCTTGCAGCCCGGATGGATTCTAGGAGTGCCACCTCTGCAGAGTGTAAACTATACGTATAGCCGTGGCCACGGTTACGGACGACCCACTTCTGATAAGTTCCGACTAGCATGGGAATATGCTTTCTTACCTCATCCTTGGTTTGGGTTATGAGAGGTTGGTCCAGCGTTGCTGATGAGACAAGGTGGGGAGGGAGCTCACCGAGTCGACTAGTGAGTGAAAGGTGTTGGTGGATGTTTTACGGGAGCCTGTTGCGGCAGGACGAGCCCGATGTGGATGTGAGGCTGATGGTTGGTTTTGGGGAGTGTGATCACTTTTGTGAGGAAAGGAGTTGGTGATGAGATGAATTTGGGTTAATGCTGCAGCGCATAGGAAAACCCCAGCTTAAATCCCTTGACTGTTTTACTACTAGTTTAGGCCACTTTAAAGCATTGCTTCACATTATGGTTGGTGACGTGAACTTGTCCCATTTCCTTGGGGAGAGACTTTGGGTACACAGGAGAAGACCCCGACCACGAGTTCAACCAGGACGGATGGTACGACTGAAGGTTACGCGTGCGCTCAAGGACGCCTGTGGAGTGTGGACCCAGATGATTTAGCTACCGTCTCGTAGCTGTTTTCCCATTGTCGATTTAGCTCAGAGGGCTTGTATCAGACCGCTATGTTTTATATATGTCATGTATTGGAACCTTTATCGTTGTATGGATGTGATATTCGACTGAGATGAGTTCTGTACGAGATAGCTGCTAATCCTGGGACTATCTCAAAGGTACAGAGAGTCGGATCCTCGTAATTGGGAATTCGGTTCATTTCACCCACCATCAAACCCACCTCCGCACAAGCACCTCCCACACTCCCTTTGGCTTTGGGGGCCTTTTGTCATGTGACGAGAGTGACGCACGCCTAGTGCGTGGGAAGGCTCTTTGCCTCAATATGGCTCTGCACTCTCTTAGGTGACTTCCATGATGCCTTAGCCTATTCCATTTTTGCTAGCTTCTGCTTTATTTTACCCTTCCCTTTTGCCTAGTTCCATGTGAGTCGCTAATTTTCTGCCGCCACTCCCCTTTGGGGCTTCTTTCTCCCAGGGTGTGTTGATGGCATTGAATTGGATAGTACCTTGTGAAGCTTGTGGCTTGATGTTGGGCAACATTTGCCTATTTCATGGTGGGGAGTGTTTAAAGCGCAGGTCAATCCTTGCATGTTACTAACCACTGTTGCCATGAATCGAGCTCCCTAGATGCTTGGTGTCTATTTACGAATAAAAGGTGTGTGTTTGTGCCTAGTAGGCACTTGGGTTGCCGCTTATGCGATGGTGGCTATTAAGGAGGCATAGCGGCGCCTATTAACTCTTGGGATAAAATCAACTAGGATTGAGTGGTATGGAAAAGTTCTCCCGAGTAATATAGTATAGATGAGTGGCATCACTACCCTAGTTATTTGAACCGGACCGGACCGACGGTTCATCTGGAAAAACCAGAAACCGGAGGCCCCGCCAGTCCGGTTCGTCTAAAAGACCGATATGCAATCGAACTAGGGAATATCTGGTCGAACTGGTGGTTGGCGGTTTGACGATATGCAATTGAACCGGGGAATACCTGGTCGAACTAGCGTTTTCAAGTTGAACCGGGCGGTTTCTAAGCGAATAAACCAGTGTAAACCGGCAGACACAGGAGCGCATGGAATAAATGTGCAAAATGGCAACGAGAGAGGGTTCGAACCCTGGCCTTAGGCTTCCCAGCGAGCGCACCCAACACTGCACCTTCATTTCCTTGGTGCTGTATTATAAAACTTAATTTTATTTGAAACACTATGAGCTGGGGGTTTAACGGGTCAAACCAATGAACTATGGAACCGAGCACTTGAGCGGTTCGATTTCCAGTCCGGTTCAAATAACTAGGACAAATTCCACCTAGCAAATTATCTATTGACCTTCCAAGAAGTTTAGCGCTTGCCATGGGGATATACTCCAATGCCACTACCGCATAGGAAATATGAGGGATTTTCTTCACTTTTTTTAAAAAAAATATGGGGAGCACTAATCCAAGCAAACAATGCCAATGTTTGGGTTTTGATTAGATCCGTACACACCATGGAGTAAATATAGCTGACTTTTGCTCCTTCCTTTCAAAAGTGAGGCGCTAATATTGTGTACTAAATCAAATTTCTTCTCTAGTTTAGACCATATTTATAGAAAAATGAACTAGCATCTTAAATTTTGGTACATGGATCATAAGCTTATATTTCTGGTTGTGGATTTTAATTTTCTCTCCTGAATATGAGTTCCTTTTCTTTTGCACAAAAAAGGGAAAAGTCTATTTTACTACCCTTACCTACTTTGTCCGCTTAAACCCCAAACAAAAGTTAGGCTCATTTTACTCCCCAGACTATTTTAGTTGGTTCAATCAACCCCCTAATGAGACTTGTCTTTTATGTTTCTTCCTAGGTTAAATTTTAAGTTTAAATTTGGTGGGATGATTTATGACATGATGCCTTATATTAGAAAAATATATGTAATTTTCATGATCTCTTTGCACACAGTTTTGTATCTTTATGATAAATTATATATTAAATGTTTCTAATGTATGAAAATAACCATGAAAAAATTATAATATATTTTTCTAACACAAGGAATCATGTTGTATATCTCCTCACAAAATTTGACCGAAAAACTCATCTAGTATATGGAGAAACAAAAAAAGCAAATCTTGTTAGGGGTAGATTAGACTAAATCAAATAGTTCGGGTTGTAAACTGAGCCTAAATTTTGTTGAGGGAGTTA
Organism: Echinochloa crus-galli; assembly: GCA_900205405.1. Taxonomy (NCBI): domain Eukaryota; kingdom Viridiplantae; phylum Streptophyta; class Magnoliopsida; order Poales; family Poaceae; genus Echinochloa; species Echinochloa crus-galli. The sequence continues at coordinate 148,785 of OAMR01001012.1, forward strand.
TATGGACAAAGTAAATAGGTATGGATAGTAAAATGGATTTTTTTCAAAAGAGAAACATCATGGATGCAAACACTCACAAGCACAAAAAGCACCTTGCTTTCATTTGATAATGAGCTAAACTTTTCTTATAACCTTTCTTCAAAATTGACTTATTATATTTACTTATAATGCCCTATATTGTTTGAGACCCAACTTCAAACGAGCTAAACGAGTTGATCCTAACAAACCGAGTTGCCGTTACCATTCATTCAAAATCACCTATTTTTTAAAAAAGAAAAATGAGCATAATCAAAGTATTTTTGTAACGAGCCACCGGGCAGTTTAATGAGTATTTTTTCAGTCCATGTCAACGCATCGCCTACCACGCCGATTAACTCCTGGTACCGAGTCGAAAACTTAACCTAGATAAACAATTTCCACCAGATGAAATATAACTAGTTGAGCTACTACGTTTACTTGGCCCTGAATAAGAGTTTTGAATGCTTTACTCTTCTGGGTGCTTTATGAGTAACTCCTCAAACTTTAATAAGCACGATCAGGGGCGGACCCAGTTAATAGTTTTTTCTTAAATTAAACAGTACAACGCACACATTGATACACACGCACGCACACTCACCCTATGAAAACACGTACGCAAATCCTACCCCTACCCCTATTAGTACCTCCGAAGGACTGAGCATCCGGCAGATCTGGAGATTCCCAAAGTCACCATTGACGTCTCGTCGTCGACGTGAACGTCGCTTACCACTTAACGCATAGCGCCTGTAAATCCTAGAAAAATCTCAGGAAAAGGTGCGAGCATCAGGATTTGAACCCTGCTGGGTAGCGTTCCAGTGGACCATCCTACCATTGGACTACAAGCCAATTCGCGGACCCACGTAATAGTGACCGAGGGCACATACCACCACTCAAAAATTGTTAGCAGTTGCATTTAGATTTTTTTTTACTATGGGTGCCCCCGCTCCAATAAAGTATTATGGTCTCATAGATAAAAATATAAGGCCTTGTTTAGATCCCAATTCCCCACCTTCAAAGTTTACTATGCAAAAAGAAGATTCCCATTATATCAAAATATCATAGCATGCATAGAGTACTAAACCTAGATAAAATCAAAAACTAAGAGCACAGTTTTGTTGTAAAAAAAAAACTCGACCTTGTGAGGGTAAGACCACCCCCACGGCATTGTATTAAGAAAGAACACCTTCTCACACAGGTCGAGAAAATTCCCGAACCCCTATCCCACCCATACACAGCGGCACCGCAGCACTCGTGAGATTAGGCTGGCCTTAGACCTGTGCTTTGGCGTGGGACAGACGAGGGAATTTTTTTCAACGACTTTGGCACCTCCGTGCGTCCGCCAGGAAATCCGCTCGGATCGAACTCCGGCCTCCCGAAGGAGGTCACGCGGCGGGCGGCACAGACCAATTGGTTACAGTGTTGCAATGATTACGTCGTGACCTTAAACCCCAATTCTCCACCCCCTAATTCTCCATCTAAACAAGGCTGTGTGTCCCAGGCAATTTTTCTCCTAGTACCGCCCCTGAGCAGGACCATGCTTATATAATATGCATACATATAGTGGTCAGTCTCGTTTCGACAAGTGGCGATCTTCCATGAATAAAGTAGCTCAAGCGAGTCTTAGTTTTGTCCCACGATCTGCTTATCTCAACATATATCTACGTCACAGGCACATGCGGAGAAGAGTAAGACCAAGAAGTTGCATCTAGAAACTAGAAAGAAAAATAGTTCAATCATGATGGTACCACACCAGCTCGCTGCTACACTAGTCAAGTCGGCAAGTGTCTACGCTCGTTCTGTATATTGCAATAGCTTGTACACACAGTGTACAACTGTGCATATGTAATTGTTTTCAAAATATTTAGAGGCTGCGATGGGGAAGTACTATTCTAACCATTCTATAATACGATCTCACAAGCCATATTATCTTACATATGACTCTGCGTGCCTCTCGGACTCTCTGTTTGATTCTGCATTGAGAAATGTAAAATAACAGTTTAGCAGACCACTCTGTCAAGGAATAAGCTAATACTACTTGCATTTTAGTTATTATTCCTGCAGGTTAAAAAAAATGATGTGGCGTGGCACCCACATTTGTCGCGAATAGTTGAAATTATGACAGGTTTAAATTAAAATAGCTATCAAATTATCAGGGATGTGATCCTAACAAAGAAAATATATAAAAATGATAAATAGCGAGGACCGAGGAGCACAACAGCTCACCTGCAAACAAAATGGGATAGATTCCTCACTTAGAAAATTGATTATGCCTAAAATTTTATTTTGTGTCATCCCCAACGTTTAGCCTGGCACAAAACCATGGGCTTTACTTGTTTTCATGTGAGGTTTTGTCAGCATGCCAGCGCCTAGCGAGAGGTATTGCCCTGAAGTTATTTATTCCATATATTTAGTCTTAAATTATCGGTATTGTATAATAGACTTGACCACCCCGTACCATGTCTAGATCCATGGTACAGCTGCTGGCATATAAGTGCTTTTTTTTTGCGAAAGTGGCATATAAGTGCTTTGAATAAACTAGATAGGGGGTGATCATGTGGGTTTTCATAATGTGTTGATCATGGCGCCCATAATCTATTACCAGGGTGCACCTGCCAGTTGCCAGCTACACTTTCGCTTTCGCTTCAAAATAATGTGCAGAGGAAAAGGAATCATAGAGCACACGCATGACTTTGTTTATTTTACAGAGAACTGTTAGGTTTAACAAATTTGCACGAAATACACAGAGACACGCCATGTCGCCATTGCTTAGTTTGCTTTTAAGTAAAATTTGCAAAGAAGTGCATATCCACACAAGTATATCCTTGTTAAAATTTGCTCCCTAGATCTTACTTTGGAAAGAGCTTCTAAACAGTGGCGCATATAAGTAGGGCCACTGGGCCATGGGGCACCTATGTGGCTTCCCTTCACTTTTTTTAATAGGTGGCTTAGAAGCCCATTGAAGCCCAACAAACGCGTGGGTAAGAAAGAGAAGCGGACGCGCCAAGGGAAGCATGAGGGCCGAGCGGATATTTTTTATTCCGTTGGAAACAAAGTCGCACACATAGCTATATTCGAACATTTTTTGTTACAAAACTTTATTAGCCTCCAACAGTTATGTTATACCAGATTCAATATTTTTGTCAACCTAATTCAACATTTTAAGAATATTGGCTCAACATTTTCTAAAAAATGTTAAAATAGTATATTACAAATGTTGAACTAGTCTACGGTAAATGTTGATTTAAAAAACAACTACTAAAAATATAAAATATATTCAAATTGGAGCTTGTTTTGTTGCATAAATTCTAATTAAGATCACGGTTCAAACGGATTTGAAAAATAATTTATAGTTTGAAAAAAAAATGAAATCAAAGATCAAAATCTAAAAGGAATCCGTCCGGATGCAGCAAACCACGTCCCTCCGTCCGCATGCAGCAAACCGTATCCCTCGCGCTGTCCCTCCAGCTATTCAAGATGGAAGAGGAAGAGATCCGACGGAGGAGAAGGAGATGACGAAGATGATCCGACGGCTGCTAGTGTAGAAGCTAGATGACTAAAAAAAACTTCCAGAAGCCATATAGGATTCCCGCTAGGCCATGGCCCTAGGCGTAGGCCGATTTTTTCCTTATTGTAGCTACTGTAGCACTGAAAGCCCAAGCCCAGCAGCTAGAATCGGTCCTTTACTGGCCATAGGCGTCGGCCTGTCTCCTGTCCGCCCCTGCTTCTAAATACATATTACTTTTCTAAACATTCAACCTGTTTCATACAAAATATACCCAAACATCATTAATCGAGAAGTGATTTATTTATATCTATGAGAGTTATAACCTGGTACTAATGACACAAGATAAAAAATATTTGAAGTTAAACATGACTGAAACCTCAACACTAAGTGTATTCATATAGTTTTTTTAGATAATGGAAATCAATCCAGCCTTGACCCAAAGGGCTATGGCAAAAGTTTACATAATTGCAGCACTTCCGTCTGCTCACGCACTGAAAAACTCAATGAAACACATCATAGAGTTTGAAGATGATTAGCATTCAATCCTATTACTAAATCTCCAACCATGATGTGCGAAAAACCACATTGCCAATGTTTCTAAAGATTGACATGCCTCCTTTATTGCTTGGATGTCTTGATCATGCCGTTGAAGCTGCGCCCATAACCGTAGCCAGTACGTCCCTCTGAACAAAACCTGTAAATAAATTTTCATAGGAGATTTATCAAAGACTAAATCATTCCTACTGAGCCAAAGAACCCAACATAATGCAGATGCCCCTATTAACATTTGACTCTTAACTTGCCACCCATCCCTACAAGCCAATTATTAAACAAATAATGAAAGCTATAAGGTGTATGTAAGTTAAAAGCAATATGTATGGCCCACCATAGGAATCTCGCCATATGACAGTCAAAAAAGAGATGTTGGATTGTTTCTGCCTTGAAACAGAAAGCACACATTTTACTACCATTTTAATTTCTTCTGGCTAGGTTGTCTTTTGTTAATATCACCCCTTTTCTTAAGTACCATAAGAAAATCTTTATCTTCAATGGTAGTTTAAGCTTCCAAATTACAGTGTTCTGTTGCACATTATTATTATTATTATTATTATTATTATTATTAGCCATATACATTGAATTAACAGAAAACAACCTGGACTGAGTGAGATTCCACCGAAGTTTGTCTGTACTGTTATTCAATTGAATATGGCTAATTTGCCGCACAATATCATGCCATGAGTTTAATAAAGGACCTACTAATGAACGTCTGAAAGACACATTGAGAGGAATCCTAGAAAAAACTATGGCTACAGTAGCATGCTTTTTCCTCGCTATCTGATATAAGGATGGGTATTGTTGTTTTAAGTAAAATTTTCCAACCATTTGTCCTCTCAAAACCTGACTTGATTACCGTCGTTCAACTGGAAAGTATTCATATAGTTAGGTTTAGATTTTTACTATGGACTGGAGTATTTCCAGTGGCGGTCCCAAGCTGGACGGCAAGGGATGCCATAGAGACTTGTTGCATCGACAGTGTTGAATATTATTGATTCTATGGGTGCAGAGCTCTCACTCCGCCCAAATATCGTAGAATCGCTGGATCCACCACTAGTTATTGCACGTCATTTTGAAATCGAACCGCAAGCTTGGTTTTGTTTCTTAGTACGGATTACGGAAGCTTTGATTCTATCATGCAGGATCACAATCTTGCTGTAAACAAGCAGGCAGCAAAAATGCTCGACATCTTGGTGCTACAGCTTCACTGCTTTGCGACGCCATGTCACCATCCACATCGACATCAACGTTGTCTGACCTGGCAGCTGCTCGACGAAACGACTGAGCTCTGTGACATTGGCATTCCACATGCGTTGCAGGAGCTCGATCGTCGTCGTCGTCGACACTCCGTGCTCTGGGGCCATCTCCATCTCCAGATGGACTGATGAAGATTCCCAAAGGATGGGATGGATTATTTGTGGGCCTGCCATTTGCAGCAATTTAGCTTCGGCCTTTTGGGCCAATCAGTTAGTGTTCGAGCCTCCAAGTGGGTTGATTAAGCATGGGCCAAGTTATCTTTTCCACCCCTATTGCACAGCGACACGGCCCATATACATCTTCGTTTCTCGCTTGTTTAATTATTCAGTTCGGGCATTGTGTAAACATGATTACTGAAAATGCACATTTTCTCCATACTAAACTATAGATCGCTTAGTTTTTCCAGATACAGATAGTAAAAATGATTTATAATTTGGGAGGGAATAACTCGTATATTTGGTTCTTTAGCGAAGAGGAAGAAAAAAATAGTGGAAATATACTCCATGAATTTATTTAAGGCCTATCTACTCATGTAAGACGATAACGCCTTCAGATAAAGTGTAGCTACTGAGAACGAAGGATATTTTTATATTGCTTTAGCAGAATATGCGTTACATTGATTGAATGAATATAGCTCAGACAAAGTACAGGTATGGATCAATCCTTTGTGAACTTGGGCTGCCAAATATTGGACTCACCATGGTCAGTTTATATTGGTTGCAAGTTAGAATAATAAATTACACCCAACATATTTCTCGTTTTCTCGTGCCACAGCCTTCTTGCACGTAACTCATGCATAGAAATTCTAAGGAACAGAAACACCCTAAACTACAAAGATCCATCACTCAAGAAATAATTTCAGTCTTTTCTTCACCATTGACCAGCAATCCTTTTTTTAAAAAAACAAGTATATTAAATCACTTCGTTATTTGTCACGGAAGAGTTTTACATATTTCTGTATAATGTTATATAACAGTGCTTAATGCACTTGTTTTGGAATGAAATTGAAATTGAGAATCCTCAAAGCCAATAAACAATCAGCTTATTCGTTTTAATTTCGTATTATACTCTGTTTGTTTTTTTAGTTTTTTTTCTAGGATACTCTGTTTATTTTAACTGAGAACCTCCCGTAATTAGGAGTTGATGACAGAAACCGCCCGTGCGTATTCTTGATTTTACAGGCATCCACGCTGCTGCTTCTACTTCTGTTGCGCGATGATAGGCAGGTGCCCCTTCTTTTGCATGCATATCACTGCATCGTACAAACTTTTCTCCAGGGGAGTGAACTGCAAGCCCAAGTCCTTGATCCTCTGACTGGAGAACTTGTACGGCCTCGCCATCGGCTTGCCGTCATCTTCACACCTTGCGATCGAACGGCAAGCACATCACACGTAATAACATGATGATGAACTGAAACGAGAACGCAGAAAAAGATGCACTCGATCGGCGATGGACGACAAGAGAATAATAATCTATATATACTTGGCCGTGACGGGGTACTGCGGGAAGAGGTCCCTGAGCATGGCGACGAGCTCGGCGCGGTGGAGCACGTCGGCGATACAGAGGTATCGGCCGGCGGCGCCGGGCCGCTCGTAGGCGAGGACGTGCGCGCGCGCGACGTCGCGGACGTCGGCGTAGGCGGCGACGGCGTTCGGGTAGGCCGTCTTGGTGCCCGTGAGCGTGAGGTAGCGGGCGACGTGCTTGCTGCTGAAGTTGAGGTCCTGCTGCAGCATGGGGCCCGTGGTCACGGACGGCAACACCACCGCCAGCTGCAGCCCCCGCCGCGCCGCCTCCTCGGTCGCCGTGATCTCGGCCTTCATCTTGGCGCAGCAGTACAGGTTCTGCATACATATTTGCGACCAACTAATGCATAGATAGAGGATATATAAAGATATATGTAAAGATGGAACGGAAGATGCCATGGATGCATCATATCGATCGATCTTGTTAGTTAGAGTACACTGTACATTACATGTGTTCTTTTGCAGAAGTCGTAGTCGCTCCAGCAGGTCTCGTCGAGGACGGCGTCGGGGCTCCGGTTGGGGTCCATGTGCACGGCGCCGTA
>OAMR01001012.1:167126-189272 GCA_900205405.1 Echinochloa crus-galli
CGTTCCATGTTCCAACATCGAAGCAAGCTCCTTTGAATGCCACCGGAGCAAGTCGAGGACGACTTGCAGCCAAGAAGGGGAGAATGATGAGGACATCACCGGCTTAGATACGACCATATTAATGGCTTGCAAACCAAAGGTGAATCAATCCTATATCACAATTATTGTTGGTACATTCGAGGAAATGATGATGCGCCATGATGTGTGTTCATTGTCATTTTCAGAAATACATACATGGATTAAAAAGAGTGCTAGAGACATATGGAAGGCATGGAGGACCAAAGAAGTTGATTGGGGACCAATTCTAAGTATTCCCACGTCCCCCATCAGGTTACCACGTCACATTGGCCTAAGGAAGGAAAGAGACCAAATCCAACACGTTTTGGAAAGTCTAGATTCGGACTGCAGGAAAGTGCTAACTTGCGACGGCCGCTACGATTTCATCTGGACTCCGTTTTGGACATTTAAGTACTTGATGGAAAGCTTATCAAGTCTACTTTCACATGGATCTGGACTCACCTTCATATCTGTTCGTATGCGGCCGTAATCGTCGATTTACTCCAGAGACCTTTTCTGTCCACGGTGCTGTGTCACGTTATTTTGGGCCAATGGGCCGTGTATCAAGTTGAGCCCAATAGGGGGCGCGTCCTAGGGTTGTGGGACGACCCCAGCCATGTCCTGGTCGTCCTCCACCCTCTCATATACCTCCATAGCTGCCACAAACAGATTGGGTTTTGTTTAGATCAAGTTTAGCCATTGCTACTTGCTTGTAAGCGCGCGTGCTGGTCCAACCGCCCGTCTTCGAGTCTACGGAACCCCACTTCGTTGGTGATTGATTTTGAGATTGAGACACTTCATTCCCATCTAGTAAATTCAGTACTTGTATCATACTTGTTCTTGCTAGTTCTTCGATTGCTTGCAGGAACGGGTGTCGCGCTCCACAAGATCGCGACAACCAAAGGAGGTGGTGTATCGGTCGCTAAGGCGCAGTCTTTGCAAGGTTGTAGTTGGGCCGTGAACGTCATCTCCTCCAATCGAGTTATCCCCCGTGCCTCTCATCGAAAGATCGGGCACAAACCCTAGCGGGTTCACATCATCAGGGGTCCTCGTCCCTGCACCTGCCGGCTGCCTTCTTGTATGTCTTCCTGAATCGTGATGCCACATGCTGTCGAGATGCCGGCGCCGGTCTACTAGGCGCTGCTGGAGGGAGTCACGCACGCAAGCACAGCTACTACTCGTGGAGTCGCGGTGGCGGTCGCGCGCAGCACGATTGTTCCTTGCGTCGCGCTATGGTTGGTCGGAGGTGTAGAGTGCTGGATGTAGATATGGTCGCGTAATCAGCGACACACGGCTGCTAATCACATCGGAGGAATGATGATTGTGATGGAATCGCACGGCGAAGAGTCGTACGAGTCACAAGGAGTCATGCGTGACGCATCGTTTGGTTCGCTGGGCTGTCATACTTTCGCTCTAGTTGAGTGCAATGAGTGTACGACGTATAAGCATACAATGCATCTATTTACCTGTATACCTGGGAAGGGGCCATTGTTTTTCGGGGCCCGGGGCGGCCGCCCCTCTGGCCCCCCCTCAGGACCGGGCCTGCTGCTAAGTACAGAGAATGCATGAGACATTTGTATGGCAACTTCATGAAGACATTTGTATGACATTTTTACTGAGCACCTGTATCCAGCTGCTAGCACCTGTTCAGAAAATATTTGAAGTTGCTCCAAATGCTATAGAATACCTTGAGGCATACCACAATAGGATATGGTACAGAAGTGGATTCTCATAGGCAAGCAAGTATGATTACTTGACCAATAATGTATCAGAGAGTTTCAATGCTCAGATAAGGCATGTGAAAGGCATGTTGCTTCATGAATTGGTTGATGGGTTGAGAGAACTTATCATGGAGAAAAGGTACCCAAGTGTCGGACCTTAGGACCGGCAATCCACCTAGGGGTACCCGAGTGGTTGATTTGTAGGCGGGGCGATTGATGAACTAGTGACTTGATGGTACACAGGAGGCACTGATTTAGACAGGTTCGGGCTACCCGGAGGTATAATACCCTACGTCCTATGTCGGTGGCGTCGTTTGTATTGCTGGAACCCGGCCAAGCTTCAGGAAGCTAGGACGAGCGTATGGTTTACAGGCTGTGATGCGTTGTCCGGATGCCCCTATCTTGGGACCCTTGCCCTCCTTTATATATCCAGGAGGCAGGGTTACAGTATGAGTATTTTCCATTTTGGGCCGGCCGTCGTCGCCCTCCATGATGGGCCCTAGGGTACCCATATCCCACAAGCCCCCGAGCAACGTTCAAGCGCGTGTCGAACTGCTTGATGAAGGAATGAAGCCAATGTGGTCGGCTGAAGGTGCTTCAACTTGTAGTCGACACAAGGGTGGGCGGTGCTCAAAAAAGAGAGAACACCCAACACGACGCCGAGTTCTTCGAAGTAGTCGATCGGTCCTCATGAGGGCCGAGTACAGGGCGGCGATTAGGAGCACTGTATACAGTAGCCCCCGAGCATTGGATTGGTTAGTATAAGCAGGCCGAGGCTCCAAAAAAGAAGTCGGACAACATGTTGCCGCAAAAAGCAGGTGAAAGTGTGCTGTCACCAAAAGTCCAGCGTCTAGCCCTCGAGCATGCGAGGTCAGCCGAGCGACGCGAGGAAACGCCGAGTTGCCGCGCGCACCAGCCCCCGAGCATGCGAGGTCGGCAGCACGACGAGAGAAAACGCCGAGTCGCCGCGCGCGCCAGCCTCCGATCATGAGAGGTTGGCCGCGCGACGAAGAAAACGCCGAATCGCCACACGCGCCAGCCCCCGAGCATGCGAGGTCGGCCACGCGACGAAGCAAACGCTGAGTCGTCGCACGCGCCAGCCCCCGAGCAAGCGAGGTCGGCCGTGCGATGAAAAGAATCGCCAAGTTGTCATCCGCGCTAGCCCCCGAGCGTGCGAGGTCGGCTGCGAGACGGAAGGAAACGTCGAGTTGTTGCCCGCGCCAGCCCCCGAGTTGTTGCCCGCGCCATCCCCGAGCGTGGGAGGTCGGCCGCACGTCGAGAAGAAACGCCGAGTCGCCGCGTGCGCCATCCCCCGAGCATGCGAGGTCAGCCGCGCGACGGAGGGAAACGCCAAGTTGTCGTCCGCGCTAGCCCCCGAGCGTGCGAGGTCGGCTGCGAGACGGAAGGAAACGTCGAGTTGTTGCCCGCGCCAGCCCCGAGCGTGCGAGGTCGACCGCACGTCGAGAAGACACGCCGAGTCGCCGCGTGCGCCATCCCCCGAGCATGCGAGGTCAGCCACGCGACGGAGGGAAACGCCGAGTCGCCACGCGCACCAGCCCCCGAGCGTGCGAGGTCAGCAGCACGACGAAAGGAAACGCCATTGTACCTGTGAGGAAGAGGATGAAAAAACAGCAGTATTTTGGAGAAACAATAGTAAACTTATTTGTAATAAGTACTTGACTTTGCTTATGCTTTTAGCATGTTTTGTTTTGGATCGATTTTATCAACCCCTATCACTTCACCGCGGTCATGACAAGCACTAGGGACTCGGGCGAAGAACTGGCTGGAGCTCTCATGAAGGCAGCACTCCTACATGCTACGATGCTCTGCATGGAGGCTTAGTCGTAGGTAGGGTCCCGTCCGAGTACTTTTGCGCGTGTTTAGATTTTGGATACAGTGGGATGGGACTTGCCGTGTTAGTTTGCTTGCATGAGCAGTTTGGTTAGGGGCGAGCACATGGCTGTCGTAAATTAAATAATGCAGGTCGGCGGTTGTCTCATAGACGTGGAGAAAAAGATATGCACATGGCGATCTGTTTTTGCCGTACGAATAAAATAAAATAAAATAAAATACTTAGCTTGATTAGCTTCGTAGTCGAAGTGGTCGCCGCCTCGATGAGATGGTTGTCGATGAAACTGGACAGTCAGGGCTCATGGCCGACTGGTTCCTGGAGTCCGCATAACGTGAGTCGTAGTAGATCGTCGAGACAGAAACCATGCTATCATGGTCGGCGTCGCCGTCCGTCGGAGCAGCCGGCCCTCTGCTGCAGTTGCGGCGGTCGCTAGGCGTTGCATGCTGCCGAGTCCTGCTGGTTGCCGTATGTGCATGCATCCTCGTGATAGAGTCCTCACATATTAAAATGCAAGAACAAATACTTCACGTAGATTAGGAATAGAATATTTGATCAGCCTTCCTAATCGATAGTAGATACGGATAGATTAAAATATTTGATTAAACAACAAGAACGGCTTCCCTGTTGAACTTGCTCTGATCCGCCGGGAACTCGTGCGCGTGTAGATTAGAAGCACCAGCAGTAGTGCGTCAGCTTTTTGCGTCACGGACTAAATTCCGATTGGAGTAGGAGTTCTACTCGGCGGCATGCGCGTGCGCCGCCGCCGGCTTGGGCTTTGTCCCTGACGGTACTCCCGTCAGGACACGGCAACAGCGAGGTTGTCTTCGTGCGCCTCAGCCTCCCGCGTGCCTCGGCACCTGGCTGAGTCGATTATTACGACCATCGAGCTTGCCATGGAAACTCGTCGTAGTTCAAAAATTAGGTGGGTTGGGCGGGATCTCAGATCGTACTTGTGACATTGTATCACTTTGAGATTGTGTGCGCCCTTGAGCTATATTGTTTACTCCTCCTAGTGCTTTGCAATTCCTAGTACTTGCAAGTGCTTTGTGGTATACTTGTGAAGCTTGCTAGGTTTGTAGTTGTCGGACCTTAGGACCGGCAATCCACCTGGGGGTACCCGAGTGGTTGATTTGTAGGCGGGGCGATTGATGAACTGGTGACTGGATGGTACACAGGAAGCACTGATTTAGACAGGTTCGGGCTACCCGGAGGTATAATACCCTACGTCCTGTGTCGGTGGTGGTATTTGTATTGCTGTATTCGACTAGGACTCGGTCTTCTTTGGGCCGGCCGTCGTCGCCCTCCATGATGGGCCCTAGGGTACCCATATCCCACACTAAGGAGAAAGATTGGTAGGCAGATGGAAGAGAGAATTCTGCCTAATGTCCTCAAGGAACTAAATGCAATAAGCATGAACCTTCAGGTTGTTAAAGTTGCCAGAAGTGATGATGATATTGCAGAGGTGACACTGATTGACAAGTGGAATAATACTAGAAGGCACTCTGTGGATAGGGTAAACCAGAAATGCTCATGCAGGGAGTGGCAGATAATAGGCAAACCGTGCAGAGATGCCTTAGCATGGATTTTGTCCAACAGAGGTTTGAAAATTGAGAATTTTGTTCATGAATATTATTTTGTTGCAAGTTTCAATGCTGCCTATGAAGGCAGAGTTGAACCAATGCCTGATAGATCTCAATGGCCAGTTGTGGACCTTGGTTTCAAAGTGTACCCCCCACTGTTGGGAAGATCAGCTGGAAGGCCAAGGAAACTGAGGATTAGGGGCTGCCTAGAGAAAAATGCAACAAAAAAGAAGGTCAGATGCAGCAGGTGCAAAGAATTGGGTCACTTCGCAAAGATTTGTCAGATGCCTGTGGTTGGAGAAGATGGGGAGACAGCAACTCCGAGAAGAGGTAATAATCTGTAATTGCCTTTAATTGCCTGTAACTATTACTCACAATGCATAATCAATTTTATTGGGTACCCATGTTTATGTGCAGGAAGAAGCAAGCTGAAGACGACACTGCTGGAGCTGGACCATCCAAGAAAAAGAAGTCCCCAAAGAGGAAGAAGGCCCCAAAGAAGAAGAAGACACCAAAGAAGAAGAAGACACCCAAGAAAAAGAAGACCCCAGCCAAAAAAAAAACAGAAGCAAGCAGAAGCTGCTCCAACTCCAAATGTTGTGAGGAGCCTGATAGCTTGGCTGAACACTGCCACTTAAATGGGCTACCTTTTCTACTGTGATGCTGTGAACTACTGTTATGTATGGTCTAGCTGTGGTCAGCTGTGAACTTGTTGAACTCTTATGTTTATTTTGTTATGTATGGTCCGCTGGGAACCTCATGTTATGTTTAGTCAGCTGCAAACCTGTGAACCTGATATCGTCACCTCCTATTATGGCTGCCTGTGAACCTATAGGATCTAGGATTACCGACTAGAGGAGGGGTGAATAGGTGGTTTCAAAGTTCAATCACAACACTAGAGAAATTTAATTAGAACCACAAGGTGAATTAAATTCCTAGCTACTCTAATCCTATGTTGAGGGGTTTGCAACCTAGGGTGACAAGATACAATTCAAGTTCTATGAGAATAACTTGCTCAAAGTAAATACTCAAGATAGGAACATGAAACAAACCACAAGCTAGAGACACAAATTTAACCCGTGGTATCGATGACTTGCCGGTCACCCCTAGTCCACGTTGAGATGGATTCAATGTTCAACCGCTTCTCTATCAAGACTCTGCTTGATCTCTAAGCCGGTTAGAACCAAAGAACCACTCCAAATCTCGATTCCACTAAAGTTGCTCTTCACCACTCCGGCGAGGTGAGCACAAAGACCTCTCACACCAATCTTCCACGGCAACTCCACAATCTTCTTGAAGTGCTCAGTGGAATCACGAGCTCCAAGTCGTCTAGGAGGCGAGAACCCCCAAGAGTAACAAATCAATCAAGAGCTCAATGAAATCCTAGTGCCACAATGATCAAATCCTTGATGCAATGCACTAGAAGCTCTCAATCTTACAAAGAAATGCAATCTCAAAACAAGTGAGTGAGAGAGAGGAGAACAAGGGCTATAGAATGTGTATCAAGCTTTCCAAAGTGCCAAGAGAGCTTCCATGCCCGCGAGGTGGAAGTATTTATAGCCCTCTCCTCAAAACTAGCCGTTATGTGCAAATTCGGTTCAAAAACGTGCATCGCGGACCGTCCGCCCTACAGTCTCGGACTGTCCGCGTTCAAATCTCAACGGCTATACGTGTTGTCAGTCATGTGTCAGAGGTGACCGTTGGAGTCTGGCGGAGCGTCCGCCGGACACCCGCGGACTTTCTGTCACCACCACGTACGGTCCGCCAGAGCAAGGCCGATCGGTCTACCCTCTGGAACGCCGTAACACGCTTCTGTTAGATTTAATACGGACCATCCGCCACATGGCTCTGACAGCTCAACAAGTCAGCGCACGTGGGCTCACAAGTCAACACAAGCCGCGGACCGTCCGCGGTCCATTTGGACCAGTCCGAACGGAATTTCCACAGAATTTTCTTTTTCCTTTTAACTCGACTTTCTCGGACAATCCGCCATACCCCCGCGGACGGTCCACCAGCCACGACTTGGCTGGATTTTCAGCATATTTGCAATGTGTCCATATCCAAGTTAGTCACCACAAATTCTATATGCACTACATGCAATTCAAAGATCATTGTGGCACTAATATTTCACCGAACCAACGAAGTTGATCCCTCTTGATAGTACGGCTATCTAGTCTATCAACACGGTCACATTTCATCCTCTAATCACCTCATGACCAGTCAAATTTAAAAGGCAAATTTTGCTCCTGGACATCGAAATTTCTCCGAATTGGCTAAAACTCACCGCAATCAGCCTAATTTGCCAGGTACCATGCATTACAAAATTGTTGTTGTTAGCTATAACACACCGCATCGATTAAAATAAAGATTTATCTGATTTTAGGAGAGAGAAGATGGAGGAAATGTCGTTTTTTCCCTCCATGTAGTGGGGTCCGCATGTCAGCTCTCTCTTCCTCCTTTGCACAACTCCCTCGCACTCCCGCTCGCCGCCCAGCGTCGCCGCGCTCCGCCCGGCGCTCCCCTCCTCCATCGTTGTGACATCCCCGGGATTACTAATCTCTAAGCAACTTTTAGCCCAAGCTTAATCCCTAATAATGGTTTAGAGGGGGGTAAATATATGGACCAGAGCCAAGCAGGCAAGCAGGACTGGACGCCGGCAAGTTAATTCCTTGCTACGTGTTAGCAAGCATGAGGGACAGCACGAGCACACAAGCAGGAGGTGGCAAGGATCAGCATAGTGATTTTCGAAGATATACACGGTGACATCCTCATCCCTTCTCTTCTCTGTTCGTCGCACGAGCTCAGACGCCTCCATCGCCGTCCTCGCCGTTGCTGCCAAATTCATCACCGTTGAACCACCGTCGCTCGATTCCTTCCACCCAAACCTTCACCACCGCCTCAGCCACACACCTGACCTGCTCGAGCCTAGCCCCGACCACCACCGACGCCGTACATCGTCCTCTTCAACCCGCCAGCGCCGCCGACCGTCTTTCAAGGTGAGCTCCGAGGGGAGCTAGGTTAGCGTGTTGACTCCCTCGGTCGCATTATGGTCCCGCCGCTGCCCGCCTGCCGGCCTCCATCTGCCTCCCCTCTGCCCCGCCCGCCACCGACTACGCCGCGGGGGAGGCCAGCTACCGAGGATTGAGAGGATGAAGACAGGGGCAAAAACGACATTTCCTCCATCTTCTCTCTCCCAAAATCATATAAATCCTTATTTTAATCGCGGCGGTGTGTTATAGCAAACAACAACAATTTGTAATGGTACCTGGCCAATTAGACCGATTGCGGTGTGTTTTGGCCAATTCGAAGAAAGTTCAATATCCAGGAGCAAAATTTGCCATATATATTATATATTAAGCAGCCAATCTTAAAGAAGGGTCCTCCAAAAAGACCAAATTACATCAAGGTCCAAAGACCGAGCAGCGTTGAAGGAGACGAGCTCGCCGGCGGGGTCCGAAGGGGCGCCAAAGACGCATACACCCAGATGGAGGGACCGTGCATCGCGTTGGGTTGAAGGTGGGATGAGCGAGCCGAGGAAGAGCATTCCAGGCGACCGAAGGATAGATGGATTGCCGTCACCGGAGGTAGGATGAGAAGCTCGAAGTCGAGTCCCTGGTGAGGGCGAGGTCGTCGAGCCAGCGTCAGATCACAATGTTTTGTTGAGCGTTTGTTGCTGATGTGTGATAACTTTGATCTGATTCCCCAAATCTAAAGAAGAAACCACCGGCACCTGCATAACCGGATGATGGCTCACAGTCACAGCCAGCTCTCCCTGATTATTTCTTGAGTCTGATCACCCAATATGTACATCGAAAACAAAGGTACATCAAAAAAGTTTTAACGCCTTCTGTACCACTGAGCCAAACTTTGTTCTCCTGAATGCCATTTTCGTCCACAGTCCGTGAGTTTCACAGTAAAATTGGATGAACAAAAAAACGTTTTTGCCCTCCTCTCCTCTAACCTGCCCACGAGACCCACTTGTCATTACACTCGTCTATCTCTTATTCTTCTTATTGATGTCGGCCTGAAACCTGCCTCCCGAGGCTTCCACTCACCCAGCCGAGACGAGCCCGCCCCATCGCCTCTCCCCTTTTTTCCCTAGGCCATGTGCCCAAAGCGCCATCGCCGACGCCGACATCGACTATGCACGTGTACGACTTCATCGCCGGCATGTGGTAGCGCAGCGCAGACATGCCACTGCCACCGCGATCGTACTTCACGTGTGCGACGCTTGGCGGCCGAGTGTTCATGACTTGGGGCCACGACAGGGTGAAGAAAGCGCTACGGTGTGTGGCGGCGTATGACGCCGAGGCCGACGCGTGGGCGACGCTCCCGGACATGGCGCGGGAGCATGACGAGGCCCGAGCATCACCAACACTGGCGAAAGGTTTGTGGCGCTCGGAGGGCGCCCGGTGGAGGCGCATTGCGGGAGCGGGATGTACATGGTGCACGATAGTGCAGGGGAAGCGTGCAGGAAACGCACGACACGGGGGGCGAGCAGTGGCAGAGAATGTGCAGCGTGGAGAGCGATCCGCGACGGGTGATGCGTGGCCCAGGCGGCGAGCGCTCGAGCGAAGCGGCCGCATGGCGCGGCAGACGAGCGGCTCCGTGGAGCGGCCGCACGGCGTTGCAGGCCTATAGAAACACGCACTACCGGAATCCCCAGCTTCGCCGTGTGCCCGAAACTTCATCGTGGGCAGAATCACGGGCACACGGCGAAGAGCCTCTTTGCCGTGTGCCACACAAAAAGCCCACTGCAAAGAATGGGCACACGGCATTCTTCCTCTTCGCCGTGTGCCCACAGCGGGGCACACGGCGAAGTAAATCTTCGCCGTGTGCCTCCAACACAGGCACACGGCGAAGCCGAAGCGTCCACGTCCGTTAGCCATGCCGTCCGTA
Source organism: Echinochloa crus-galli (assembly GCA_900205405.1). Taxonomy (NCBI): domain Eukaryota; kingdom Viridiplantae; phylum Streptophyta; class Magnoliopsida; order Poales; family Poaceae; genus Echinochloa; species Echinochloa crus-galli. Next base: position 177,236 of record OAMR01001012.1, read on the forward strand.
GTGGATTTTATTGTTTAAAAAAATAAGTCTTCGCCGTTTGCTAATGTTAGGGCACACGGCGAAATTAACGAAATTTCCCTGCTCCGCCCTCCAGTTTCCCGCGCGCGCTAAAAAAATTGATTTGCCGTGTGCCCAAGGAAATGACACACGGCAAAGGTTATACAAAAAAATGGTTTTAATTTGTTTTTTTTTTCGAGAGCTTCGCCGTGTGCCTAGATCCGGGGCACACGGCGAAGAGCCGGTCAAAAAAATCCTAGTAATAAAATTAAATTGCAAAATATATCAAACCAATTATATGTAGAGGTAAAAAAATATATTTTTTAAAAAATCTTCGCTGTAGGCCCTAACTTGGCACACGGCGAAGAGGCTCTTCGCCGTGTGCCGGTCCAGTTCGCCCACGGTGAAGAGGCTCTTCGCCGTGTGCCGGGCCAATTGGCACACGGCGAAGATGCCTTTTATAATTTCATGCAGCCTTTGTTTTGTTCGAATTCGATGTAAATTTGATTTAAATTACACGGTTTCACGTGGACAGGCATTGCAGACATCATTTGAATTTTATAAAATTTAAACGGTATTCGCGCGACGAACATGGTAATGTTTGAAGACCAAATTTTTCAAGTTTTTGTTCAAAACACCTGGATAAGGCCTTACACTATACTCAATATTATGAATATCATTTTTACACTTTTTTTACTCTATTATTACATGCACCTGTAGTTCAAATTCGAATTAGACAAAAAAATTCCTAGTAATCAAATTAAATCACGAAATATATCACACTAAATATAAAATTTACGAAAATCAAATATGATATGTACAAGAATATATGCACACCTTAAAAAATATGTGGAGATAAAAAAATATTTTTTTAAAAAATCTTCGCCGTAGGTCCTAACTTGGCACACGGCGAAGAGGCTCTTCGCCGTGTGCCAGGCCAGGTGGCACACGGTGAAGAGGCTCTTCGCCGTGTGCCAGGCCCGATGGCACACGGCAAAGAAGACAAAAAAAATCATCTTTTGCCTTCTAAAAATAAATTAAGTCTAAAAATCATGAAATTTGCAATGAAGTGATGGTATCACATATAGAGACTGTGATAAAAAAAAAAGTTGAGAAGATTTCACATATTTTATCATAACGTTGTTTACAAAATCGAAACATCTCATAAGAAGTGTATGTGTAATTGTATATGAGAGAGTTAGTGGATGTATGTTTTGAATACAAACTTTTTTATATGATCTCATATGAAAAAACACTTTATACCAAAATCGTACACCTCGACAAAATCTAAAACTATGTAGTTGACCACTTTTGTATTTAAGCTTGTTCAATGTCTCAAAAAATTATTATAAGTTATCCAATTTAAAATTTGAATTTTAAAAACTTTCAAATGACCTCAAATGTTAGTAAGTTATGAATCAAAGTTGTACATATACATGAGTATAAAACTTTTTAATTGACAACATTTTAATTTGATATTGTTTAATAGTTTAAAATATCCTTATAATGTATCTAATTTGAAATCTTGAATTTTTAAAATTTTCAAATGACCTCGGATGTAAATATGTTCTATATCAAAGTTGTTAGTCTCGAAGAGATGAAAAAGTTTGTAGTTTACAACTTTTTCATTTGAAACTGTTTAGTCATTCAAAAATTCGATACAAGAGCAAAGAGAAAACACACTGCTATGTCATCAATCCACACCATCAATATGGTGGCCTCTCATTGGTCCAAAGACATGCACATGGATCTCTCCCCCATTCTCTCTCTTCTCTGTCTCCCTCACACGCTCAGCCTCTCTCTCTTCTCTCTCCCTCACGCTCATCTTCCCGTCTCTCATCTCTCTCCCTCACCCTCTCTCTTCTCTCTCCAGGGAGCCGGGGCGCGGCGCGGCCGGCGGCGGCGCGGTCCGCGGCGGGGCAGCAGACGGCCGGGCGGCTCCCGGCGGCCGGCTCGGGGAGCTGGCGGGCGGCGCGGCGCACGGGCGAGGCGGGCCGTGCACGCGGCCGGCCCGGCGGCCGGTGCGGGGAGCATGCGGGCGCGGCGCCGCGCGCGCCGTGGCGAGCTGCGCGGCGCAGCAGCAAGGCACGCGCCGTGAGCCGCAGCGGCGCGGCGCGCGGGCGTGGCCGTGGGCATGACCGGCCAGCGGCTGGCGCGGCGAGCGGCGCGGCCGGCCGAGCGAGCTGGGCCGGCGCGGTGAGCCGGGCGGGCGGGGCGGCGCGACAGCGGGCGAGCTGTGCGGCGGTGCGGCAAGCCGGGCGGGCGGCGGCGCGGTCGGCTGGGCGAGCCGGTCGGCGGCGCGGCCTGCCGAGCGAGCTGCGCGGCGAGCCGGGCGGCACGGCGAGGGAGTGATGGTTTTTTTAATTTTTTCTCAAAGGATTCGCCGTGTGCACGTAGATGACACACGGCAAAGATTCAAATCTTTGCCGTGTGCGACGAGGCTGGCACACGGTGAAGATTTAAAATGAAAAATTGAAAAAAGGAAACGCTGTCTCGTGAAGTGGGGCATCGTTTGTTGCTTTTCTTCGCCGTGTGTCCTGATTTAGCACACGGCGAAGGCTTCCCCGTTTGCCCGAAATAAGGCCTACGGCGAAGCCGGCTTCGCCGTCGCGCCCGTCGCCGTAGGGGCTTCGCCGTAGGCCACACACGGCGAAGTCTTCGCCATGTGCTTAGAAGGGCTTTGCCGTGTGCCTGGGGCACACGGCGAAGAATCGAAATCCGGTAGTGACGTTGGCTTGGCTGCAGTGCTCGTGAGGAGAAGCGTGAGAGATAGATTAGAGGGATAACAAGTGGGTCCTATTAGCAGATTAGGGGGCGGAGGGTAAAAAATTCTTTTCGCATCCTATTTAACGGCGAAACTCATGGACGGTGGATGGAAAATAGCATACAAGGAAATAAAGCTTGGCTCAGTGGTTCTGAAGACGTTAAGGGTGCGTCTGGTTGAGTGGATTGGATGGGACAAAGAGGGACGGGATGAGTCCATCCATATTTTTGAGATGTTTGATTGGATGGATAGTATTAACACTGAAGATATATTCCGTGAAGATGCCGGAAGGAGCCATCCCACCAAATCGAGCGGGCGTGGGTGGCACCGTCATCCCTCCCGTGACACCTCCCTCTCTCGCCCCTCTCCGCTCACCGCCGGCTCCACCCGGCTCACCGCTCGCCCAAATCCACCACCCCTACTCCGCCGCCACCGCGCCCTCCCCCCGCTGGTCGTCGCCAACTCCGCCCGCGAGCCTCTCTGTCTCCGGCGAGCCTCTCTGGATCCGCCGTCGCCGCCCCCGGCAAGCTCTACTGCAGGCGATTCCCTCGGCCGGCGAGGGGCCGGCGTCGAGCTCAGCCGCGCGCGTGCACCTCCATCGAGCTTCGCCCTCGCAGGCGCGCGCGCCCGCCCGCGCAACCCCACCCACCTTCTTGCTTCTCTCCGGCTCACCACCGTTGTCGCGTCGTGCTCGTGGCAACGCGTGAGTCACCCGAAGCACCGGCACAAGGCGGGGGTATGCTCCTTCTGCATGCGGGGCCGCCTGTCCCGCCTCTCAGCCGCGGCGACCGCCGGCGCCAACACGTCCGCGTTGCCGGCGTCCGCGTCGTCGTCGGCCTCCCCGTGCTCGATGTGGGAGGAGACTGGCACGAGCCTGTCGTCGTCGAGCCAGCCGCCGCGGCCCGCGCGCCGTGGGAACCTGGGCCTGCTGCTGCGGCAGGAGGGCAGGGAGGCGGCGGTGCTGGGCGTCAGGCACCGCGCGGAGCAGGAGCGCCGCCGCGACCGTGCTCGCACCGCGGAGCAGGAGGAAAAATAAAGGTAAAATGGATTTACATAGAGAATAACATGTGGGTCCATGTAAACAGATTTATACGAAGAGGTAATCATATCTTTGTTGTACATGATCATCCCATCCGTGTTTCATCCACCCAACCAAACAAAAAAACATGGATCATCCCATCCGTCGAACCAAACACGTGTAGGATGAACTCGTCCATGGATAATATGTATGGGATGATCACATCCGACCTTAACCCTCAACCAAACGTACCCCAAAACTTTTTCAATGGCACATATGAAGCTTTATTTGTTTTGCTGGGCAACAAGTCCAGTCAAACCGGCCGATGGGCAAAGCGCTTGGAAATTGGCAAATTTTGCTAGGGTACTCTATTCGATTTCGATATTGTTGTGGGACACTGTAAAAAAAATTATTGGTCACAACATACTAGACGGTGTGTTTTATCAAAGAAAGTAATGTGTTCCAGCAAAGAAAAAATATTTTAGTGCATCACAACTAATTTCACAAAAATTGAGTGTCCCACGACAAATTTTTTCTTATAAATTTGTTTGCTTGCTTTACTGAGAAACGACCCTGCTGCATGGCGCAGTAACACGCGGGGCATTTTTACAGCTAGCTACCCCGGTCCGTGCCAATATTTTACTAGCGAGGATGCATGCAGGGATGCAGCCCTGTCCCAGGCTGGAAAGGCGTCGCTTGCCCTTTAGCGAACTGCGCCGGAACGTGCGCTCATCACCATCACCATGTGCCAGCGCAAAGTTAGGAGTTGTAGTACAAGTTTACACAGCACTGCTCTCACTCGAGCCTATCTATCGTCCAAGCAGGGCAAGCACACTTGCATTGCGAGCAAAACCATCTTCAGCCATTAGTGGCTGCCATCAATTCCATTCCATTCCATCCCCTGCACCTGCATTCTTTCCATGCCATTTCAGGGAATCCTCCTTCATCCACTGTACCTAGGCTAAACACACCGTGTTGCGTCTAAAGCAATATCTCGCTCAACGCATGCACGATCACCTCGCTACCGCAGCATTTCCCAAGCGAAAACACAAGCCTTTGTTTGTAACGGACGAGCTTACAAGCACTTGTGTCAAATTGATATGCCTGGGACACACGCCGCAACTGTTTTGTGGCCCAGGCACATCACACAACCATGTGTCCGCAAAACACTAGAGCAACAAGGCATATTAATTTGGAACAAAATAATTGCCCAGCGAGCGTGACAAACCATAGATCCTACGTCCAAGCCGGGGTTGCTTCATCAAATTACTAGATCCGGAGTACAAAAGAGTACGAAAAGTTGATTCAAGCAAGCTCCTCACAAGGTAGGTTGATTCAAGCAAGCTCTAACCTAGCTTGTACTTGTCAAATTTACCTGCCATGGTTCCCTGGGATCAAACAAGGAACCTAGTCTAGACAACTCAAACAATACGTTTTCCTACCTCCACATTCCGATAATTCCCAGTAAGACTTTTTCCCCCAACAAAACCAGCCAAATATGTGCCCCAAATAACACTCTTTAATTCAATTAGTAACAGTACTGGCATTCCAAAATGTGCCACACATTTTCAAAAACCAGTACTATTGATCAAACAAGGGATGAGACACCGGGCACCAATTCACACCCCTAGCCAAACATACTGATCTACTGTACTGGGCAAATTACCCCGACCATCATTGCTCTTCCCGATCCAGCAAGAACAACGCCATTATTTTTCAACCTGCAGGTAATCCATCGCCACTCACTTCAACACCGATGGGAGGCTCCAGTGCCCTGCACACCTCACCACGGAGGAGCACAGCACAGTACCTCACACACACATGAATGCAGGTCAGCAGAGATGAGAGCAAAAGCGGGAGCTCCTGCACAAAAGCAGCCTGCAAGTACACCGCACGCGGCCACTGCCCCCAGCTACGCGACAAAACCAAAGCAAATGCACCCAGCACACTGGAGTGAGTGAGGGTGTGAGAGTGAGTGAGTGTGTGTGAGGATAAGGCCCGGGCTAGTACCAGTCAAAACCAACGACACACCAACACCGCTGCAGCTCGCAATTAATGCCAGTGATTATGCATCACGCAAGCACACTTTAATAAAACAAACAGACGTCGTTATCACCAACACCAGCAGACATGGAATAGAGTCAAACTAGGGGGCACTTGGAACCCTTAAATCGGCGCGTTGGGGTCCCGCACCTTGGGCGGGCGCCCGCGGCCGCGCTTGGGCGGCGCGTCGGGCGCGTCGGCGCGGAAGTAGTTGTTCTTGAGGAAGATGAGCTCGCCGGACTCCTTCATGCGCGCCAGGTGCGCCGTCAGCAGCGACGCGTGCGCCGGCGGGAGCTCGCCGTACTTGCCCTCGATGTACTTGGAGATGGCCGACTTGTTCGACCCGTTCTTGTCGCCCAGCCCCTCGATCGCCGCCAGGATCATCTGCGCGACACGAACGAACAAACACGCGGCACCGTCAAGCTCGCGGAAATCCCACTCCATTCCATTTCTCGACAACAACCAAAACGAAACGAAACGATCTCCTTTTCATGTCCAGAAAGACGCAACTTTTGCCGGCGAAAACCCCCAAGAAACATGCATCGAGCACGAATCCAGCTCCAAGGAACAAATCCTCGCCACAAACAACCCAAGAACATCCCTCCCAAAAAAGAAACAGAAAGCGGGAGCGAAAAAAGAGACAGCGCAGGAAGCGGGCGCCGGACAGAGGGTGGTTACCTCCGGGTAGGGCGGGAGCGGGGCCGGCTTGGCGGCTTCCTCGGTGGCCATGGCGACGACGGCGAGACGACGGCGACGGAGGCGAGCAAGACGAGACGAGATGCGGTGGTGGGGAATGGAATTATTTTCCTCGGAAGGAGGATATAAGAAGAGACGCGGATTTGGATCAGGATAGATAAGAAACGGGGGGGAGGAGAGGGGAGAGGCCTCGCTCCGTTTCTTTACTATTTTTTCCCTTGGTTTTTGGGTTGTGTCTGCGAGTGTGTGTCTGGGGAGTGAGTGATGGGATCAGATGGGGATGCGGGGCGGACGGACGGCCAGGATCTCTCCGGCTGGCGGGATCGGGCGGCGGAGGAGATGGGAGCACACGGATCGGTGACGTGGCGGGGAGGGGGGTGCCTGCATGCCTGCGCTCGCCGTTCCCGCTTTAGTTTTTGTTTGCTTTTGTCCGGGCCTGCGCTGGCTTTAGGCTGGGTGGAATGACCGGAGTGCCCTCCCTCCGGTTTGGCCCAAGGAGGCTTGTGGCTTTTTTTTTTTTTAATTGAAGTTGTTGGGATGGTTTAGAATTTGGACTGTTAGAAGTGGGAACGGTTTTCGGTTTCAGCTGGATTTTCGCGGATTTGCGCTTTATTAGTATGTTAAAGATGGTGTTATTTTTATAAAATAAGATGGTGTTATTTTTATAAAATAAGATTTTTCACTAGCTTTTGGAGGGTAATTAATATAGCTTTTCGAAATTGCTGCATAAAGGTTTCCAGCTCATGATATTACGTTGCATGCATCCTTTTTCAAAAAAGAAGAGAAAACCGTCAGCCGTTGAGCCATCAATTAAGGTTTTATTTAAACATATGAGGAAGTATACAATGAATATAGTTTATATCCAGCTAAGAGTCCAAGACTTCGCGAAGAAGTTCTGTACCAAATTGAACAACTCATGTCGACCGTATGTAACTTATGATGGTATAAACGACAAATACCTTGGTAGGTGGCGTAGCCAATACTTCGTAAAGAAGTTTTGTAACAAACTAAGACAACTCATATGGACCGTTCAAAATATACTATGAACAAATTTTCGAGTTACCATAATAAAAACGAGAAATACCTTGGTAGGTGGCCTATCCAATGCTTTATGAAGAAGTTTTGTAACGAACTAGAACAACAAATGATAGTTCAAACTATACCATGAACAGAACTTTTAAAGTTACAATGGTAGAAGCGATCGGCCGATATCTTTATAGGTGGCTTAACCAATACCTCATTTACTAAGGCAAAAACCCCTCTTTTACTAAGACTCAACTCATGAAAAAAGAATTCTTTATCACAATTTTATATGCAATTATAATTATGGCTTTTATGACATTGGTTTGAGTACATATGTAAATTTTTTTACTTAGTGATTTGTGAAACATAAGGATACAGAGCATGTATAATTTGACAAGATATCATATTCTTTTCTTGAGCACATTTTCTTTTTTGGTTACATTTTAGAATTTGAACCATTTGATGGTGAAGGGATTTGAATAAGTGAATATCATTACCAATTTTTCATTGGTATATATGTGCACTACTAGCTGCCATAGATGTTTGATACTAAAGAAAAAATGAAGTATCTTTAAAGTTTGCGGCAATGGTCTAGAATTTGGAACCTAGAGTGGGAAACATTTTTTCAATCTCGAATGAACAATTGTAGAAAATTTTCGTTGGGTTGTGCTTATCAATATGCTAAAGGTGCAATATGGAAAAAAAATATTATACAAAATGAAAGTGTTCACTAACTTTGGAGGTAACCATTACATTCTAAGGAAAATGTAGAAATTATTAGGCCTCCATCTCATGATATAGCATCGTTTGAAACAATAAACTATCATCTATAAATCTCCTCTAACACATTATAGACACTGAAGGATGGAGTAAAGGATCCGATAGGGATGTGTTAGGATCTTTCTGCCTGAGGATATAAGAAGGTGTGAAGAGGGCGAGAATGTGAATCAACACTTGCAATCTCACTTTGTTTTTTGTTTACTTTTATCTGGTTGTACGGTAGCTATAGATTGGGACTAATTCATGTAAGAGGAACAATTTCATAAAAAAAGGAAAAATAAACCATTTGTTAGACATTAGATTTCAAGTATGGTGTTACATTGCATGTCATTAGAGTTTTTTGTTTACTAATACGGTGTTATATGTCTTCTTTAACTTTTATAGATATTCTATAACTCTTATTTTTGTTCGGCCTTTCGCCCAAAATAGAATAATTTTCTCTAATTAATTTTATTATAAAGATTGGAGTAAAGATAATTACTATACTTGTAGAAAAAAATGGCTACAACATATTGTAATTTTGTGAAATTGGTTGTAGGACACTGAAATGCATTTTCTTAGTTGTAGGACACTAATTTATTCGGTGTAGGATAGCGCCTAGTGTCCTCTAGCCAATCTTTGGAAATTTTTGGATATCGACTGTTTTGTGTGACGGTGACATATTTATAGTTTTTGGAAATTATAATAACACGAGAGAATTAATCTATTATTTTTGTCGGTGTCTTATAGCACATACCATGAAATTTCAGTGTCCTATAGAAAAAATTATCTTATTTTTATCAACAACATGAAAAGGATCAATTTAAAGACGAGAAATCACTGTTTGCCATTAAGATTTCATTTAAGTTGATGATGAAATATAATAACAAATAATAAAAGTAAATGAAAACAAGTCATATATTTGTTTGAATCCAAGGCTTCATTAGGAAAAAGTTTGTGCATACCAAAATAGTTCATGAAGACCAATCAAGAGATATTACAGAGAAATTTGTTTCATTGACAGACACAAGGGTGTTATAACCACTACCTTGTTTAGACCTCAACCATCATGTTAGTTTTATTTGATGCAACTTTAGATAAGTCTGGTAATTTTTTTGACATGTCATGATTTTATATATATGTAAATAAAGCATTTTCCTTAAAAGTATTTGAAAACACAATGAAAAATATAAAACATGCAGATTTTCTAGAGAAATACTTTCATTTAACACTAGTAGATATTTCAATTCTCTTCTTAAATTTTCCCTCTCTTTTGTGACACTGAGTTCTTATTTTCATTTTTTTTATATGATATATCTGTCACTTTGTCAATTAAATTAGGCGAAACAACATCCAAAATTCATAATACTTTTTCCACTAATAATACAAATAAATATAAACATATCTTTCTTAAAGACATGGTATTTTATAAAACTATATTGTACCACAAGTTTCACAAAAAATTATGAAGATTGGTTGAAACCAATATGTAGAAAATACATGACAAATGTAGAACACACGGATTTTTCAGCCACACATAGAATATCACTTTGACTCTTTAAGTACATGTTAAATTCGTTGTAGTGGTAAACTTGGGTGGAGCCAACAAGCTTGAGGGCAGAATCGTCATTGCGGCGGCGCCATCAAGTACAGCCTCGGCATCGAAATTTGAAATGGAGGTGGAGGGGGTGGCTTTGCTGAGCTGTGCGCGAAGAGGGAAGCACAAAAAAAAAACCGGTTTGTCAGTGCCGTTGAGTTCCAGGGCAGGCCCATTTGCTTCCGCCAAACGCCACATGTTCCCCTACCCCTCCGAACACCAACGCTACGCCCACCCGCGCTCCGTCCAACCACCACCAATCAACTGCGCGCGCCCCGTATGGGCCCATCTGTCAGTGACATGACCCACGACGGTGGTGGTGCAGCCTCTCGCGTACGCGAAGCAAACGGCTCCGAGGAAACGGGGTGCCGCCGCCTGCCGCACGCAGAAGCTGAGGGCGTTGGCTTCGGACATCGGACGGCCGCAGGCGAGCTGAAGTGCACCGACGAAGCGACGCGTGTCCTCGCTGACCTGTGGGGCCAAGGAGGCATCGACCCGGCCTGTCTTCCCGCTTGCTTTCGGTCAGCTTGTTCCACGCTCCCCGCTGGCCCACCCTGCAGTCACCCAGGGGGCATTCAAGTGTATCACTGTACATAGGATTTCTGTCAGGAGCAAAAGGAGGAGCGAGAGGGAAAATTGAAAGACACAGTAATTTTCATGTCCGTTCTGTTCTGCCTGCCACGGTGATGATGAATGATGATGGGAAGGCGCGGTTTTGAAACCTGGGCTATGTTGAATTTGGGTGTGTTTAGGCTGTCTGCACTGGGTGCCGGTAAATGGCTCCTCTAGGCCACGTCGGACGTTTTAGGGGAGAAAACTCCCGCAGCGGGGCTCCTACACGCCTCCGCTACGGCAGCGGAGGCCGGCCATTCCGCCACAGCCAGGGGGAGTACGGAGCTCCTCTACCGCGCTAGGTGGGGCCCGCGCCAACTCCCACCGCTCCTCCCCGCGCCAACTCCCGCCGCTCCTCCCCGCCGCCCGCCCGCCCGCCGCTGCCGCCGCCGCCCGCTCCACCGCGCCTCCAGATCTGCCCGCCGTCGCTGCGCTTCTCTTGCCGCGCGGGCCGCCGCTGCCGCGGACTGCAGAGAGATGGAGAGGGAGAGGGGCGGCGGCGGCGGCAGAGAGACGGAGAGGGAGAGGCGCCACAGCCCGCTGTGCTAACCGCGCGCGCGAGCCGTGCGCCGCCCGCCGCGCCGGGCCGGACATGCGACGGCCGTCCACCGCGCTCCTCACCGTCCACCCGCGGGGCCGCCGCCGCCGGACGAGGAAGGGAGAGGGGTGGTTCCATCCCCGCGATGAGCGCGACCGGCTGCGCCACCTTCGGGCTCCGCGTCGGCGAGGTCGGCGGCCTCGGGCTCCGGGAGCAGGCCGCGCGCGGAGACGAGGGAGAAGAGGTCCCCGCCGCCGCAGAGGTCGAGCACGAGGTGGACGGCGTCGGCGTCCTCGAAGGCGGCGTGGAGCGCGACGACGTGGCGGGTGGTGGCGGGCGGCGGCGCGGACACGAGGAGGTGCACCTTGGGCTCCTGCTCCGCCAGCGCCAGGTCCAGCGGGTCCGCCTCCAGCGCCCGCAGCGGCGCCTTGGGCGTGGTCTTGAGCGCGAAGGGCTCCCCCGTGGCGGCGGCGTAGCAGCGGCGCACGGTCCCGAAGCGCCCGCGCCCGATCTCGTCGCCGATGACGTACTCCCGCCGCAGCGCCTCCTCGCCGCCGCTCATGCTCTCTCTCTCTCTTCCCCTGGTGGTGGTGGGTTGGTTGGTTGGGGTGGGGGTCGGCGTTGCTGGTGATGCCGTGCGTTGTGTGATGGTCTCCACCCCGCCGGGCGGCGAGGACGCCTCTATTAATGCAGCAGCAGCAGCAGCAGGAGCGTTGGGTTCAGGTGGGGGCCGGGTCCGAGGGAACCGAATATTTCACGGCTGCCGCTTTTGGCTGCTAGCGAGCGAGCCCCACCCCACTCACGCATTTCTGTTTTGCTTTGCGTGGTTAATTGAGATCGTACTACCACACTACAGTGATTAGTGGCGGGGTAATCAACGATTTGATTGGCAATTAAACTTGACCCGAAGAATCCATGATTCCAGATACGTGCTCCCTCAGGTGATGAATGGCTTGCATGTTGGTGAAAAAAAAACAAAACAAGGAACCA